>CM026395.1:458602-526928 GCA_014843695.1 Archivesica marissinica | reverse complement strand
CCAGGTATGTCTCTGTGTATATAAGGTAACTATATGTGAAATGTGACCAGGTATGTCTCTGTGTATATAAGGTAACTATATGTGAGATCTGACCAGTTATGTCTCTGTGTATATAAGGTAACTATATGTGGGATGTGACCAGGTATGTCTCTGTCTATATAAGGTAATTATATGTTGAATGTGACCAGGTATGTCTCTATCTATATAAGGTAACTATATGTGGGATGTGACCAGGTATGTCTCTGTCTATATAAGGTAACTATATGTGGGATGTGACCAGGTATGTCTCTGTCTATATAAGGTAATTATATGTTGAATGTGACCAGGTATGTCTCTATCTATATAAGGTAACTATATGTGGGATGTGACCAGGTATGTCTCTATCTATATAAGGTAATTATATGTGGGGATGTGACCAGGTATGTCTCTATCTATATAAGGTAATTATATGTGGGGATGTGACCAGGTATGTCTCTATCTATATAAGGTAACTATATGTGGGATGTGACCAGGTATGTCTCTGTCTATATAAGGTAATTATATGTTGAATGTGACCAGGTATGTCTCTATCTATATAAGGTAATTATATGTGGGATGTGACCAGGTATGTCTCTATCTATATAAGGTAATTATATGTGGGGATGTGACCAGGTATGTCTCTATCTATATAAGGTAATTATATGTGGGGATGTGACCAGGTATGTCTCTGTGTATATAAGGTAACTATATGTGGGGATGTGACCAGGTATGTCTCTATCTATATAAGGTAATTATATGTGGGGATGTGACCAGGTATGTCTCTATCTATATAAGGTAATTATATGTGGGGATGTGACCAGGTATGTCTCTGTGTATATAAGGTAACTATATGTGGGGATGTGACCAGGTATGTCTCTGTGTATATAAGGTAACTATATGTGAGATGTGACCAGGTATGTCTCTGTGTATATAAGGTAATTATATGTGAGATGTGACCAGGTATGTCTCTGTCTATATAAGGTAACTATATGTGGGATGTGACCAGGTATGTCTCTGTGTATATAAGGTAACTATATGTGGGATGTGACCAGGTATGTCTCTGTCTATATAAGGTAACTATATGTGGGGATGTGACCAGGTATGTCTCTGTCTATATAAGGTAATTATATGTGAGATGTGACCAGGTATGTCTCTGTGTATATAAGGTAATTATATGTGAGATGTGACCAGGTATGTCTCTGTCTATATAAGGTAACTATATGTGGGATGTGACCAGGTATGTCTCTGTGTATATAAGGTAACTATATGTGGGATGTGACCAGGTATGTCTCTGTGTATATAAGGTAATTATATGTTGAATGTGAATATCAGTGATCCTTGCTAACTGCAATACTTAATCAGTGTCAGTCACTGTCCGCACTGTTTAAATAGACGCATGTATATATTTGCTCAATCAGCTGTGTTCCTTCGTGTGGCCACTCAACATTATTATCGCTTACCAGTACGGCATTTGCAAATATAAATAGTTGAGAAATATGTGAATGATATAGACAGAGTAGCAGGTGTCAACATTCTTTCACGTGAGAAAGCTATCGGTGGTTCTATTAATACTAGCTGGAGAGATGTCACATGACTGTTGGTGTAACTTTAATCACCCGTAACCCTTTCAACACCAAGTAACTCACATGGATTCATAAACCAATAAATGAATCAGAAAATTACATTTGGACAAGTTCATTTATCAAAATGGGTAATTGTGTCTAAAAATAGTCATATCACTGGCAAAAAGTGCAGATCCTGATGAGACGGCTCGTCACGAGCCGGCTCATCTGGATCTACACTTTTTACAAGCCTATTTAGAGGTCTGTGGTGTTGAAAGGGTTAATCTCCCCCAAAACTAACAAACAAACAATACAAAACACAGAACCGTATATTAATTTCAGAATGTTGATGAAAAACAATGTGGTACCCAGTGACACAGTACAGTATGGTGTAAGTAGAGGAAACAATGATTTTGAAAAGTAAACAACCTGCATGAATGGACTTTATAAGTAGACGTCTAGCATAACTGGACTGTTGTAAGTAAACAACCTGCATGAATGGACTTTATAAGTAGACGTCTAGCATAACTGGACTGTTGTAAGTAAACAACCTGCATGAATGGACTTTATAAGTAGACGTCTAGCATAACTTGGCTGTTGTAAGTAAACAACCTGCATGAATGGACTTTATAAGTAGACGTCTAGCATAACTTGGCTGTTGTAAGTAAACAACCTGCATGAATGGACTTTATAAGTAGACGTCTAGCATAACTGGACTGTTGTAAGTAAACAACCTGCATGAATGGACTTTATAAGTAGACGTCTAGCATAACTTGGCTGTTGTAAGTAAACAAACTGCATGAATGGACTTTATAAGTAGACGTCTAGAATAACTTGGCTGTTGTAAGTAAACAACCTGCATGAATGGACTTTATAAGTAGACGTCTAGCATAACTGGACTGTTGTAAGTAAACAAACTGCATGAATGGACTTTATAAGTAGACGTCTAGCATAATTTGGCTGTTGTAAGTAAACAAACTGCATGAATGGACTTTATAAGTAGACGTCTAGCATATCTTGGCTGTTGTAAGTAAACAAACTGCATGAATGGACTTTATAAGTAGACGTCTAGCATAACTTGGCTGTTGTAAGTAAACAAACTGCATGAATGGACTTTATAAGTAGACGTCTAGCATAACTGGACTGTTGTAAGTAAACAAACTGCATGAATGGACTTTATAAGTAGACGTCTAGCATAACTGGGCTGTTGTAAGTAAACAAACTGCATGAATGGACTTTATAAGTAGACGTCTAGCATAACTGGACTGTTGTAAGTAAACAAACTGCATGAATGGACTTTATAAGTAGACGTCTAGCATAACTGGGCTGTTGTAAGTAAACAAGCTGCATGAATGGACTTTATAAGTAGACGTCTAGCATAACTGGACTGTTGTAATTAAACAACCTGCATGAATGGGCATTTGTATAGCGACATCTAGCATATACGATCCTTAATTTGAAGTATAATAACTATGATTTATTTTCAGTATATGGACTTTGTTCAGGCTGTGAATAACGCTATCGGGTTTGAGCCGGTCATACAGTGTTCAGCCATACAGCAGGTACAGTCAAACCAAATCAAAAAAGCGGCCATTCTGTATTAAAAAAACGATTTGCGAATGTTTTTATGCGAAACCTCTGTGCACACTCGAGGGAGATAATGAACTGTTCTGTGAGAAATCAGAAAATTAACTTGCGTACATTTCGTATATTCGGACAGCTAACACGGAAGTAAAACAGTAATTTACATTATATCTGTGCTAATCAGCCATATTCTGTGCTATCCTCGATTGGCTGCTTAAAGACATATTTGACTGTAAATTGTTGAGTTTACCACAGGGATTGTAAATTGTTGAGTTTACCACAGGGATTGTAAATTGTTGAGTTTACCACAGGGATTGTAAATTGTTGAGTTTACCACAGGGATTGTAAATTGTTGAGTATACCACAGGGATTGTAAATTGTTGAGTATACCACAGGGATTTCAACTTCTATTTATAGGTTATTACTTGACTAGTAACTCACTAGTTGCATATCAGCGTATGTATCGACCCGATGTAACTTGATATCAGCATAGGTATCGACCCGATGTAACTTGATATCAGCCTAGGTATCGACCCGATATAACTTGATATCAGCATAGGTATCAACCCGATATAACTTGATATCAGCCTGAGGCCTAGGCGTAATAATAACGTCTCTATTACTTTGATAATAATTGGTATCCTGCTCTCCGTTATCCATTTATCAGGAATAAATCACAATTATTGCATTAGATACACAACAACGTTTGAAATATTACCACGAAACTACAAATATTTGTTATCTGTCAAATTAGACACACTGGGATGCTACAGGAAGTAACAACGAGTTTGCATACGTTATTGTCTTGGGAACTAGTTATGATACGGATTTTTCTGGTTTGATACGGGCTCGTGACCTTATCAAACCAGCAAGCGTAATATCAGACTGGAAAACACAGCGTGTCAACCTGGGTGGTAGACAGTATTGTGGTAGGCAAATAACATGGGTGGTAGACAGTATTGTGGTAGGCAAATAACCTGGGTGGTAGACAGTATTGTGGTAGGCAAATAACCTGGGTGGTAGACAGTATTGTGGTAGGCAGATAACCTGGGTGGTAGACAGTATTGTGGTAGGCAGATAACCTGGGTGGTAGACAGTATTGTGGTAGGCAAATAACCTGGATGGTAGACAGTATTGTGGTAGGCAAATAACATGGGTGGTAGACAGTATTGTGGTAGGCAAATAACCTGGGTGGTAGACAGTATTGTGGTAGGCAAATAACCTGGGTGGTAGACAGTATTGTGGTAGGCAAATAACCTGGGTGGTAGACAGTATTGTGGTAGGCAGATAACCTGGGTGGTAGACAGTATTGTGGTAGGCAGATAACCTGGGTGGTAGGCAGATAACCTGGGTGGTAGACAGTATTGTAGTAGGCAAATAACCTGGGTGGTAGACATTATTGTAGTAGGCAAATAACCTGGGTGGTAGACAGTATTGTGGTAGGCAAATAACCTGGGTGGTAGACAGTATTGTGGTAGGCAGATAACGGCATAAACACAGCGTATCAACCTGGGTGGTAGACAGTATTGTGGTAGGCAAATAACAGCAAAAAATAAGCTAAGATTTACAACATTCTTATTATGTTGTTCACAAGAAGTGGTATGCAAGGATTTGGCTCAGCCACAAGTTTATTGTTTATCTCAAGCACACTATATGGGTCTCGGCAATATTCCTTTGTTTATTTTAACTTGATTGCGAAACTAGATTTTACATGATTAATCACTCCTCATAACCTCATTCATCGTTATTGTGTAAAAACTATTAGGAACACATATAATATACAGTCAAACCTGTGTTAGTGGTCACCTCCATTAACCCTTTCAACCCCAAGTAACTGACATGGACTAGTCCATGATATTTTTAGACCAATAAATTAATAACAAAATTACATTTGGATCAGTTCATTTATCAAAATGGGTAATTTTATCTAAAAATAGTAATAATTATTACTGGCAAAAAAGTGCAGATCCTGATGAGACGGCTCGTTATGAGCCGGCTCATCTGGATCTACACTTTTCATAAGCCTATTTAGAGGCCTGTGGGGTTGAAAGGGTTAAGCAGCCAACCTGTATTAAGCAGCCAGTTTCCAGATTCCCAATCAGTTGTTTTATTATATGTTGACCTCTATTAAGCAGCCACCTGTACTTAGCAGCCACTTTCTCTGACTCCCTTGGCTGGCTGCTTAAGACAGGTTTGACTGTAATTATTATAGTCAGGGGCGTAGCTAGCAATTTTGAATTTATAGGCCATAGTCAATTATTTGTTAGGTTTTCAATGTTTTGTTTTTCAGAACGGCAACACATTCCATCTGATAGATCAAATACAGATTTGTTTGAACAAAGACTTTTCTGCAAAGTCGTGCGACAGTGACACTTTCTACCCTAGTGGACACATCACAAAAACATACTTTGGCAAGGCAGGGAAGATAGAGGGAGAGAAGAATAAACTGATGTACGAACGTAGTCACCTCAGCCATCACCACAGGGGACCGCCTCAATCCAGCTGCCCAAAGAAGTACAAGTTTAACTACCCACCTATACCAAGCATATGATGAAGATGTTTTAGTTTTTCTGTCCTTACCATAAATATTATAATATGGTGATAAAAAATCCAAGATTTTTATGTTTTCTAAGATTCGCAATAATTATTCAATTACCCAGGTCATGTCTAACAACATTATCATTAGCATGTTTTAAATTTGATGCTTTCAATCAAATGTAGAAATTTATCAGTGAAAGCAGATTGACATTTTCACTGATTATAATCAGATTTATATTTACTGTTTTACAAGTATTGTTGGTTCCCAGTCCCTACAATTGAACATATCGTATTATTGGTTCCCAGTCCCTACAATTGAACATATCGTATTGTTGGTTCCCAGTCCCTACAATTGAACATGTCGTATTGTTGGTTCCCAGTCCCTACAATTGAACATATTGTACTATTGGTTCCCAGTCCCTACAATTGAACATATTGTATTATTGGTTCCCAGTCCCTACAATTGAACATATTGTATTGTTGGTTCCCAGTCCCTATAATTGAACATATTGTACTATTGGTTCCCAGTCCCTATAATTGAACATATTGTATTATTGGTTCCCAGTCTCTACAATTGAACATATTGTATTATTGGTTCCCAGTCCCTATAATTGAACATATTGTACTATTGGTTCCCAGTCCCTACAATTGAACATATTGTACTATTGGTTCCCAGTCCCTACAATTGAACATATTGTATTATTGGTTCCCAGTCCCTACAATTGAACATATTGTATTATTGGTTCCCAGTCCCTACAATTGAACATATTGTACTATTGGTTCCCAGTCCCTATAATTGAACATATCGTATTATTGGTTCCCAGTCCCTATAATTGAACATATCGTATTATTGGTTCCCAGTCCCTATAATTGAACATATCGTATTATTGGTTCCCAGTCCCTACAATTGAACATATCGTATTATTGGTTCCCAGTCCCTATAATTGAACATATTGTACTATTGGTTCCCAGTCCCTATAATTGAACATATTGTACTATTGGTTCCCAGTCCCTACAATTGAACATATCGTATTATTGGTTCCCAGTCCCTACAATTGAACATATCGTATTATTGGTTCCCAGTCCCTATAATTGAACATATTGTACTATTGGTTCCCAGTCCCTATAATTGAACATATTGTACTATTGGTTCCCAGTCCCTACAATTGAACATATCGTATTATTGGTTCCCAGTCCCTACAATTGAACATATCGTATTATTGGTTCCCAGTCCCTATAATTGAACATATTGTACTATTGGTTCCCAGTCCCTATAATTGAACATATTGTACTATTGGTTCCCAGTCCCTACAATTGAACATATCGTATTATTGGTTCCCAGTCCCTACACTTGATGTCTACGTTATCATAACACGTTTGCTCACTCTTGTAAAGTATTTTATTAAAATCTAACATTTGTAAATTAATCAGTCGTTTATTACCCTATGCCCATAGAGTAAGACTCGTGGCCACATCAGGATATAAGTGCACATTATATGCGATAGACAGATGCCGACTTATAAAGGGTGTGTATGTGGGAAATAGAGACTTGATTATACATTTCTTGAATATACATTTTTCAAACTAATGGGGGTTTCATACCTTAAAATAGGGTCAAGACATTTACACGTGACTTATATCAACATAGTGGAAATATTTGAAGCAGTACATATACATTGTACCTGTAAAAATCAAGGATGATATTTATGTCGACAAGTGTGTATAGTCCCGCTCAGGACGTGTCTCATTTATATGAAAAAGTTGGCAGTTTCTTACGGAGGTTGGTGCACCACAAGTACTGGTTAACCGCTGGAGCCTGCCCAGGAAAGGTGTTAGGTAAACTGCCCGCTGGCGATATAACCCAAAATGGTGCTGATGCAGGCGTAAAACCCAAAATATAATAATAAGTGTGTATAGTCAGTACAGATTGACCTGTCCATAGAATCCGAGGATATTCACGAGACATAGGTCTATTATTTAATTGTGATCCACTCGGCTTCGGTTACATCAATGTGTCCTATTCCTGCAGGTACATCAATGTGTCCTATTCCTGCAGGTACATCAATGTGTCCTATTCCTGCAGGTACATCAATGTGTCATATTCCTGCAGGTACATCAATGTGTCATATTCCTGCAGGTACATCAATGTGTCATATTCCTGCAGGTACATCAATGTGTCCTATTCCTGCAGGTACATCAACAAGTGTCCTATTCCTGCAGGTACATCAATGTGTCATATTCCTGCAGGTACATCAAAGTGTCCTATTCCTGCAGGTACATCAACAAGTGTCCTATTCCTGCGGGTACATAAATGTGTCCTATTCCTGCGGGTACATCAACAAGTGTCCTATTCCTGCAGGTACATCAACAAGTGTCCTATTCCTGCAGGTACATCAACAAGTGTCCTATTCCTGCAGGTACATCAACAAGTGTCCTATTCCTGCAGGTACATCAACAAGTGTCCTATTCCTGCAGGTACATCAACAAGTGTCCTATTCCTGCAGGTACATCAACAAGTGTCCTATTCCTGCAGGTACATCAACAAGTGTCCTATTCCTGCAGGTACATCAACAAGTGTCCTATTCCTGCAGGTACATCAACAAGTGTCCTATTCCTGCAGGTACATCAACAAGTGTCCTATTCCTGCAGGTACATCAACAAGTGTCCTATTCCTGCAGGTACATCAACAAGTGTCCTATTCCTGCAGGTACATCAATGTGTCCTATTCCTGCAGGTACATCTGCAAGTGTCCTATTCCTGCGGGTACATCTGCAAGTGTCCTATTCCTGCGGGTACATCAACAAGTGTCCTATTCCTGCAGGTACATCAACAAGTGTCCTATTCCTGCAGGTACATCAACAAGTGTCCTATTCCTGCAGGTACATCAATGTGTCCTATTCCTGCAGGTACATCTGCAAGTGTCCTATTCCTGCGGGTACATCAACAAGTGTCCTATTCCTGCAGGTACATCAATGTGTCCTATTCCTGCAGGTACATCTGCAAGTGTCCTATTCCTGTGGGTACATCTGCAAGTGTCCTATTCCTGCGGGTACATCAACAAGTGTCCTATTCCTGCAGGTACATCAACAAGTGTCCTATTCCTGCAGGTACATTAATGTGTCCTATTCCTGCAGGTACATCAACAAGTGTCCTATTCCTGCAGGTACATCAACAAGTGTCCTATTCTGCAGGTACATCAATGTGTCCTATTCCTGCAGGTACATCTGCAAGTGTCCTATTCCTGCGGGTACATCAACAAGTGTCCTATTCCTGCAGGTACATCAACAAGTGTCCTAATCCTGCAGGTACATCAACAAGTGTCCTATTCCTGCAGGTACATCAACAAGTGTCCTATTCCTGCAGGTACATCAACAAGTGTCCTATTCCTGCAGGTACATCTGCAAGTGTCCTATTCCTGCGGGTACATCAACAAGTGTCGTATTCCTGCGGGTACATCAACAAGTGTCCTATTCCTGCAGGTACATCTGCAAGTGTCCTATTCCTGCAGGTACATCTGCAAGTGTCCTATTCCTGCAGGTACATCAACAAGTGTCCTATTCCTGCGGGTACATCAACAAGTGTCCTATTCCTGCAGGTACATCAACAAGTGTCCTATTCCTGTGGGTACATCAACAAGTGTCGTATTCCTGCGGGTACATCAACAAGTGTCCTATTCCTGCAGGTACATCTGCAAGTGTCCTATTCCTGCAGGTACATCTGCAAGTGTCCTATTCCTGCAGGTACATCAACAAGTGTCCTATTCCTGCGGGTACATCAACAAGTGTCCTATTCCTGCAGGTACATCAACAAGTGTCCTATTCCTGCAGGTACATCAACAAGTGTCCTATTCCTGCAGGTACATCAACAAGTGTCCTATTCCTGCGGGTACATCAACAAGTGTCCTATTCCTGCGGGTACATCAACAAGTGTCCTATTCCTGCGGGTACACTATTAAGTGTCCTATTCCTGCGGGTACACTGTTAAGTGTCATATTCCTGCAGGTACACTGTTAAGTGTCATATTCCTACGGATACACTATTAAGTGTCCTATTCCTACGGGTACACTGTTAAGTGTCATATTCCTACGGGTACACTATTAAGTGTCCTATTCCTACGGGTACACTGTTAAGTGTCATATTCCTACGGATACACTATTAAGTGTCCCTATTCCTACGGGTACACTGTTAAGTGTCCTATTCCTGGGGGTACACTGTTAAGTGTCCCTATTCCTGCGGGTACACTGTTAAGTGTCCCTATTCCTACGGGTACACTGTTAAGTGTCCTATTCCTACGGGTACACTGTTAAGTGTCCTATTCCTGCGGGTACACTGTTAAGTGTCCCTATTCCTGCGGGTACACTGTTAAGAGTCCTATTCCTGCGGGTACACTGTTAAGTGTCCTATTCCTGGGGGTACACTGTTAAGTGTCCTATTCCTACGGGTACACTGTTAAGTGTCCTATTCCTGGGGGTACACTGTTAAGTGTCCTATTTCTGCGGGTACACTGTTAAGTGTCATATTCCTACGGATACACTGTTAAGTGTTAAGTGTCATATTCCTACGGATACACTGTTAAGTGTTATATTCCTGCAGGTACACTATTAAGTGTTATATTCCTGGGGATACACTGTTAAGTGTCATATTCCTACGGGTACACTGTTAAGTGTCATATTCCTGGGGGTACACTGTTAAGTGTCCTATTCCTGGGGGTACACTGTTAAGTGTCCTATTCCTGCGGGTACATCAACAAGTGTCCTATTCCTGCAGGTACATCAACAAGTATCCTATTCCTGCAGGTACATCAACAAGTGTCCTATTCCTGCAGGTACATCAACAAGTGTCCTATTCCTGCAGGTACATCTGCAAGTGTCCTATTCCTGCAGGTACACTGTTAAGTGTCCTATTCCTGCGGGTACACTGTTAAGTGTCCTATTCCTGCGGGTACACTGTTAAGTGTCCTATTCCTACGGGTACACTGTTAAGTGTCCTATTCCTGGGGTACACTGTTAAGTGTCCTATTCCTACGGGTACACTGTTAAGTGTCCTATTCCTGCGGGTACACTGTTAAGTGTCCTATTCCTACGGGTACACTGTTAAGTGTCCTATTCCTGGGGGTACACTGTTAAGTGTCCTATTTCTGCGGGTACACTGTTAAGTGTCATATTCCTACGGATACACTGTTAAGTGTCATATTCCTACGGATACACTGTTAAGTGTTATATTCCTGCAGGTACACTATTAAGTGTTATATTCCTGGGGATACACTGTTAAGTGTCATATTCCTACGGGTACACTGTTAAGTGTCATATTCCTGGGGGTACACTGTTAAGTGTCCTATTCCTGGGGGTACACTGTTAAGTGTCCTATTTCTGCGGGTACACTGTTAAGTGTCATATTCCTACGGATACACTGTTAAGTGTTAAGTGTCATATTCCTACGGATACACTGTTAAGTGTTATATTCCTGCAGGTACACTATTAAGTGTTATATTCCTGGGGATACACTGTTAAGTGTCATATTCCTACGGGTACACTGTTAAGTGTCATATTCCTGGGGGTACACTGTTAAGTGTCCTATTCCTGGGGGTACACTGTTAAGTGTCCTATTCCTGCGGGTACATCAACAAGTGTCCTATTCCTGCAGGTACATCAACAAGTGTCCTATTCCTGCAGGTACATCAACAAGTGTCCTATTCCTGCAGGTACATCAACAAGTGTCCTATTCCTGCAGGTACATCTGCAAGTGTCCTATTCCTGCAGGTACACTGTTAAGTGTCCCTATTCCTGCGGGTACACTGTTAAGTGTCCTATTCCTGCGGGTACACTGTTAAGTGTCCTATTCCTGGGGGTACACTGTTAAGTGTCCTATTCCTGGGGTACACTGTTAAGTGTCCTATTCCTACGGGTACACTGTTAAGTGTCCTATTCCTGGGGGTACACTGTTAAGTGTCCTATTCCTACGGGTACACTGTTAAGTGTCCTATTCCTGGGGGTACACTGTTAAGTGTCCTATTCTGCGGGTACACTGTTAAGTGTCATATTCCTACGGTACACTGTTAAGTGTCATATTCCTGGGGGTACACTGTTAAGTGTCCTATTCCTGGGGGTACACTGTTAAGTGTCCTATTTCTGCGGGTACACTGTTAAGTGTCATATTCCTACGGATACACTGTTAAGTGTTAAGTGTCATATTCCTACGGATACACTGTTAAGTGTTATATTCCTGCAGGTACACCATTAAAACCCAAAATATAATAATAAGTGTGTATAGTCAGTACAGATTGACCTGTCCATAGAATCCGAGGATATTCACGAGACATAGGTCTATTATATAATTGTGATCCACTCGGCTTCGGTTACATCAATGTGTCCTATTCCTGCAGGTACATCAATGTGTCCTATTCCTGCAGGTACATCAATGTGTCCTATTCCTGCAGGTACATCAATGTGTCATATTCCTGCAGGTACATCAATGTGTCCTATTCCTGCAGGTACATCAATGTGTCCTATTCCTGCAGGTACATCAATGTGTCATATTCCTGCAGGTACATCAATGTGTCCTATTCCTGCAGGTACATCAATGTGTCATATTCCTGCAGGTACATCAATGTGTCATATTCCTGCAGGTACATCAATGTGTCCTATTCCTGCAGGTACATCAAGTGTCCTATTCCTGCGTACATCAAGTGTCCTATCCTGGGTACACAAGTGTCCTATCCTGCAGGTACATCAAGTGTCTATTCCTGCAGGTACATCAGTGTCCTATTCCTGCAGGTACATCAAGTGTCTATTCCTGCAGGTACACAAGTGTCTATTCCTGCAGGTACATCAAGTGTCCTATTCCTGCAGGTACATCAATGTGTCCTATTCCTGCAGGTACATCAATGTGTCCTATTCCTGCAGGTACATCAATGTGTCATATTCCTGCAGGTACATCAATGTGTCATATTCCTGCAGGTACATCAACAAGTGTCCTATTCCTGCAGGTACATCAACAAGTGTCCTATTCCTGTGGGTACATAAATGTGTCCTATTCCTGCGGGTACATCAACAAGTGTCCTATTCCTGCAGGTACATCAACAAGTGTCCTATTCCTGCAGGTACATCAATGTGTCCTATTCCTGCAGGTACATCAACAAGTGTCCTATTCCTGCAGGTACATCAACAAGTGTCCTATTCCTGCAGGTACATCAACAAGTGTCCTATTCCTGCAGGTACATCAACAAGTGTCCTATTCCTGCGGGTACATCAACAAGTGTCGTATTCCTGCGGGTACATCAACAAGTGTCCTATTCCTGCAGGTACATCTGCAAGTGTCCTATTCCTGCAGGTACATCTGCAAGTGTCCTATTCCTGCAGGTACATCAAAGTGTCCTATTCCTGCGGTACATCAACAAGTGTCCTATTCCTGCAGGTACATCAGGTACATCAACAAGTGTCCTATTCCTGCGGTACATCAACAAGTGTCCTATTCCTGCAGGTACATCAACAAGTGTCCTATTCCTGCAGGTACATCAAGTGTCCTATTCCTGCAGTACATCAACAAGTGTCCTATTCCTGCGGTACATCACAAGTGTCCTATTCCTGCAGGTACATCAACAAGTGTCCTATTCCTGCAGGTACATCAACAAGTGTCCTATTCCTGCAGGTACATCAACAAGTGTCCTATTCCTGCGGGTACATCAACAAGTGTCCTATTCCTGCGGGTACATCAACAAGTGTCCTATTCCTGCGGGTACATCAACAAGTGTCCTATTCCTGCGGGTACACTATTAAGTGTCCTATTCCTGCGGGTACACTGTTAAGTGTCATATTCCTGCGGGTACACTGTTAAGTGTCATATTCCTACGGATACACTATTAAGTGTCCTATTCCTACGGGTACACTGTTAAGTGTCATATTCCTACGGGTACACTATTAAGTGTCCTATTCCTACGGGTACACTGTTAAGTGTCATATTCCTACGGATACACTGTTAAGTGTCCTATTCCTGTGGGTACACTGTTAAGTGTCCCTATTCCTACGGGTACACTGTTAAGTGTCCTATTCCTACGGGTACACTGTTAAGTGTCCTATTCCTGCGGGTACACTGTTAAGTGTCCCTATTCCTGCGGGTACACTGTTAAGTGTCCTATTCCTGCGGGTACACTGTTAAGTGTCCTATTTCTGCGGGTACACTGTTAAGTGTCATATTCCTACGGATACACTGTTAAGTGTTAAGTGTCATATTCCTACGGATACACTGTTAAGTGTTATATTCCTGCAGGTACACTATTAAGTGTTATATTCCTGGGGATACACTGTTAAGTGTCATATTCCTACGGGTACACTGTTAAGTGTCATATTCCTGGGGGTACACTGTTAAGTGTCCTATTCCTGGGGTACACTGTTAAGTGTCCTATTTCTGCGGGTACACTGTTAAGTGTCATATTCCTGGGGGTACACTGTTAAGTGTCATATTCGTGAGGGTACACTATTAAGTGTCATATTCCTATGGGTACAAGTATGGTACACATGCATAAGCCACATTTAACATGGTACAGTTTCAAGAAACCATTATTATGTTATATTTCGGGTTTTACACCTGCATCAGCACCATTTTGGGCTATATCGCCGGCGGGCAGTTTACCTAACAACACCTTTCCTGGACAGGCTCCAGCGGTTAACCAGTACTTGGGTGCACCAACCTCCGTAACCATCAGTGATGATAGGTTACAGTGGTATACAAGTCAGCGACCTTAACCACTCGACCACGGAGGCGGACATTCAAGAAACCAATGTCCACAAATTTAGTGGTCATCGCTCGTATAAGGATCCAGCTGTCGGTCGCCAATGGCACAAAAAACAAATACTGGCACTAAATTTTGTGAATTGGCGAAAATATTTGGTGTAGCTATAAAATAAAATTTGGCGGCAACCAATTTTGTCAAATACATGCTGCAAATATTTATTTGCGACTATTAAGTTTTTCAAATTGGCTTCAGTTTTTTTCAATTTGCGACAGAAGTGGCGCAGACAAACATTCATACAAGAACAATGGCTTACATCTGATATTTTGTATATGGCTCCAAAATAATGTAGACTAGAAAATGTTTTTGAATAAAACATGTATGTCTCCCCCCCCCCCTCACTCCTACTTCAAGTCATAAAAGCATGGAAGCGAAATATATCGCCTCCATGGTCGTGTGGTTATGGTAGCTGACCTGTATTGGTACCACTGCATCCTATCATCACTGATAGTCACGGGTTCAAGGTATGCTCAAACAGTGTCACTTTATATGAAAAAGTTGGCAGTTTCTGCATAAAGTACTGGTTAACTGCTGGAGCCTGCCCAGGTGTGGTTAGGTAAACTACTGGAGCCTGCCCAGGTGTGGTTAGGTAAACTGCTGGAGCCTGCCCAGGTGTGGTTAGGTAAACTGCTGGAGCCTGCCCAGGTGTGGTTAGGTAAACTGCTGGAGCCTGCCCAGGTGTGGTTGGGTAAACTGCTGGAGCCTGCCCAGGTGTGGTTAGGTAAACTGCTGGAGCCTGCCCAGGTGTGGTTAGGTAAACTGCCCATCGCTCAAATGGGCAAGTGGTATGTATTATTATGAAGTAGTACCTTGTCAATGGTGTCCGTTTGAAATGACGAACCTGTATTAATTTTTATTAAAATTTCCAGGAGAGGCGTCCGTGGTCCAGAGGTAGAGCGTCGGATTTGGAATCGAACGGTCCCGGGTTCGATACTCGATCAGGCCACGTATGTAGTGTCATTGAGCAAGGCACCTCGCACACATTGCTTAGTACTGGTTAATCACTTAGGTCGGCTAATTCTGCCCAGGAAAACATGTCTAGGTCCCCGAACGGGGTTTGACATTAATGGAACATACATACAATACACTGATCTTCTTATTTTAAAAATCCGATATGGATAAAAACAAAACCAACAAAATCCTTCATACATTCTTCATAAGTCTTCATATTTTCAACAAATGCTGATATACCGAGATAGATGGATACCGAGATAGATGGATACTGAGATGGTATTTCATTTAAAGCAGTACATGTGCAACTTACTTTGGCAAAAATTGGTGGTATGTATTATTATTATGGCCCCCAATTTTTATGAAAATGGAAGAATGTGAAAAAACGATGCCGCCGAGCTTCACAAACAAATTGTTTGTTCATTTTGTACTATTTATGCTTGAAATCGCCTAAATGTACATGGGGCTTTGGATTTTGGGGGCAGTTTGTTTACATTTGAAAGATTCAATAAACTTATTTTTATAATTGTGTCCGGACATGTATTACCGTACTTAATCGTCTATAAAACGCCAAAGGTTGGGGGCGTCTAATAGGTGAGTAAATACAGTACATATATCATCCATCCATTTAAAAAAATTTCATTAAAACTGGGGACCAAAGTTGAACATAGTCGTTTAGTTCAAAATAGGAGAAAAGTATGGACATGTTCCTTTAAATTTCCCAAATTGGAGCCTCCTTGGTGCAACGTATCCTGAGTCTGCCTCGTAGCTGAGGATTCGAGACACGCCAGAACCACGTATATGTCCTTAGGCTTGATACCTAAATCCACAGACATCTCGATCTCTTCTCTCTCCCTGATGGTGATGAATTCCATCAGGAATGAGGTCTCGTCTCCATCAGGAATGAGGTCTCGTCTCCATCAGGAATGAGGTCTCATCTCCATCAGGAATGAGGTCTCATCTCCATCAGGAATGAGGTCTCGAGAGTGATTAAACAGATGGTGGTTTCACAAGCGAACTAAAAGAAATGTATACGTGTTAAATTGCCAAGACCAAAATGTAAAACATGTTATATATATGTTATGATTCGGGTTTTACGCCTGCATCAGCACCATTTTGGGCTATATCACCGGCGGGCAGTTTACCTAACAACACCTTTCCTGGACAGGCTCCAGCGGTTAACCAGTACTTGGGTGCACCAACCTCCGTAAGAAACTGCCAACTTTTTCATATAAATGAGACACGGCCTGAGCGGGGCTCGAACCCGTGACCATCAGTGATGATAGGTTACAGTGGTATACAAGTCAGCGACCTTAACCACTCGACCACGGAGGCGGACTGTAAAACATGTATATTCCTATTATTCTACAGATAAACTACACATTCAGTTGCTCCAGCAAGAAACTCGAAAGAACAGGAAACAAATATGCAAGTCGGGCAAGTTCAAACTTAAACTACTTGCTCTTCTTTTCAATCTTGCTTTAACCACTACAGACCTCTAAATAGGCTTACAAAAAATGTAGATCCAGATGAGCCGACTCGTGATGAGGATCTACACTTTTTGCCAGTAATATCACTATTTTTACACAATCTTACTCACTAATAGTTCATTTTTTACCAGAAAATAGGTCTAAGGATAAACAGAATATTAGGTTATTGTCTGATAAATATAACTTTATTAAGCATTATTATTATAATTCGGGTTTTACGCCTGCATCAGCACCATTTTGGGCTATATCGCCGGCGGGCAGTTTACCTAACAACTTTATTAAGCAAGTCTCCAAAAACATACGAGGCTCGGCAGAACCTTGCCTCGTACATGTAGGTTTATCCAACGCTCCTAATAAATTGGTAACGTGGTCGCCAGATCGGACAGGTGGGTTTTCTCCGGGTACTCCGGTTTCCTCCCACACGAATGACCACATATACGCTTTCATTCGCGCCAACAAGAGTGATTAATATAAGTTGTTAAACTTCCTTCGCAATCGTTGTAAAATAAATAAAGTTTAAACTAATAAATTGAAATTTATAAGACAGTAACTTAATATTCTCTATATTTCAGTTATATGTTGGTGGGTTGTAAACATTGAGAGGACAAATTTCCCAAGTTAGTGAGCTCTGTGGATTCTAACTGGAGCAGTGAACTGTGGTTGTGTAATACCATGGTGGTGTGGAACATGAAGCTGTAAAACACAACTACATCCACCATCAAAACGTTATGCAAAGGAGCATAATTCATACAAAAGTGAACCCACGATACTCACAATAGCAAGTCCTGCCAAGTTTGGTGATAATACATTATGTTACAGAGACTATTTTCCGTTTATGAACAATACCAGAAAACAGTGCAGTTCCCCAATCAAAAATAGCAACTAAATTATTTTTTCTAAAGAAGATTAAAAATGTGTGTCAACATAATAAGTAATTTATCCTACTTTACCTAATATTGGTCAACATAAATCATTTATCCTACTTTACCTAATATTGGTCAACATAAATCATTTATCCTACTTTACCTAATATTAGTCAACATAAGTCATTTATCCTACTTTACCTAATATTGGTCAAAAACGGCCTGCCTAATAAACTAAGTCAGACAGTCAGTGCCTAATAACCCTTTTGTGACATCATAATGCTGCGTGATGATGTCATATAATCACAGATGGTATGATAAATTTCAGGTCATGAATATTCGGTGATTTTTCCTCTATAAAAGGTCGATCAGAGATAGGATAAATAAAACATTAGGTTACCGTCATATGAATTTTAATGTATTACTCGTCTCCTGAAAAATACAAAGCTCGGCCTGCCGAGCCTCACCTGGTATAGTTTTCTCCAACTCTCCCAATAAATTAAAATTGATAAGACAGTAACCTAATATTCTCTATGTATGACAACTCAAGTATCAAGATTAAGCCAATTTTCAAAGGTGCATAATCCAAGTACATGTAGGAAGTCGTGATAGTGCAGTGGTAGTGCGACCGCTTCAGGTGCTAAAGGCCTGGACCCTGCTGGGAGTCGTTACGTTATGCTATTGGCAAGGCAGTTAAATTCCACATGCCTCTTCTCTCTCCTTAATGGCGATGGATTCCATCAGGAATGAGGTCTCGAGAGTGATTAATATCAGTTGTAAGAACATGTTTCATTGAAACAATGGCCTAAATGTCTCTTCATGACAAGTTCATGCACTGTTTGCAAGTAGTCCCTGGCATAATCCACACCTTCACAATAAAGAGAACTGTTTAACTATTTGCATGTTGGGTAAAATAAAGGCTATAAATAGCTTAAATATGTATAGCAGACAACATTTCATTAATGTGTTGTTTTAGTTGAAATTGAAATCTGTCACGGAATTTCATTAAAATGTTGTCGTTTGTCCATTGGATATTCGACTGTTATTTTCACCGCTAACGTGCAGAGAGGTAAGCTAGACAGGGAGATAAGAAGCTTGTTCGCTCAGTCAAGAACCCCCCTCTATGGTACCCAGGAATAATTCAGGGCATTGTGATAAATAATGTGAAACTGAATTCACAACATCAAGGTTTACTGTAAATATAGTGCAGAATTACAACTTAATTAATAAGACATGCATAGAAATCCTTTCTGTTGCTTGATACCTTGAACAAAATAACACAAAATCTATTCCTGAAATGCACGTCTAAAATGTCCGAGGATCGAACCCGGGTTGCATTGGTGAGAAGCGAGCGTGCTAACCACTGCGCTAATCGGACAGCCTAAAGTATGTGAGATGGTATGGTGGTCACCAGATCGGACATGTTGATTTTCTCCAGGTACTCGGGTTTCCTCCCACATGAATGACCACATTTACGCTTTCATCCGCACCAACGAGAGTGATTAATAGAAGTTGTTAAAACTTTGCAATCATTGTAAAATAAATAAGTTTAAACGATTAAAATGTTGATGCGAATTGAATCCTAACTGGTATTACTGGTATTGCGAATCAAATTGGCGCTTGTAAATCCGCATTTAATTTTTGAGATTCAGAACAATTTGTTGCACCTCGACACTCGTGCATATTTCATATAACCACATTGAACTGGTTGGTTCAGAGTTCAACAATAGTTGGATATTTATTATACCGGTAATGCTTATAAGCCTCTTTCAAGAGATACATGCATAGCAACATTGCCATAAAACTTTACCCAAATGCCAACACAGCACCGATGGTGACACACAGGCAAGTACAGTAGCCCAGGGCTCATTCTAGAGTGTGATGTGGGCGAAATAGTCGCCCTAGGGACCCTGACTTCGCCCTCTGGCGGCCCCACTTCTCCCTAAAAAAAACTGGCTCATTATAAACACTCCTATTAAATGTTGTATTTAACCCATTCAACACCAAATAACTGACATGGACTGGTGCACCCATTCAAACCCAAATAACTGATATGGACTGGTGCACCCATTCAACACCAAATAACTGATATGGACTGGTGCACCCATTCAACACCAAATAACTGATATGGACTGGTGCACCCATTCAACACCAAATAACTGACATGGACTGGTGCACCCATTCAACACCAAATAACTGATATGGACTGGTGCACCCATTCAACACCAAATAACTGACATGGACTGGTGCACCCATTCAACACCAAATAACTGACATGGACTGGTGCACCCATTCAACACCAAATAACTGACATGGACTGGTGCACCCATTCAACACCAAATAACTGACATGGACTGGTGCACCCATTCAACACCAAATAACTGACATGGACTGGTGCACCCATTCAACACCAAATAACTGACATGGACTGGTGCACCCATTCAACACCAAATAACTGACATGGACTGGTGCACCCATTCAATACCAAATAACTGACATGGACTGGTGCACCCATTCAACACCAAATAACTGACATGGACTGGTGCACCCATTCAACACCAAATAACTGACATGGACTGGTGCACCCATTCAACACCAAATAACTGACATGGACTGGTGCACCCATTCAACACCAAATAACTGACATGGACTGGTGCACCCATTCAACACCAAATAACTGACATGGACTGGTGCACCCATTCAACACCAAATAACTGACATGGACTGGTGCACCCATTCAACACCAAATAACTGACATGGACTGATGCATGATATTTTCAGACCAATAAATTAATAAGAAAATAACATTTGGATCAGTTCATTTATTAAAATGGATAATTTTTGTCTAAAAATAGTACGGTAATATTACTGGCAAAAAGTGCAGATCCTGATGAGACGACTCATCACAATGTGTTGTTGAAACGATTAATATTGATAAATAAAAAATAAGTTTATTTAACGTCGCTACCGGTTTCCCATTTGAGCGACGGGCAGTTTACCTAACAACACCTTTCCTGGGCAGGTTGCAGCGGTAACCAGTACTTGGTGCACCAACCTCCGTAAGAAACTGCCAAATTTTTCATATAAATGAGACACGGTCTGAGCGGGGCTCGAACCTGTGACCATCAGAGATGATAGGTTACATTGGTATACAAGACATTAAAATGCATACGGCGGTAACCTAATGTTTTATTTATCCTATCTCTGATCGACCTTTTATAGAGGAAAAACCGTAACCACTCGACCACGGAGGCGGACTAATATTGATATTGTGCATTTTAACCATATTTTGTTGAATTTTTTTAAATAACACCATTTAAGGATGCAATCCAATGCTTTCTCACTTCTCCCAAAAATTCTCACCTAGAATGGGCCCTGCCTACTTTCTTCTTCAAATAGCCAAGCTACATATACCTGCATAAATGTTTACTAAGGAAAAACACATTGTCAAACATGGCCTTTGTTATTTTTGCTGAAATTGATTTTACAGCAACATAATCAGTGTTAAAGACCAGAGTCATCTTGCGAGCGCTCTTCACTGGTGGAGAATACTTGTTTGTCGGAGTCATCTTGCGAGCGCTCTTCACTGGTGGAGAATACTTGTTTGTCAGAGTCATCTTGCGAGCGCTCTTCACTGGTGGAGAATACTTGTTTGTCGGAGTCATCTTGCGAGCGCTCTTCACTGGTGGAGAATACTTGTTTGTCAGAGTCATCTTGCGAGCGCTCTTCACTGGTGGAGAATACTTGTTTGTCAGAGTCATCTTGCGAGCGCTCTTCACTGGTGGAGAATACTTGTTTGTCGGAGGTGTATCACAGTCGACCCTCGTATCTGGTGGAGAATACTTGTTTGTCGGAGGTTTATCACAGTCGACCCTCGTATCTGGTGGAGAATACTTGTTTGTCGGAGGTGTATCACAGTCGACCCTCGTATCTGGTGGAGAATACTTGTTTGTCGGAGGTTTATCACAGTCGACCCTCGTATCTGGTGGAGAATACTTGTTTGTCGGAGGTGTATCACAGTCGACCCTCGTATCTGGTGGAGAATACTTGTTTGTCGGAGGTTTATCACAGTCGACCCTCGTATCTGGTGGAGAATACTTGTTTGTCGGAGGTGTATCACAGTCGACCCTCGTATCTGGTGGAGAATACTTGTTTGTCGGAGGTTTATCACAGTCGACCCTCGTATCTGGTGGAGAATACTTGTTTGTCGGAGGTGTATCACAGTCGACCCTCGTATCTGGTGGAGAATACTTGTTTGTCGGAGGTTTATCACAGTCGACCCTCGTATCTGGTGGAGAATACTTGTTTGTCGGAGGTTTATCACAGTCGACCCTCGTATCTGGTGGAGAATACTTGTTTGTCGGAGGTTTATCACAGTTGACACTCGTACCGAAGGAACTTCTTAATTTTATTTGGTAATGGAAGGTAGTGCACTTGTGATTTTTTGATTGTTTGTAGAATCATGTCCCTACATACATTCTGTAGCGATGATACTGAAACAGAAAACACACGAACAAAATCAATCTTCTGCTGTACATGTATCTATTTACTGATACGACAGGCACCTGTTTACTGGTGTAACACACACATGCACAGTACAGAACACAAACCTAGGTACTCGCAAATAAATCCCTGCCACCTGGGTCGTTCTCATCTTGTTCATCAAAGAATGTAGACTGCTACCACGGGTATTCATTGCCGAAGTAAACATGTTATATTAATATGTTTAGTGGATTAACATACATGTATCGGGGGGCTGCATGTACCTGTATGTAATGGTGCAGAGTCCAAATTAGGTTTGATTTTGGGGTTTAAAGTTGTGCCAACATGTAGGTCATACGGTGACTCCAGCTTTTTATTGGTGGAGAAGACCCTGGGTGCTCCTCTGGCCAGAATTTCAGGCACGGACTAGCACACACACGGACGAGCACCCGGACGAGCACACACACGGACGAGCACACGGGTAGAACCATTATAATATATAATTCACAAAAATATGTATAATGTAATTTGAATATACTCAAAACATACTTACATTTGAATGTGTGTGATGTACATATGTATGATATTTGTATTCATATTGAATACAGGTATATCAACAACAACAGCAGCAACAACAACAACAATAGTAACATACATAATGTAACTTTAAGTGTACAATTCACAAAACTGACTACCGGTATTTGTGTGTGTAAGAATTGTGTATCTTGTACATCTACAGGATATGTTATATTTATGTCATTTAGAATTGTGTCGTTAGGACAGGATACTAGTACACATACATACCGGTAAACACTTGGCAATAGAGATCCAAACTAGGTGACACCACATATACCGGTATATGTAAACACTTGGCAATAGAGATCCAAACTAGGTGACACCACATATATCGGTACATGTAAACACTTGGCAATAGAGATCCAAACTAGGTGACACCACATATACCGGTACATGTAAACACTTGGCAATAGAGATCCAAACTAGGTGACACCACATATACCGGTAATGTAAACACAGATCAAACTAGGTGACACACATATACCGGTACATGTATATGTAAACACTTGGCAATAGAGATCCAAACTAGGTGACACCACATATACCGGTACATGTATATGTAAACACTTGGCAATAGAGATCCAAACTAGGTGACACCACATATACCGGTACATGTATATGTAAACACTTGGCAATAGAGATCCAAACTAGGTGACACCACATATACCGGTACATGTATATGTAAACACTTGGCAATAGAGATCCAAACTAGGTGACACCACATATACCGGTACATGTATACACTTGGCAATAGAGATCCAAACTAGGTGACACCACATATACCGGTACATGTATACACTTGGCAATAGAGATCCAAACTAGGTGACACCACATATACCGGTACATGTATATGTAAACACTTGGCAATAGAGATCCAAACTAGGTGACACCACATATACCGGTACACATATAGTACGTATATGTACACTTGGCAATAGAGATCCAAACTAGGTGACACCACATATACCGGTACATGTAAACACTTGGCAATAGAGATCCAAACTAGGTGACACCACATATACCGGTACATGTATATGTAAACACTTGGCAATAGAGATCCAAACTAGGTGACACCACATATACCGGTACATGTAAACACTTGGCAATAGAGATCCAAACTAGGTGACACCACATATACCGTACATGTACATGTAAACACTTGGCAATAGAGATCTAAACTAGGTGACACCACATATACCGGTACATGTACACACTTGGCAATAGAGATCCAAACTAGGTGACACCACATATACCGGTACATGTATATGTACACACTTGGCAATAGAGATCCAAACTAGGTGACACCACATATACCGGTACATGTATATGTACACACTTGGCAATAGAGATCCAAACTAGGTGACACCACATATACCGGTACATGTACACACTTGGCAATAGAGATCCAAACTAGGTGACACCACATATACCGGTACATGTATATGTAAACACTTGGCAATAGAGATCCAAACTAGGTGACACCACATATACCGGTACATGTATTATGTACACACTTGGCAATAGAGATCCAAACTAGGTGACACCACATATACCGGTACATGTATATGTACACACTTGGCAATAGAGATCCAAACTAGGTGACACCACATATACCGGTACATGTATACACTTGGCAATAGAGATCCAAACTAGGTGACACCACATATACCGGTACATGTATACACTTGGCAATAGAGATCCAAACTAGGTGACACCACATATACCGGTACATGTATATGTAAACACTTGGCAATAGAGATCCAAACTAGGTGACACCACATATACCGGTACATGTATATGTACACACTTGGCAATAGAGATCCAAACTAGGTGACACCACATATACCGGTACATGTAAACACTTGGCAATAGAGATCCAAACTAGGTGACACCACATATACCGGTACATGTATATGTACACACTTGGCAATAGAGATCCAAACTAGGTGACACCACATATACCGGTACATGTATATGTACACACTTGGCAATAGAGATCCAAACTAGGTGACACCACATATACCGGTACATGTATACACTTGGCAATAGAGATCCAAACTAGGTGACACCACATATACCGGTACATGTATACACTTGGCAATAGAGATCCAAACTAGGTGACACCACATATACCGGTACATGTATATGTAAACACTTGGCAATAGAGATCCAAACTAGGTGACACCACATATACCGGTACATGTATATGTACACACTTGGCAATAGAGATCCAAACTAGGTGACACCACATATACCGGTACATGTAAACACTTGGCAATAGAGATCCAAACTAGGTGACACCACATATACCGGTACATGTAAACACAGATCCAAACTAGGTGACACCACATATACCGTACATGTACATGTAAACACAGATCTAAACTAGGTGACAGCACATATACCGGTACATGTATATGTAAACACTTGGCAATAGAGATCCAAACTAGGTGACACCACATATACCGGTACATGTATATGTAAACACTTGGCAATAGAGATCCAAACTAGGTGACACCACATATACCGGTACATGTATATGTACACACTTGGCAATAGAGATCCAAACTAGGTGACACCACATATACCGGTACATGTATATGTACACACTTGGCAATAGAGATCCAAATTAGGTGACACCACATATACCGGTACATGTATACACTTGGCAATAGAGATCCAAACTAGGTGACACCACATATACCGGTACATGTATACACTTGGCAATAGAGATCCAAACTAGGTGACACCACATATACCGGTACATGTATATGTAAACACTTGGCAATAGAGATCCAAACTAGGTGACACCACATATACCGGTACATGTATATGTACACTTGGCAATAGAGATCCAAACTAGGTGACACCACATATACCGGTACATGTAAACACTTGGCAATAGAGATCCAAACTAGGTGACACCACATATACCGGTACATGTATATGTAAACACTTGGCAATAGAGATCCAAACTAGGTGACACCACATATACCGGTACATGTAAACACTTGGCAATAGAGATCCAAACTAGGTGACACCACATATACCGTACATGTACATTTAAACACTTGGCAATAGAGATCTAAACTAGGTGACAGCACATATACCGGTACATGTACACACTTGGCAATAGAGATCCAAACTAGGTGACAGCACATATACCGGTACATGTATATGTACACACTTGGCAATAGAAATCCAAACTAGGTGACACCACATATACCGGTATATGTACACACTTGGCAATAGAGATCCAAACTAGGTGACACCACATATACCGGTACATGTACACACTTGGCAATAGAGATCCAAACTAGGTGACACCACATATACCGGTACATGTATATGTAAACACTTGGCAATAGAGATCCAAACTAGGTGACACCACATATACCGGTACATGTATATGTAAACACTTGGCAATAGAGATCCAAACTAGGTGACACCACATATACCGGTACATGTAAACACTTGGCAATAGAGATCCAAACTAGGTGACACCACATATACCGGTACATGTATATGTACACACTTGGCAATAGAGATCCAAACTAGGTGACACCACATATACCGGTACATGTATATGTACACACTTGGCAATAGAGATCCAAACTAGGTGACACCACATATACCGGTACATGTATACACTTGGCAATAGAGATCCAAACTAGGTGACACCACATATACCGGTACATGTATACACTTGGCAATAGAGATCCAAACTAGGTGACACCACATATACCGGTACATGTATATGTAAACACTTGGCAATAGAGATCCAAACTAGGTGACACCACATATACCGGTACATGTATATGTACACACTTGGCAATAGAGATCCAAACTAGGTGACACCACATATACCGGTACATGTAAACACTTGGCAATAGAGATCCAAACTAGGTGACACCACATATACCGGTACATGTATATGTAAACACTTGGCAATAGAGATCCAAACTAGGTGACACCACATATACCGGTACATGTAAACACTTGGCAATAGAGATCCAAACTAGGTGACACCACATATACCGTACATGTAAACACTTGGCAATAGAGATCTAAACTAGGTGACAGCACATATACCGGTACATGTACACACTTGGCAATAGAGATCCAAACTAGGTGACAGCACATATACCGGTACATGTATATGTACACACTTGGCAATAGAGATCCAAACTAGGTGACACCACATATACCGGTACATGTATATGTACACACTTGGCAATAGAGATCCAAACTAGGTGACACCACATATACCGGTACATGTACACACTTGGCAATAGAGATCCAAACTAGGTGACACCACATATACCGGTACATGTAAACACTTGGCAATAGAGATCCAAACTAGGTGACACCACATATACCGGTACATGTAAACACTTGGCAATAGAGATCCAAACTAGGTGACACCACATATACCGTACATGTAAACACTTGGCAATAGAGATCCAAACTAGGTGACACCACATATACCGGTACATGTATATGTACACACTTGGCAATAGAGATCCAAACTAGGTGACACCACATATACCGGTACATGTATATGTACACACTTGGCAATAGAGATCCAAACTAGGTGACACCACATATACCGGTACATGTACACACTTGGCAATAGAGATCCAAACTAGGTGACACCACATATACCGGTACATGTACACACTTGGCAATAGAGATCCAAACTAGGTGACACCACATATACAGGTACATGTACACACTTGGCAATAGAGATCCAAACTAGGTGACACCACATATACCGGTATATGTAAACACTTGGCAATAGAGATCCAAACTAGGTGACACCACATATACCGGTACATGTATACACTTGGCAATAGAGATCCAAACTAGGTGACACCACATATACCGGTACATGTACACACTTGGCAATAGAGATCCAAACTAGGTGACACCACATATACCGGTATATGTAAACACTTGGCAATAGAGATCCAAACTAGGTGACACCACATATACCGGTATATGTAAACACTTGGCTAGGTGATTAAATAAATGTTATAGTTTGGGTTCAATAATTGTACTTACAACACTTATTATTAATATTGGACTGGTGTCAAAATGCCAGAGTATTATATTAAATACAACGCGTACATGTACGCAGGGATCATTCCAGAGGGCGATGTGGGCGAAATTGTCGCCCTAGGGACCCTGACTTTATTTTTTGTTTTTTATGATTTTCAAACAAAATGTTGTCTAGTAAGATACACTGGCCCATTATAAAGCACTCCTTCTATTCAAATGTTGTATTTAATGGTTGTACTGTGCATTTTAACCCTATTATGCAGAAGTATATTATAAAAACACCATTTAAGGAAGCGATCACATGCTTTCTCACTTCTCCCAAAAATTCTGACCTAAAATGAACCCTGATGTACGAAATTAACAATTTTAATTAGTAGGCTGTTGTTATACAGGTATGTGTTTTAAGTACGATACACGTATAAGCCTCAAACAGATCCAATATGTAATACATGTATATTGGTACTGTCTACGCGCCTCACACAGTCCAATATTTTACATATTGGATCGTTTTCGACTTATATCCTATACATATCCTATACATATTTATACTATTGTATACATGTGGACCATGTTTTTCACTCACCTCCATAAAGCTGGATGATCCTCACTTGTTTTGTTGTGCCATATACATCGATAACTGCATACAGAGGGCCCGACTGATACGGTATTGTTTTTACACAAGGACCCTGGTCCTCGCCATTTATTATGAAATGCATTTCAGCAAAATTTTCCACCACTTTATACATGATCCCTATCCTACTGCCAATGTCAGTAGGGAGAACATGATCATGGTCTCTTCGAATATGTGCATATACCGAGTTCAATCTGTTCAGCGGTAATAACAAACTACGATTAAATGAACCCTGTGGCGTATGAATGATTTCCGTATTTCCCAGCACAGATTTATACGGCTCTGCAGAACCATGGTCATTGTTTTGTGTGTACACTCGACTGTAGGATTTTGTTATAGCCGATATCCAAGATCGTCCCATATTTGCAAGGTCTGGAAGTGCATATTGTGGTAAGTCAAATTTTTCATCAGGGTTAAACTGAGTCAATCCAATACGCAAATATCCGCTCCATCCCCTCTCGTTTTGCTCGATTTCAACGAGAAATATTTCGCCCGGTTTCAAAGGCTTCTCACTGAACGTGAGCGCATGAGCAAAACTTGTGGTTCTATACGCGACCTGATCATCATGCTCCAGGCATATATTCAACCCGTTATATGGGTGGAACTTAGTGACAGGCATTGTGGCAACAGTGTCTGTGCGCCTGAAAGAAAAACATAAAAGTCATTTCAAGTGCATGTTTAGTAGTAGAGGTCAAAATATATCATTCTCAATATCAATGCCTCAATTACATGCATATAAATTTATTAATTTTGATTATTTTCCCTACATGTAATTTGTAATATTACCCATGTCAGCTATTAAAAGACTTAACTTGAAACAATATTTGGATACTTATGACAATAACATAATTCAAGGAAGTCGTGATAGCGCAGTGGATGCGCGTTCACTTCAGGTGCGAAAGGTCCGGAGTTCGAGCCCCACTGGAGCCGTTATGATTGTGCCCTTAGGCAAGGCATTTAAATTCCACGTTGCCTCTTCTCTCTCCCTCGTGGCGATGGATTCTCGAGAGTGATTTATATAAGTTGAAATAACTTGTTTCGCAATCGAGCTAAAATAAATTTGTATAAACTAACATAATTCAAAGGAAGCCTATGGATAAGGTGTCTAGCTGGATAAGGTGTCTAGCTGGATAAGGTGTCTAGCTAGATAAGGTGTCTAGCTAGATAAGGTGTCTTGCTGGATAAGGTGTCTATGTCTAGCTAGATAAGGTGTCTAGCTGGATAAGGTGTCTAGCTAGATAAGGTGTCTTGCTGGATAAGGTGTCTATGTCTAGCTAGATAAGGTGTCTAGCTGGATAAGGTGTCTAGCTAGATAAGGTGTCTAGCTAGATAAGGTGTCTAGCTGGATAAGGTGTCTAGCTGGATAAGGTGTCTAGCTGGATAAGGTGTCTAGCTAGATAAGGTGTCTTGCTGGATGGAATGTCTCTATGTCTAGCTATATTAAGGTGTCTAGCTAGATAAGGTGTCTAGCTAGATAAGGTGTCTAGCTGGATAAGGTGTCTAGCTGGTAAGGTGTCTAGCTGGATAAGGTGTCTAGCTAGATAAGGTGTCTTGCTGGATAAGGTGTCTAGCTAGATAAGGTGTCTAGCTATAGCTAGATAAGGTGTCTAGCTAGATAAGGTGTCTAGCTGGATAAGGTGTCTAGCTGGATAAGGTGTCTAGCTGGATAAGGTGTCTAGCTAGATAAGGTGTCTTGCTGGATAAGGTTTCTATGTCTAGCTAGATAAGGTGTCTAGCTGGATAAGGTGTCTAGCTAGATAAGGTGTCTAGCTGGATAAGGTGTCTAGCTAGATAAGGTGTCTTGCTGGATAAGGTGTCTATGTCTAGCTAGATAAGGTGTCTAGCTGGATAAGGTGTCTAGCTAGATAAGGTGTCTAGCTAGATAAGGTGTCTAGCTGGATAAGGTGTCTAGCTATAGCTAGATAAGGTGTCTAGCTAGATAAGGTGTCTAGCTGGATAAGGTGTCTATGTCTAGCTAGATAAGGTGTCTAGCTAGATAAGGTGTCTAGCTGGATAAGGTGTCTAGCTAGATAAGGTGTCTAGCTAGATACGATTTAAATGTATATTTGTATACAGTCAAACCTGTGATAGTGGTCACCTCCATTCAGCAGCCAACCTGTATTAAACTGTCAGTTTCCCGATTCCCAATATGTTGTTTTATTATACACTTATACACTTATAGTTATACCTCTATTAAGCAGCCACTTTGTGTAATTCCATTGGCTGGCTGCTTAAGACAGGTTTGACTGTATGTTATATTGTTTGAAATAAACGATTTGGCTGGCTGCTTAAGACAGGTTTGAATGTATGTTATATTGTTAAAAACAATTAATTAATCTAATGTTGCAGAAACTTGTTTCGCAATCGAGCTAAAAGAAATGTCTATAAATCATTCAATGCGACCTTGGGTAATGACCAATGAAGCAAATTAAGACTAAAATAGACCAATGTGTTGCATTTGCAACTACCGGGTATCAATCGGTGGATGACTCCCGACCCGTCTGTTTGACAACTTTAGATGTATGTACAATGTCAGGGTTCATTCTAGGTCAGAATTTTTGGGAGAAGTGAGAAAGCTCGTGATCGCTTCCTTAAATGGCGTTCTTTAATATACTTCTGCAAAATAGGGTTAAAATGCACAGTACAACCATTAAATACAACATTTGAATAGAAGGAGTGCTTTATAATGGCCCAGTGTATCTTACTAGACAAAATTTTGTTTGAAAATCATAAAAACCAACAAACAAAAAAAGGGAGAAGTGGGGTCCACAGAGGGCGAAGTCAGGGTCCCTAGGGCAACAATTTCGCCCACATAGCCCTCTAGAATGATCCCTGCAATGTATATATACAAAATGTAAAGCACACTTTATAAAGACCCAGATAACATTGGAGTAGTGCTCCAAAAATAAATAATGTAGAATGTAAAATGCAGAAACAAAGAGATAATAATTAATATAACTTTGAACATTATAAAATGATACATAATTAGTCATTTATGAAAACAACTACTAATAAGATATCAGTCCTTGATTTATATTTGAGTCTGATAATATGTCCACGAATGTGGTCCTTCTTGACTATGGGCAATAATCGTCGTGGTTCAACTTGTCTACTGAATGTGGTCAGACTTGTCCGGCTCAGTCACATGTCCATGATATCCTAAATTTTCTAATACGACTTCTTGCAGTGCTCATGGTTCGGATTAGACATTTAGAGATATCTGTTCCATTCATCTTATTGATCTTAAAGCTCTTGGGAGGAGGACCTAGACATGTTTTCCTATGCAGGCTTAGCCAACCTAAGCGGTTAATGACTACATCCCTGCGAGGGGTTCGACATTAAAGGTAGATAGATCTACTATAGATAATGACAATGGTCTCGAGAGCTATTAATGTTGTAAAAACTTGTTTCGCAATCGAGATAAAATAAATTTGCATATAGTTTAATTCCAAATCTGATGCTCTACCACAGGACCATGTACACCACAAAGAGATTGAAGAATCCTGGATTAAATTCTCGACTCATGCCTTTCATTGTACTAACATGAAACACATCGTTTCTAATGCATGTGTGGTTAACCTGTTAACAACAATGTCGTCTAAACCTTCCCTGGAATATATGTCCAGCTCCACACTATTATTATCAGAGAATCGGAGAGATTATGATTAGAAACTAAATGAATAAAATATCCCACACAAAATATATAAATTAATCTTGAAAGTCATGTAAACGCTTCTGAAGAAACAGTAAAAATAACTATACCATTTACTATGTGTAATGTGAAGACTACGGTATAATTTGCTAAATAGAGTAAAAGTTTCCCCGACTTTGGATTTACACCTTTCTGTGTGTGTGTAATATGACTTCCGTTTCCGGTATGTATAATATGCATCAACGTTTGTAACGAGATTGTCGATTGGTCAGAATAAATTTCATAACCAATCAAATATCATTTGTCTTGATTTTCCAGCGGTAAATTAAAGATGGCGAATATTTCATGAAATAAATATATCAGCATTTATTTCATAGTTTAAATTGATATCCACTCCAATATAAACCATGTTTGTTTCTAAAAGTATACAGTCTGACCACAAAGATTTGATTCACGATGTGTCATACGATTTTCACGGAAGGAGAATGGCAACTTGTTCCAGTGACCAAACTGTTAAGGTTTCCAAAGTTCAAACAACTTAAATTCTTAATTTTGTTATCTAGTGCCTATCTATTTATCTTCCTTTAATGTCGAACCACTCGTGGGGATGTATGCATGACTTCCGTCTCACATATATTTGTATTCTATTATCTATATATTATACTTTTACGACAAATTATTTTCATTACTTTCTTAAATTATGCTTTTAACTACTCATGCTTTTAACTTCTTTGCGGTTTTTGACGCGCAACATGTCTACGATATATATTCGACATTAAAGGAAGATAGATAGATAGATAGATAGATAGATAGTATTTCGGAGAGCAGGCTTTGCAGTCTGCTAAGTATTCAACTCCATTGTACGTGTATGTATGTTTCATAAATAATATTGATAAGTTTCTATCTATCTTCCTTTAATGTCGAACCCCTCGCGGGGATGTAGACATGTTGCACCGTCAAAAACCGCAAAGAAGTTAAAAGTATGAGTAGTTAAAAGCATAATTTAAGAAAGTAATGAAAATAATTTGTGGTAAAAGTTTAAAAGCAGCTACGCAGAACAACTAGGGACTGGCATGTTCAATATGGCAGACTTTCGTATTGAATTGCTCTATGGTAGGGAGATGGACAATGTCAAGAGGGAGATGGTTCCAATGGTAGATTGTTCTTGGAAAAAAGGAAAACTTGTAGTAGTCTGTAGTTGCTGTAATTAACCTATAGCTTAAGGAATGGCGAGCAGGACGGGAGAGGGGAACTAGGTAATTTTCAATGGGAATAGCAACAAGATCATTATGAATTTTATACATACGGGATAACCTATTGTCAATACGCCGTTGATCTAGTCTGCGTAGATTTCTATATATAGGGAATGTAGCATGTCTAACACTAGAGGTACAATAGAAGTCAGCCTTTATCCAACGGGGTACCCGCATTTTAAGTTAAAACGTACCCAACTATAAGTCAAAACGTACCCATTCTTTGGTCAAAACTTACCCGCATTTTAAGTCAAAATGTACCCAACTATAAGTCAAAACGTACCCACTCAAGAAGTAAAACGTACCCAAATAGATAGTCAAATATATCATTGTGGTTGATATATTTTGCATTGGCTAGACTACTAATTCATGAGAATGAAGTGGTATGTCATTGTCCAGATGCAATGGAATGCGGGATTCGGGCAGTGTATTCTAGGAAGGAAATGACATAAAACTGTCAAACTTCCTGTCCACTCGAGGACAAACACACCTCCGCTAATTGGTGACCGTGTCATTGGAATTCCATTTTAGATATTTGGTCAGTTGGCCATTTGGAATTTTAAACAGAACTAAATAAGTATATACAGAACATTTTTTCGAGTTGGGCCGTGGTCGTGAAGATGATGTGGCGCCCCCCGTCCACGATGACGTCTTGGCGGAGAAAGCCTGGCGGAAGGAACTGCTCTGCAAGCTGAAAACATTATAATATGAATTTAATGCCATGAGATGTGTGTGGCTGTACATGTACTATAGATTATACATAATAGCCCTTTTTATCTCATGTCGGTACCCATAATACGACTAAAACATTTCCATACTATTTAATTAACGCGACGACACAAAATATAAACAGTGTGAAATAGTATAATTCAGAATGGTTTATATTTATTATTTATCTCATATCGATTATCATACCTCGAAATCATACCCCCAAGGGTTGGTTGGTTGTGCGTGCAAACACTCCAGCATTATCATGAATTAAAGCAAGAGTGTTTCCAATTACCAACACAAACAAATTAACAAATATCAAATTCTTTTATGCATTCTGTAACTCACAGGAAAAAATACATTCATGTATGTTGAGAACAAAATTACCAATTTATATGCATATTTTAATCTCAAGTATACCATTTTTTTCTCATCCTAATACCTTCTAAGTATGATTTTACCTATCTACAACTGTTTACTTGACACATAATATTTCCAATCTATTTCCAGTTATTCAATCTCTATATTATCCCATGGGTACGTTTTGACTTCTACTTGAGTATGTTTTGACTTCTACTTGGGTACGTTTTGACTTATACCCAGGGTACGTTTTGACTTTTTTGGGTACGTTTTGACTTGGGTACGTTTTGACTGGAACTCATCCAACGGGCTGCTCTTCTCTGGATACCTTTAATTTGGTCTATCAATGTTTGGGTATGGGGCGACCAGATCTCGGAGCCATATTCAAGCTGGTGTCTGGTAAGTCATGGACTTAAGGGGCTAGGATTTGACCTGGAGGTTTCTACGTAGAAATCCTAATGTTTGGTTTGCTTTCTTAGTTGACCTTTTTATGTAAGTGTCCCACGACAGGGTATTTGAGATATCCACGCCAAGGTATTTGGTGAGATGACCGACTCAAGTAGGACTCCATGGAGTTTATATTGACTGGGAATAGGATGTTTCCTTCTGGTAACGTGGATAACTTGACATTTGGAGGGGTTAAATTCAGGAAATTCCATGTCCCACTCCAACTCTCACTCTTCTAATCTCTTAAGATCGTTTTGGAGTGTGACCGAATCATTTGCAGATGTCAGTGATAGATAGATTGCAGTATCATCTGCAAAGATACAGACTTTGGAACTGATGTTTTGTGGGAGGTCGTTTATGTAGGCTAGGAAAAGCAGGGGTCCAAGTACGGATCCCTGTGGGACTCCAGAGGACATGCCTCATGATGAATCTATATGCAATTGTGCGAGCATGTTTCAACCAACTGCATGTGTTTATATGTATATACAAAAACATCTGTCTTGTATGTATGTTCGATTAATGTCAAACCCCTTGCAGGGACCTGACATGTTTCTCCTGGGCAAGCTTAGCGACCTAAGAGGTTAAACAGTACTAAGGTAAGGTGCCCTGCTAATGCTATATGACACCATGTACGTGCCCTGGCCTATTATCGAACCCCGGGCCTTGGATTCGTATGGCGTCATCGGCAATAGGCCTGCATTTGGTTATACATGTATACAAAAACATCTGTCTGGTATTGGCAATTGGCCTGTTTCGAATTTGTTTGCAAATGTCGTAACAGTGGTCAACTCTGCCAACGACAAGGTTCGTGAAGAATGACTACAGCAGAACAAGCAACATCTCAACCATGCTTCACGACCTTAGCTGGAACACAATGACTGATCGACGTGACAAAGCCGCACCATCAACTTATCGACATCGACCCACAACACCTGCTAACACCAACTGGCTCAAGTAGAGGTCGTCATAACTAAGAAATGGACAAACACTGATGTCTACCAACACAGCTTCATCCCTCACCCAAACCATCGTCAACATGGCTTTGGATGCCTTCCAGTCGGTTCCAATCATCAACACTCCATATAGCTCCAAGGGGGACATTATAATGGCCTGAAGGCTTGTTCAAGTGGTTGACTTTATCGTCCATGTGGTTCTTGCAAGTCTTTGCATTTATGTCAAACCCCTTGTATTTCATGAAAATCTCCGCGTCCTGTACTCACTGTGTAAGTTTGTTTGTTTCAGATATGGGATCAGGGGGATGACGGAGAGTGGACTTGCAGTGCAAGCTGGAAAGTAAGAGGGTTTTCCGAATATTGAAAAAATGTTACCATGATTACAGTACTATGGTTTAGTTAACATGAGCTTAGTATACTCTCGATTAACATATTATTATTATTCAGCGCCCTTATCATATAAAGATTACACGTTCAAAAGCGCTTAACATAACACACATATAGTGGTTAGCGCGCTTGCTTCTCATCAATGCAACACAAGTTCGATCCTCTAACCAGGAAGTATGTGAGATGGTACAATGGTCGCCATATCGGACAGGTGGGTTTTCTCCGGGTACTCTGGTTTCGTCCCACATGAATGACCACATTTACACTTTCATCCGCGCCAAGGAGAGTGATTGATATAAGTTGTTAGATCTTGCTTTGCAATCGTTGTAAAATAAATAATGTTTAACTGAATACACATAATAAGCAATCAAAAGATTACAAAATGTAGAATGCAGGGTTAAAAGCATGTGATAAAAGTATAGAATGCAGGGTTAAAAGCATGTGATAAAAGTATAGAAACAATTATATAATTTCGAATTATACATGTTTTAAATAGTACACTTAAACTGATGAGGAACCTACTTAAAATATGGATTGTACATTAGATACTAGATATTAGATAATTTCTTATTTTGTGTTTCTAATGTACAATTCATATTTTAAATAGTACACTTAATCTGATGAGGAACCTACTTAAAATAATTATATGGATTGTACATTAGATACACAAAATAAGAAATTATAGATTAAAACTACATCATCCATATCCATAGGGATTCGGCACATTTGGGGGTACTAGTAATCAGCAATCAGAACGCTCGTTTCAACGCGAATTGCGCTGCTTTAGAAATTTTCAAAACAAATTGAAAAATTCTACGAAATCTCTTTTTGACGTACATTTTTGCCGAATAAACCTACACGTTAGTAGAAACACATTTTATTGATAATGTTATTCACTGTTAAAACTCTCCCGTCGAAGATTTTTTTTGTTGCTGACAGAACCCATGTCCTAGTATGGAAATGTGACCTGCTATGGCCAACCAAATAAATACATAAACATACTCCGTATACTACTCGCTATACTCCTTATACTACTCGCTATACTCCGTATACTACTCGCTATACTCCGTTTACTACTCGCTATACTCCGTATACTACTCGCTATACTCCGTATACTACTCGCTATGGCTACTGCTAGGAATCCCGAGACACACATTTATAAATGAAACCGTTACGCAGTTAGGTCTACTGCATCTATATATAGAAAATTCTCGTGGTATAATATTTATATTAATAAAGTACAAGTAACAACAGTAATAGATTAAATACGTGACGTCTATATACATGTACAATGTTCATGGTTGTTGGTGACAAAATTCATAAATCAGCATTGACAAAATTTTCAGGGGGTGAAAATACTATTTGAAATTTAGAAATCAGCATTGAATAAAATTTCAGGGGGTAAATACTCTTTACACTAAAAGCTTATCTGGAGCTCTGCAATTGTCATTTTTCTTGATAAAATGTTATAACTTGGGTATGGATAATCCACCAACCTACTCTATGCAAGTCGTCTTTAGACTTTTACTGTGAAAAGTTGTTACAATCATTTCAATGGAACTATGAAAAATTATTAAAATAACTCAAAATGACAGTTCTGTGCCCTTGCTTCTTTAAATGGAGGCTTAACTGTAAAACTGTTAAATATTCCTGTTAACCCTTTCAACACCACAGGCCTCTAAATAGGCTTACAAAAAGTGTAGATCCAGATGAGCCGGCTCGTGATGAGCCGTCTCATCAGGATCTGCACTTTTTGCCAGTGATATGACTATTTTTAGACATAATTACCCATTTTGATAAATGAACTTGTCCAAATGTGATTTTCTGATTCATTTATTGGTTTATGAATATCATGGACCAGTCCATGTGAGTTACTTGGTGTTGAATGGGTTAACTATTAACTGAGAGCGGTTCCATATTTATGTACCATTCATTTTTAATTGTGTAACACTCTCCTTTAAATTTACTTTAGTTTATACAATTTTATGTTATCTCGATTGCGAAACAAGTTCTTAGAACTTATATTAATCACTATCGAGACCTCATTCTTGATGGAATCCATAGTTACGATGGAGAGAGAAGAGGCAATGTGGTATTTTAAGGGCACAATCGTAAAATTACTTTCACAAGAAGCTGTATTTTCCTTTGCATTAATCATAATGTATACCAGTTAAACCTAAGCTACAGATAAATGTACATGTGTACTTAATTCGGGAAATTAGGCTTTTCGTGACATTTGGTTGTTAGAAGTTGCAGTGTTGATTAATGTTTTCTTGTGAGTAGCTTCAGTTTATGCAAGAAACATAAAAAATTAAAGGCCCATCCACTTAAATCAATGTGGAAGTCGTGATAGTGCAGTGGTAAGCGCATTCACTTCCGGTGCGGAAAGGTCCAGGGTTCAAGCTCTGCTGGAGCCATTACGATTGTGCCCTTAGGCAGGCATTAGGATGGATTCATCTGGAATGAGGTCTCAAGAGTGATTTATATATTTGTTTGAGAAACTTGTTTCGCAATTGAGCTAAAATAAATTTGTATAGACTAATGATGCAGCATTTACATAACAAACATTGTTTTACTTAATCCAGATTGGGGAAGCAACTGTTTGAAAATAAGAAATGTATCTATTGAACATCGTTATATATAAATATTGCATTCCTGAGTGGGCAATAGGAAAAATATCACAGGTCTCGAGAACATGAATATTAACTGATGTGTCATATTTAGTTTATACAAATTTATTTTAGCTCGATTGTGAAACAAGTTCTTTCAACTTATATAAATCACTCTCGAGACCTCATTCCTGATGGAATCCATCGCCACGAGGGAGAGAAGAGGCAACGTGGAATTTAAATGCCTTGCCTAAGGACACAATCGTAACTGCTCCAGCGGGGCTCGAACTCCAGACTGTCATATTTGTTTTGTATATATTTTAAAACTTTTTTTAGGCCCAATTAGATGTTAAATATTTATAAATGTCGGCCTGTGGTTCAAATAGCGATTCTTGTAAACTTCTGTGTATCTAATATATGCAATTTTAGACACATAGCGGTTCAGTTTGGAGAGTGACATGGGCACACCCCGAGTATGGCCAGGTGGTTGCCACATGCTCCTTCGACCGCACAGCTGCGGTCTGGGAAGAAATGGTGGGAGAGGTACGGTCAGATGGTCAGCATCGGTCGTGGATAAAACGAACAAGTCTTGTGGACAGTAGAACCTCAGTGACAGATGTTAAATTTGCACCAAAACATTTAGGTTTACAGTTGGTAAGTATATTGTATAATAGGTTTATTCTATTACGTCGTACTACTCTCGTTCGTGAGATGCGCGCCAACCGTGACCGTGATTGTCAGTGCAGTAAAAGAATCCGTCGAGTGCAGACGGGTTTTACTAATCAAATACAGGTGCTGCAGATATAAGTGACCGTATATTAAACTTTTAGTCTCTAACAAAGCGTGCTTGATGTTTTTCATTTGTAGAGCAACGTTGTTGTTCTATTAATATAGAAATGAGAACAACGAGGTGGTTCAGGAAAATTGTTACAAATATTCGTGATATTTGATGATTCGAAACAATTCTAGCAGATTCATCATCATCATCAATCCTCTTCACCCCGGTTGGGGTATAGGGCCTTCACCACTGCTCTCCACTTGGACCGGTCCGTTGCTGCTGCTTTGGCTTCCCCCCAGGACATCCTGCTTCGGCGCAGCTCACTGTCCAGAGTCCTTCGCCATGTCGTAACTGGTCGACCTCTTTTCCGTGTGCCCTGTGGATTCCAATCCAGTGCTTGGCGTGCTATGTTGGGCTGGTCTCGTAGAGTGTGCCCTATCCACCGCCACTTCCTCTGTGTGATAGAGTCTGTGATGGGGTCCTGTCTTGTTTGCCGCCACAACTCCTGGTTGGTGATCTTTTCTGGCCATCTGATGTGTAGGATCTGTCTGAGGCAGTTGTTGATGAATATCTGTAGTTTGTGGTCAAGGCCCTTGGTGCGTCTCCAGGTCTCAGCTCCGTACAAGAGGACTGTCTTAACATTCGTCTCAAACAGTTTGAGCTTTGTCTTGAGGTGGATGTTATTGTTGTTCCATACTGGCTTCAACGTCACAAAGGCATGTCGTGCTTTCCCAATACGGGCTTGGATGTCTTCTTCTGTTCCCCCCGTTTTGCTGATGACACTGCCGAGGTAGGTGAAGGAGTCTAGCAGATTGGCACCAAATAAATGAAGACCTCACAAAGATACACATAGAAATTAAAGACAACAAAGACAATAAAACTGTAAACGAACTATGGAACATCCTTAAAGACAATCTCCAAAAATCAATAAATAAGAATATACCAACTAAATCAATCAAACACAACAACAAACTTCCCTGGGTATCAAATATGCTAAGAAAGAAAATGAATAAATATAAAAAGAAACTACTTAGAAGCAAGCAAAAGCACCACCACAACAATGATAGCCTAAGATAGATAGATTTCTTTATTTATAGAGGGTGACCTAATTAGTTTTGAACTAATCCTCCTTAGGGCCCTCGCAAGACAAATGAAACAAGAAATCCAAAAAGAACAGAGACAAGCCTACTGGCAATACACTGAAAATATGATTTATGACATTCCTCTCCCTGAACAGGACAATCCTAACTTCTCTAAAACTCCCAAAAAACTCTTTTCCTACATCAAAACGCAAAGAACAGAAAACAAAAATATTGCACCAATCAGAAAGAATGGTTGCCTAGAGTCAGATTCCAAAACAAAAGCAAACATCATTAATGACCAATTTCCAACAGCATTTACGCCAGTCACAGATGAACCTATACCTAACAAAGGGCCAAGCTCACATTCACAAATGAAAAACATCAACATCACTCAAAATGGAATAACTAAGCTACTCACAAATCTTAAACCACACAAAGCCTCAGGACCAGACAACATCAATGCTAGAATACTAAAAGAATGTAGAGAACACATATCACCTATCCTCACTATCATCTTCTCAAAATCCCTGTCTTCTGGTACTATACCCACCGACTGGAAACATGCAAATGTGTGCTCAATTTTTAAAAACGGTGATAAACATGATGCTATCAATAATTCAATTATAGACCAATATCCCTTACATGCATCTGTTGCAAACTATTAGAACATATAATATCAAGCAATATCATGAACCATCTAGAATCCAATAACATACTCTATGACCTTCAACACGGCTTTCGAACATCCCGCTCCTGCGAAACTCAACTGACATCCCTCCTTCAATCTATTACAAAATCAAATGACGATAACATTCAAACAGACATCATTATCATGGACTTTGCCAAAGCATTTGACAAAGTTCCACACAAGCATCTTCTTTATAAACTAGAATACTATGGCATAAATTGTAACGCTTTTAACTGGATTAACGACTTTCTATCAGATAGGACCCAGACTGTTGTCTTGGAGGGTGAAATGTCAGACACGGCCTCTGTTACATCGGGTGTACCCCAAGGCACAGTTCTGGGCCCAATCCTATTCCTCATCTACATTAATGATCTATCCGAATATATCCAACATAGTACCCTTCGTCTCTTCGCTGATGACAGCATCATTTATAAAGAAATTAAAACACAAAATGACACCACATTACTCCAAGAAGATATTGATTCAGCTGGTAGATGGGAGCAAGATTGGCTCATGAAATTTCACCCCGATAAATGTAACCTACTCAGCATCACACAAAAACGTAAGCCATTTCTCTTTACATATAAATTCCATAACCACCCCCTTCAAAAAGTAAATGATGCAAAATATTTAGGCCTAACCTTGCAAAGCAATCTAAAATGGGACAAACATATTAACTCGATAACCAATAAAGCAAACCAATCACTAGGATTCTTGAAACGCAACCTAAAATTCACATCATCTAAAGCAAAAGACCATGCATACAAAGCACTAGTAAGACCCAAGCTAGAATTCTCCAGTACTATCTGGGACCCACATTCTAAAACACAAAAACACCAAATTGAGACGGTACAGCGACGTGCTGCCAGATTCGTTACCAACCGATACCATAACACTAGTTCAGTCTCGAAATGATCGACAACCTAAACTGGCCAACACTTGAGACACGCAGGGTTAGATACAGATTGATTCTCTTCTATAAAATAATACACCAAATAGTAGCTGTAAACATTCCCATAAACCTGCTAGAAAGGAAAGTTATAAAAAGACAGAGAAACTGCCTGTTACGGCCTCGGGTTCTGCTAAGGCAAAGATTCCTTCCGCCTAAAAAGAAGTAAATTCAGAAATGTTAAAAAAAATTGCAAGAAATGAACAATAACATTTTAACAAACAAGGCTAAATTTTAAAATCCTCAGACCGAGTAGACGCTTTGTATGAATATGATGCGAGTCAATATGAGGAATATGAACAGAACGAGGAGTATGAAAGTGTTCATGAAACGGCAAGTTCTATGATTGAACTGCAAGTTAATACTATTTCGAGGTCTTTCAGACAAATTTCTGTTGGCCGAGAAAGTTGACATTGATGATGACTTGGCTCAGTTTGTGAATAGTTCTTTCAGAAACGGTGTCTCTGATGAACGAATACAGGAAATTATAAAATAATTATATATGACCACCCTAAAATGGTATATGTTTCCCCTCCCTTTGTGCATATGATGAACTATCTTGGTTATCACACATAATATGTGATAAACATTACTGGTTTTTATACAGTTGTATGGAAACTTTCGAGAACATTTGTTGGTCTTGTGATTACGCTTTTAAATACTGACAATCACGGTCACGGTTGACACGCATCTTGTATGATCCCTCGAGTAGAATATGACTACATAAAATCACAACCAAACATCAACTTAAGGTAAGTCTCGTTTGTTTGGAGGATTTTGTTGTATGCAGTGTTTAAACTATGTGAACAAACTTCTCTTCAGCTTAAAATAGGAAGCAGTGAGGCAGATCAGGGAGAATACTTCTCCCAGCTCATCCTCTAGCTTAAATCCTGCAGGGAGAAGGGAGGTACATGTAGCGCTGGGAGACTTTCTCCCAGCTCCTCCTATAGCTTAAACCCTGCAGGGAGAAGGGAGGTATATGTAGCGCAGGGAGACTTTCTCCCAACTCCTCTAGCTTGAACCTTGCAGGGAGAAGGGAGGTATGTGTAGCGCAGAGAGACTATTTCTCCCAACTCCTTCTACTAGCTTAAATCCTGCAGGGAGAAGGGAGATACATGTAGCGCAGGGAGAAGGAAGGTATGTGTAGCGCAGGGAGACTTTCTCCCAGCTCATCCTCTAGCTTAAATCATTCCGGGAGAAGGGAGGTACGTGTAGCGCAGGGAGACCTTCTCCCAACTCCTCCTAGCTTAAACCAAATATACATGTTAAATTCAATGTGTAATCTTGTAAAGAATATTATTATGTTGTTTCATTTTTGCTAGGCAACCTGTTCTACAGATGGAATAGTTCGTATATATGAAGCCCCTGATGTCATGAATCTCAGTCAGTGGTCACTACAGCATGAGATATCTTGTAAACTTAGATGTAGCTGTCTCTCTTGGAACCATTCAAGGTATAGTACTGCCTCTGTGGTCACTACAGCACGGGGTATCTTGTAAACTTAGATGTAGCTGTCTCTCTTGGAACCATTCAAGGTATTAACTTACAGTACAGACAGTTGTTTCACCCTCAATACAGGTAACACTGTGTATTAACTTACAGTACAGACATTCGTTTCACCCTCAATACAGGTAACATTGTATATTAACTTACAGTACAGACAGTCGATTAACTTAAAGTACAGACATTCGTTTCACCCTCAATACAGGTAACATTGTATATTAACTTACAGTACAGACAGTCGATTAACTTAAAATACAGACATTCGTTTCACCCTCAATACAGGTAACATTGTATATTAACTTACAGTACAGACAGTCGATTAACTTAAAGTACAGACAGTCGTTTCACCCTCAATACAGGTAACATTGTATATTAACTTACAGTACAGACAGTCGATTAACTTAAAGTACAGACAGTCGTTTCACCCTCAATACAGGTAACATTGTATATTAACTTACAGTACAAACAGTTGTTTCACCCTCAATACAGGTAACACTGTATATTAACTTACAGTACAAACAGTCGTTTCACCCTCAATACAGGTAACACTCTATATTAACTTACAGTACATACATTCGTTTCACCCTCAATACAGGTAACACTGTGTATTAACTTACAGTACAGACATTCGTTTCACCCTCAATACAGGTAACATTGTATATTAACTTACAGTACAAACAGTTGTTTCACCCTCAATACAGGTAACACTGTATATTAACTTACAGTACAGACAGTCGTTTCACCCTCAATACAGGTAACATTGTATATTAACTTACAGTACAGACAGTCGGTTCACCCTCAATACAGGTAACACTGTATATTAACTTACAGTACAGACAGTCGTTTCACCCTATATACAGGTAACATTGTATATTAACTTACAGTACAGACAGTCGTTTCACCCTCAATACAGACAGTCGTTTCACCCTCAATACAGGTAACACTGTATTAACTTACAGTACAAACAGTCGTTTCACCCTCAATACAGGTAACACTGTATTAACTTACAGTACAAACAGTCGTTTCACCCTCAATACAGGTAACACTGTATTAACTTACAGTACAAACAGTCGTTTCACCCTATATACAGGTAACACTGTATATTAACTTACAATACAGACAGTCGTTTCAACCTCAATACAGGTAACACTGTGTATTAATTTACAGTACAGACAGTCATTTCACCCTCAATACAGGTAACATTGTATATTAACTTACAGTACAGACAGTCGATTAACTTAAAGTACAGACAGTCGTTTCACCCTCAATACAGGTAACACTGTATTAACTTACAGTACAAACAGTCATTTCACCCTCAATACAGGTAACACTGTATATTAACTTACAGTACAGACAGTCGTTTCACCCTCAATACAGGTAACACTGTATATTAACTTACAGTACAAACAGTTGTTTCACCCTCAATACAGGTAACATTGTATATTAACTTACAGTACATACAGTCGATTAACTTAAAGTACAGATATTCGTTTCACCCTCAATACAGGTAACACTGTATATTAACTTACAGTACAGACAGTCGTTTCACCCTCAATACAGGTAACACTGTGTATTAACTTACAGTACAGACAGTCATTTCACCCTCAATACAGGTAACACTGTATATTAACTTACAGTACAGACAGTCCTTTCACCCTCAATACAGGGAGTTCTAATTGTCTTTGCCTAATTTCAAACAAGGAAGCCATCCAGCTCAGGAAGGACCATAGCTAATGTTGCTAGTACATGTTGTGTTGTATGGACATGTTTTTTATTCACATATACAAAATGTAAATGTAATGCTATATGTTACTAAGGTAAAACTGATGCAAGCAAATTACTTAAACTTGAATGTTAAAGCTAGGAAAGTCAGTGGTTCTAAACACTCGGAAAGACTCTGAATGACCATGGCTGTCTGTTCTGAATGACCATGGCTGTCTGTTAGTACGACTTAATAATCCACTTTGATTTAATTACAGACGACATTCTCCGATGTTAGCGGTAGGCAGCAATGATCCAAACCCTTCAGCCGGCGGAAAAGTGCAAATATACGAATATAATGACGCTACAAGGTAAAAATGCATTATAGTCTCTAACCCAAAGTTTTCTTCTCAAATACTGTCGCCTCTTGGAAATCAATGCCACTGTTAATATTTGTTATAATCCAACATTCAGTCTTTGTAGTAACAATCATGAAAGGAGAGCTTAACTAATAAAGTGGAAATCGTGATAGCGCAGTGATAGTGCGTTCGCTTCAGGTGCGAAAAGCCCAGAGTTCGAGCTCCACTGGAGCCGTTACGATTGTGCCATTAGGCAGGCGCAAGGCATTTAAATTCCACGTTGCCTCTTCTCTCTCCCTCCCTCGTGGCAATGGATTCCATCAAGAATGAGGTCTCAAGAGTGATAGAGATAAGTTGTAAGAACTTGTTTCGCAATCGAGATAATATAAAAGCGTCCCTCGCAAATTTGAGAATAAACTATTTCTATATGGCCTAATTATATGTACTGACATCAATATAAAATATTGTGATTCTGAATATGTGTGTTAAACATAATTTCCCAGAAAATGGAACAAAGTAGAAACTATTGCCATGGTAACAGACGCAGTACATGATGTAGCATTTGCTCCAAACCTAGGAAGATCGTACCATCTACTGGGGATAGCAACAAAAACATTGAAGATAATCACCATACATCCACTACGGTAATTATTTCACATATTTATTAACCCGCACCATTAGGAACGGGCGTTATAGTGTCTGTCTGTCTGTCTGTGTCTGTCTTTGTGTGTGTCTGTCTTTGTGTGTCTGTCTGTCTTTGTGTGACTGTCTGTGTGTGTGACTGTCTTTGTGTGTCTGTCTGTGTGTGTGACTGTCTTTGTGTGTCTGTCTGTCTTTGTGTGTCTGTCTGTGTGTGACTGTCTGTCTTTGTGTGTCTGTCTGTCTGTGTGTGTGACTGTCTGTCTTTGTGTGTCTGTCTGTCTTTGTGTGTCTGTCTTTGTGTGTCTGTCTGTGTGTGTGACTGTCTTTGTGTGACTGTCTTTGTGTGACTGTCTGTCTTTGTGTGACTGTCTGTCTGTGTATCTGTCTGTCTGTGTGTGTGACTGTCTTTGTGTGACTGTCTTTGTGTGACTGTCTGTGTGTCTGTGTGTCATTCAATATCCAGTATACGCTTGAACCCTTTCAACACTACATGCCTCTAAATAGACTTACACAAAGTGTAGATCCAGATGAGCTGGCTCATGATGAGCCGTCTCATCAGGATCTGCACTTTTTGCCAGTAATAATTATTACTATTTTTAGATAAAATTACCCATTTTGATAAATGAACTGGTCCAAAGGTAATTGTCTTAATGTATTGGTCTAAAAATATCATGCACCAGTCCATGTCAGTTACTTGGGGTTGAATGGGTGCACCAGTCCATGTCAGTTACTTGAGGTTGAATGGGTGCACCAGTCCATGTCAGTTACTTGGGGTTGAATGGGTGCACCAGTCCATGTCAGTTACTTGGGGTTGAATGGGTGCACCAGTCCATGTCAGTTACTTGAGGTTGAATGGGTGCACCAGTCCATGTCAGTTACTTGGGGTTGAATGGGTGCACCAGTCCATGTCAGTTACTTGAGGTTGAATGGGTGCACCAGTCCATGTCAGTTACTTGAGGTTGAATGGGTGCACCAGTCCATGTCAGTTACTTGAGGTTGAATGGGTGCACCAGTCCATGTCAGTTACTTGGGGTTGAATGGGTGCACCAGTCCATGTCAGTTACTTGAGGTTGAATGGGTGCACCAGTCCATGTCAGTTACTTGAGGTTGAATGGGTGCACCAGTCCATGTCAGTTACTTGGGGTTGAATGGGTGCACCAGTCCATGTCAGTTACTTGGGGTTGAATGGGTGCACCAGTCCATGTCAGTTACTTGCGGTTGAATGGGTGCACCAGTCCATGTCAGTTACTTGGGGTTGAATGGGTGCACCAGTCCATATCAGTTACTTGGGGTTGAATGGGTTAATTAGGGGATCCGTCTTATACATAGTTGAGTGATAACTATGGTGCATGTAGTTTGTTGTTTGTAACTTCAGACGAGATGCAACATTAAGTGGACAAAACGGATTGACAAAGTTTGAACTGAGACAAGTTGGAGATTTTAATGATCATGATTCCCAGGTTAGTGTATAACTGTATACACAGTCTTTATTATATGCCATACAACGAAATATACACAGTCTTTATTATATGCCTTACAACGAAATATACACAGTCTTTATTATATGCCTTACAACGAAATATACACAGTCTTTATTATATGCCTTACAACGAAATATACGGATCTTATCTGTGAAATAATAATTGATTATGTTTTTCATTTCTTGGAAACACTGGAATAAAGCATTGTATTCTCACGACATTACGCTGAAGTTCTCAGCAACTGCAGTTTGAAATATCATCAACATGAAAGCTCTCTGACTCGATCCGTTAGTGACGTCAACGCAATGTGACGTTCTAGCGCCAGTTAACGCATGGTAGCATCATTTTATGTCATAGATACAAACACCTTCCCGCTTAAAATAAAACGATGATATTTTGTTTAAATTTACGGTTTAATTTTATTTCACTCGTGTAGATAGAAAGCTGTCCTTGTCATCCATGGCCGCACAATTGATACAATATTGCTTTTAAACATTATTTATTTTACGATTGCGGAGCAAGGTCTAACAACTTATATTAATCACTTTCGTTGGCGCGGATGAAATCGTATGTGTGGTCATTCGTGTTGGAGGAAACCGGAGAGAAAACCACCTGTCCGATCGGGCGACCACCATACCATTTCACATACTTCCCGGTCCGAGGATTGAACCCGGTTTGCATTGGTGAGAAGCGAGCGCGCTAACCACTGCGCTAATCGGACAGCCAGTAATGCTTTCAATGTTTATTCTGTGAAATATAATTGAATCATATACCGACCAACTAAGTGTAAGCAAACCTGGTTAAATACCTTAGACAGTAATCAAACTATTGTACTGTATTATATACATCTATAGGATACATCATTCAATTTGCTTTCAAAATATATTTTGAACAAATTCTGGGATGGAGCTAGTGGGCAATTTTGGCGAAATAGCCTCCCTTAGCTACCTCACTTCTCCCTAGTTTGGGGGAAATAGTCGCTCTTAGCTGCCTCACTTCTCCCTAGTTTGGGGAAATAGTCACTCTTAGCTGCCTCACTTCTCCCTAGTTTGGGGGAAATAGCCTCCCTTAGCTTCCTCACTTCTCCCTAGTTTGGGGGAAATAGCCTGCCTTAGCTTCCTCACTTCTCCCTAGTTTGGGGGAAATAGCCTGCCTTAGCTACCTCACTTCTCCCTAGTTTGGGGGAAATAGCCTGCCTTAGCTGCCTCACTTCTCCCTAGTTTGGGAGAAATAGCCTCCCATAGCTGCCTCACTTCTCCCTAGTTTGGGAGAAATAGCCTCCCATAGCTGCCTCACTTCTCCCTAGTTTGGGGGAAATAGCCTGCCTTAGCTTCCTCACTTCTCCCTAGTTTGAGTTTGGGGAGCAATTCTGTCATTTTGAATATATATAGAACCGTCTCCGTGGCCTAATGGTTAAGGCGTCCGTCTACGGAGCGGTAGGTCGAAGGTTCGAACCTCGTCAGGGGTTCATTCTGACATGGCCGGTTGGTCAGCCGCCAGCTAGTTAAATAATGGTTACCGATTGCATACCAGCCAGGCGCCTGGCCTTCAAGGATAGGATTCGGAAAGTACTGATGTCCATAAAAGGTCTCGTAAGAAATGGCTGACCCTTTCAATAGTGGTGACACTATAATAAACAAACACTTTACTTTTACTTTTTGTAGAGGACACTTGGCCGAGTCGGACAATTTCTCCCTTTTGAGGGTCGAGTAATGCTTAAAGCGTAGACCCTAAATTTTGCAAATGTGATAACATGGTGTGTTGTTTTCTAGGTGTGGAGGATCTGTTGGAATGTTACAGGAACAGTGTTGGTATCGTCTGGAGATGATAGTTGTGTCAGAATGTGGAAAGGTATTGTGTGTGCTATGCACTGTTCAAGTTTGTTTAAATACATTCTTGATGATTTAGTTCTTATTTCTGCAAAACTTACGCCTGTGTTAGTGGTCACCTCCATTCAACAGCCAACCTGTATTATATATACATTCAAACCTGTGTGAGTGGTCACCTCCATTCAGCAGCCAACCTGTATTATATATACATTCAAACCTGTGTTAGTGGTCACCTCCATTCAGCAGCCAACCTGTATTATATATACAGTCAAACCTGTGTTAGTGGTCACCTCCATTCAGCAGCCAACCTGTATTACACCTCCATACAGCACCAACCTGTGTTAGTGGTCACCTCCATTCAGCAGCCAACCTGTATTAGTGGTCACCTCCATTCAGCACCCAACCTGTGTTAGTGCTCACCTCCATTCAGCAGCCAACCTGTATTAATCACCTCATACAGCACCAACCTGTGTTAGTGGTCACCTCCATTCAGCACCCAACCTGTATTACCACCTCCATACAGCACCAACCTGTGTTAGTGGTCACCTCCATTCAGCAGCCAACCTGTGTTAGTGGTCACCTCCATTCAGCAGCCAACCTGTATTACACCTCCATACAGCACCAACCTATGTTAGTGGTCACCTCCATTCAGCAGCCAACCTGTATTATATACAGTCAAACCTGTGTTAGTGGTCACCTCCATTCAGCAGCCAACCTGTATTATATATACATTCAAACCTGTGTTAGTGGTCACCTCCATTCAGCAGCCAACCTGTATTATATATACATTCAAACCTGTGTTAGTGGTCACCTCCATTAAGCAGCCAACCTGTATTATATATACAGTCAAACCTGTGTTAGTGGTCACCTCCATTCAGCAGTCAACCTGTATTATATATACAGTCAAACCTGTGTTAGTGGTCACCTCCATTCAGCAGCCACCTGTATTATATATACATTCAAACCTGTGTTAGTGGTCACCTCCATTCAGCAGCCAACCTGTATTATATATACATTCAAACCTGTGTTAGTGGTCACCTCCATTCAGCAGCCAACCTGTATTATATATACAGTCAAACCTGTGTTAGTGGTCACCTCCATTCAGCAGCCAACCTGTATTATATATACATTCAAACCTGTGTTAGTGGTCACCTCCATTCAGCAGCCAACCTGTATTATATATACAGTCAAACCTGTGTTAGTGGTCACCTCCATTCAGCAGCCAACCTGTATTATATATACAGTCAAACCTGTGTTAGTGGTCACCTCCATTCAGCAGGTAACCTGTATTATATATACATTCAAACCTGTGTTAGTGGTCACCTCCATTCAGCAGTCAACCTGTATTATATATACATTCAAACCTGTATCAGTGGTCACCTCCATTCAGCAGTCAACCTGTATTATTTATACAGTCAATTTAATTTTGAGTCAAACCTGTGTTAGTGGTCACCTCCATTCAGCAGCCAACCTGTATTATATATACAGTCAAACCTGTGTTAGTGGTCACCTCCATTAAGCAGCCAACCTGTATTATATATACAGTCAAACCTGTGTTAGTGGTCACCTCCATTCAGCAGTCAACCTGTATTAAGCAGCCAGTCTCCAGATTCCCAATATGTTGTTTTATTATACATTTGCACTCTTATTAAGCAGCCACCTATGCTAAGCAGCCACTTTCTGTGATTCCCTTGGCTGGCTGCTTAAGACAGGTTTGATTGTATCTCTACTTGATCGGATCTCAACTTGATCGGATCTTGGATCTCAACTTGATCGGATCTCAACCTGATCGGTATGTTGTCCCTATTTCCACTGTCTATACCAGTTTCAAGAACTAGAATATCTGTTGTCCATCCATCTGTCTGTCCAAGTTGGTGAGAGGTACCCGAGTCTTATTGTGTACGGAAGTGATAGATGACAGTAAGTTAAATTAATTCCATAATTTGGTGCCTTGATTTGGTATTTCTATAACAAGACACAAGAAAATCCTGGTATTCATTAAAAAATTGAAACCGTAATCATCTATATGTAGGTCGCATCATCTATATATAGGTCGCATCATCTATATATAGGTCGCATCATCTATATATAGGTCACATCATCTATATATAGGTCACATCATCTATATATAGGTCACATCATCTATATATAGGTCGCATCATCTATATATAGGTCACATCATCTATATATAGGTCGCATCATCTATATATAGGTCGCATCATCTATGTATAGGTCGCATCATCTATATATAGGTCGCATCATCTATGTATAGGTCACATCATCTATATATAGGTCGCATCATCTATGTATAGGTCGCATCATCTATATATAGGTCGCATCATCTATATATAGGTCGCACATGAGTATAAGATGCAGTTTAAGAAGACGAGACATCTCGGAGAAAAAAGCTTATTAGCTGTATAAAGCTCGCATAATCTTAGAGGGAAGAACATTACCAAATCTCGTAAAAAGAACAACTGTATAAACTCTGTGATTTGTAAGCGTTACAGGTCATAAGCATAATTTTGAGTTTCATTTCTTTTTAATACCAATTCCAGGCAATTATCTGGGTAACTGGAAATGTATATCGGTGATGAAAGGTGACGGCACTAGGACAGAAACAGATAGGAGTTTATCGAAAGACTTCAGCAAATCACAACAAATTCCGTTCAGGTACGTACTGCTAGAGAATATATTGTTTGTGTAGTTGTGTAGAATAGAGACATAGACCTTCTGCCAATAGGAAATCGTGGTAGTATTGTTTATGTTTGTGTAGTTGTATAGAATAGAGACATAGACCACCTGCCAATAGGAAATCGTGGTAGTGCGTTCGCTTCAGGTGTGATAGGCCTGGAGTTCCCTGGAGACCTGGAGTTCCCTGGAGACCCAGCTGTTAATGATTGTGCCCTTAGGCAAGGTACGTAAATTCCATACTGCCTCCTCTCTCTCCCTCCACACTGCCTCCTCTCTCTACCTCCATACTGCCTCCTCTATCTCCCTCCATACTGCCTCCTCTCTCTCCCTCCACACTGCCTCCTCTCTCTCCCTCCACACTGCCTCCTCTCTCTACCTCCATACTGCCTCCTCTCTCTCCCTCCACACTGCCTCCTCTCTCTCCCTCCACACTGCCTCCTCTCTCTACCTCCATACTGCCTCCTCTCTCTCCCTCCACACTGCCTCCTCTCTCTCCCTCCACACTGCCTCCTCTCTCTACCCTCCATACTGCCTCCTCTACCTCCCTCCACACTGCCTCCTCCCCCCCACACCCCCTCTCTCCCTCCACACTGCCTCCTCTCTCTCCTCTCCACCCCTCCTCTCCCCTCCACACATCCTCTCCTCCTCCACCTACCTCCATACTGCCTCCTCTCTACTCCATCCACACTGCCTCCTCTCTCTCCCTCCTCCCCCACTGCCTCCTCTCTCTCCTCCATACTGCCTCCTCTCTCTCCCCTCCACACTGCCTCCTCTCTCTACCTCCATACTGCCTCCTCTCTCTCCTCTGCCTCCTCTCTCTCCCTCCATACTGCCTCCTCTCTCTCCCTCCACACTGCCTCCTCTCTCCTACCTCCATACTGCCTCCTCTCTCTACCTCCATACTTCCTCCTCTCTCTACCTCCATTCTGCCTCCTCTCCCTACCTCCATACTGCCTCCTCTCTCTACCTCCATACTTCCTCCTCTCTCTACCTCCATTCTGCCTCCTCTCCCTACCTCCATACTGCCTCCTCTCTCTACCTCCATACTGCCTCCTCTCTCTACCTCCATACTGCCTCCTCTCTCTACCTCCATACTGCCTCCTCTCTCTACCTCCACACTGCCTCCTCTCCCTACCTCCACATTGCCTCCTCTCCCTACCTCGTGGGATGGATTCCATATATATATAGGAATGAGGTCTCGAGACTCGAGAGCGATTAATCTAATGTTGTAAAATATTGTTTCGCAATCGAGCTAAAATAAACTTGTATAAACTAACAATAGACAACCGATTGACAGAGACCAATTATCAACAGACAATCTCGACAAATACAACCTGTTTCAGAGACCAACTGTTGATACGTACAACCTGTCAAATGAGGCCACCTGTTGACACGTACAACCTGTCAAATGAGGCCACCTGTTGACACGTACAACCTGTCAAATGAGGCCACCTGTTGACACGTACAACCTGTCAAATGAGGCCACCTTTTGATAGAAACCACCTTTCGACAAAGAAGACGTGTTGACATTTGTGTGACTGGTCTTCATAGCCGGGATTGATTGTACTGTGATATAGATATATGATATCTGACAGTGTATGATTCTCTCATCTCGTAGTCCTGTATAGCCCTAATATATAAGTATATTTCTCACAAACCAGTCTCCTCTGTAAGCTGTAACATTTAACACTGTATCTGTTGTAGAAATCTTCCTGGTGCCTGGCTGACTGGGAACTATATTATTTGCGTATTATCCCTATTATAAATATCATGTCAATTCTAATTTTACCAACAGAAGTTTAAACTTTATTTATTTTACAACAATTCCGAAGCAAGTTTTAACAACTTATATTAAAATCACTCTCGTTGGCACGTATGAAAGCGTAAATGTTGTCAATCGTATGTGAGAAAACCCACTTGTCCGATCTGGCGACCACCGTACCATCTCGTTTACTTCCTGTTCAAGGATCAAACCAAGGTTGCATTGCTGAGAAGCAGACTTTATATAGCAATGTACAATGTTTATTTAATTCTTGTTTATCAAGTTCACAAAATGATATCATTAAATTCTCAGAAATAGTGTAAAACTTTTATGAAATAAATATGCCACAAAAAGGATTCAGCAAAATATAAATGGTTTGCAGTGAATGTGAGGGTAAATAATGTCTAAAACATGCTTGTTTCTTTCCAAAGTGTACATTAAACTCAGACGCAGTTGTAGATAGTAGTAAATGCTTGTGGTAATTTATTCTATATATATGTGCTCCTCTCTACATCCGAATTTTCAGCTTAATAAGCCATTTACAAGGAAAACAAAAATCCGGCTAATTCATTTTCTTAAGATTGTTATGAATCAATGGATATCACTCGATTGGATATCACTCGTCATTGCCACATGTACAATTGGGATATCACTCGTCATTGCCACATGCACAATTGGGATATCACTCGTCATTGCCACATGCACAATTGGGATATCACTCGTCATTGCCACATGTACAATTGGGATATCACTTGTCATTGCCACATGTACAATTGGGATATCACTCGTCATTGCCACATGCACAATTGGGATATCACTCGTCATTGCCACATGTACAATTGGGATATCACTCGTCATTGCCACATGTACAATTGGGATATCACTCGTCATTGCCACATGTACAATTGGGATGTGGAGAGGACCACATTACTAGGAACAATCAACATGTAAATTATTCTGTAGAGTTGATTGAATGGTGACCCAGCCTGTCTAGGGGACAATGTTTGACCCCTTTTACTTGTATAACTTAAAGCAGCATTACATCGTAATAAAGGATGTTTTGGGTAAAATATAAATACTAATGTGTGTGTGTGTTTACAAAAATCTAAATAGTCGCTCAGAAATGATAAAATGCCAATAAATTTAAACCGTCGTATACGCGAATTTGTTTATCAACACACGAAATGTCAACACGCACAGCGCGCATGTGTGAAACAACAGAAGATGTAGAAATCAACGTATATATTTTGAACATGAAAGACTATCTATCTATCTTCATCTAATGTCGAACCCCTCGCGGGGATGTAGAAATGTCCCTAAAAGACTTAGCTAACAGAGGTATGAATCAACATATCAAGTAATTTTATTAAAAAAAGACAACGTGGGACAAATGGGGACGATGCATTCCGAATGTAAACAAGTGCGGACAATGCGTTCCCGTTGTAAACAAGTGCGTTACCGATCGACTCAGAAAGTCCTACTTTCGGTTTCGTGTTTGTTTTATTGCAAAAAAACACAGTTTACCAAATGAACATAAGCATACAAAGTACCGTATAATGTTAGAATGTGTAGTAGCATTGCTACCCATACGTAAAAATTGAATTTTTCAAATATCTTTTATTTCATACGATGTAATGCTGCTTTAAGCGTGAATTATATGTACGATATCAGATTATCACAAATCAATGGAATTTAGTTCTAAACTGTAGTATAAGACGCACCAGACTTTTGGATACTATTTTGGAGGGAAAGAAGTGTGTTTTATGCATACACGATTATGGTAAATGTTTTAGCTAAGATAAAACAACAACCAATAGATAAGAATGAATAGGGGTGTGGTGGGGGTGGGGGTTGAGGCACAATTTAATTTATTATTTTCGAAATAAGACTATATGATATTTTACATGCACGTGTTTCAAACTTTCGGATCAATACCGAAACATGGATACCATAATTATTGGAATAGTCGACTGGCAATCCAGGGATCGCAGGTTCAATCCCCGTCTGACCCTAACACGCTGGACAGGTAATCCAGGGATCAAATGTTCGATCCCCATCTGACCCTAACACGCTGGACAGGTAATCCAGGGATCACAGGTTCAATCCCCCGTCTGACCCTAACACGCTGGATAGGTAATCCAGGGATCGCAGGTTCAATCCCCCGTCTGACCCTAACATGCTGGACTGGTAATCCAGGGATCGCAGGTTCCATCCCCCCGTCTGACCATAATAAAATTAACAGCCTTTCAGATGGGACGTTAAACTGAGGTCTCGTAAGCGAACCAGAGGAGACTCTGGAATGGGTCTCTCTCTGTATCATTGCATTATCCACCAAAAATCTAAAATGACTAATCTCTTCAGGAGGCGTCGCTCATATGGGCAACCGGTAGCGACGATAAATAAATATAAAAGAAACTGTATAAACAAACATAGCAGTGGATATATATACGTTCATGGCTAACCAAATGTCCAAATATGTTTTGTATGTAAGAGGTCATCATGTTTTCTGCAGGGCAAAGTATTGATCAGAAGGATTTTGATTTTGATCTGAAATGGAAGTGTTTGTCAGGCAGCATAACTCGTCTTGTCAGTGAAACAAGCTTCCGTACATCCATTTTTTTGTATAATCATTGGTTCATTTAATCTTATTGGGACTAATAAACCTAATCCGAAATGTTTTATTTCCTACAAAACAAAGACACATTCCATCTAGTTAACCCATTTGATTCTGGATACATTTAAAGGCTTTCGCAAACAACATAGATCCTGATCAGCATGCAGCGTCACGCTGATCAGGATCTATGTTGTTTGCTACATAGCCAAGTATCTTAGCAAGATCATCTGAATAGCAAACAGCATAGAGCCTGATCAGACAGCACGTTCCATGGCGGCTAATCTGGCTCTATGTTATTTGCAAATACTGTTTGAACGGTATCCAGAATCAAATGGGTGAAGAGTAACTTTACGTTACTAGTTTGAGAAATGAAATGTACAAGAACCTTCAGGTATGGTGGCCAGTGTAAATATGAACCTTCATGTATGGTTAGGGCCAGTGTAAATATGAACCTTCATGTATGGTTAGGGCCAGTGTAAATATGTATAATTTCGTTGATTTTCAATCCTGCTTTTCGGAGGGCCTCCGTGTCGAGTGGTTATAGTCGTTTACCTGCTCCTCTCTTCTGTAGGTTTGGAGGGCCTCCGTGTCGAGTGGTTATAGTCGTTTACTTACTCCTCACTTCTGTAGGTTTGGAGGGCCTCCGTGTCGAGTGGTTATAGTCGTTTACTTACTCCTCACTTCTGTAGGTTTGGAGGGCCTCCGTGTCGAGTGGTTATAGTCGTTTACTTGCTCCTCACTTCTGTAGGTTTGGAGGGCCTCCGTGTCGAGTGGTTATAGTCGTTTACTTGCTCCTCACTTCTGTAGGTTTGGAGGGCCTCCGTGTCGAGTGGTTATAGTCGTTTACTTATGTAATAGGGTCGGATTATTTTATCAGTGTAGCCTCGTAGGTTGACACTATCATTTGGCCTATAACTACTTTCGCTACTTCCACACACTTCACTATGGCTACTCTGTCATTATTTCTTCTCAGTTCTCTATCTCGTATAGTCATACATCTGAAAGCTAAAAACCAAGGAGTGTGTAGTTTAGCTGTCTGTAAATAATTTTCTCCATGGGTGTCTCTACATTCTGTCTGAAGTTGACACAGTATGTTAGTTCCTAATAGAATAGGAGTTAATGCACTGTATGCTGTTTCACTTACTCCTCACTTCTGTAGGTTTGGAGGGCCTCCGTGTCGAGTGGTTATAGTCGTTTACTTGCCCCTCACTTCTGTAGGTTTGAATCCCATGAGAGATGTATCTAGCTGGCTTACGCTAGGTTGGTGGTTCTACCTGGGTGCCCATCTGTGCCTGCAATACTGCTCGGAGGAGCATCTGTGGTCGTCCTCCACCAAGAATAGTTGTATAGAGTTACCATATGACCTAAGCAGCTGATGTTACTTTAAACTCAAAAACCAAGCAAAATTAATCCTACTTTTATTACAGCTTTCAAATATTTATGTAAGCAGTATGTAGGTACTATCTAAGTAGGCCTGTCTACATGATGTAGCCGTGTCCAATTGTAATGCACCCGTTGAATGACAAAGATGGGTGGTATATAGGATGCTTTGTGGGTACCAGCAGATTACTACCGCTATTGATTATGGAGTCGGTTTGTGGGTACCAGCAGATTACTACCACTATTGATTATGGAGTCGGTTTGTGGGTACCAGCAGATTACTACCGCTATTGATTATGGAGTCGGTTTGTGGGTACCAGCAGATTACTACCACTATTGATTATGGATACGATCACCGTTAACAGTAATAGCATGTCTGCTCAATGACTCGATGGATTGTGGAGCATTGTAGTTTGTGGTTACCAGTTGATGACTCCTACTGATGTTTACCTAATGAATCAAGAACCAGTGAATCTAGGTTCTTGAAACATTGTAGGGTTTGTGGTTGCCAGTAGATGGCCCCTAATAATTTTAGGGTTAGTGGGTTAAATGTCAAGGTCATATCAAACATTAGTAGTAAAATCATGTCCACTCAAGGATTTGAGTATAGTTGAGATTATGTGTATGACAAGTTTTGTAGGGAGGTTGATGGTGGCCACTAGATCGCCCCTAATGTTTTGTAGGGAGGTTGATGGTGGCCACTAGATCGCCCCTAATGTTTTGTAGGGAGGTTGATGGTGGCCACTAGATCGCCCCTAATGTTTTGTAGGGAGGTTGATGGTGGCCACTAGATCGCCCCTAATGTTTTGTAGGGAGGTTGGTGGTGGCCACTAGATCGCCCCTAATGTTTTGTAGGGAGGTTGGTGGTGGCCACTAGATCGCCCCTAATGTTTTGTAGGGAGGTTGGTGGTGGCCACTAGATCGCCCCTAATGTTTTGTAGGGAGGTTGGTGGTGGCCACTAGATCGCCCCTAATGTTTTGTAGGGAGGTTGATGGTGGCCACTAGATCGCCCCTAATGTTTTGTAGGGAGGTTGATGGTGGCCACTAGATCGCCCCTAATGATTTTAGAGTCGTTGGGTTAAACTCCATTCTTTATCAGTAAAATGGAATTGCCTAAATAATTGGATGTTTGGACCAGTTGATAGGCCATATAGGTAGGATCAATGGGTCAACAATCTAAGGTCAAGAAACTTGCAACAATAACGGTGAGGTGGTGATCGCCTTGGGTTTATATATTTATAAAGTTTACTACGGATTTGTAGGATTTCCCCCATCAGTTTTCCTAATTGCCAGGACCCGGTATCATTCATAATTCATAGGAAAAATCCCTGCCAATCGGCTTAGTCGATACATATACCTGGCTTACATATAGCAGCCATGGTATGTCAACTTACATATACCTGGCTTACATATACCTGGCTTACATATAGCAGCTATGGTATGTCAACTTACATATACCTGGCTTACATATAGCAGCCATGGTATGTCAACTTACATATACCTGGCTTACATATAGCAGCCATGGTATGTCAACTTACATATACCTGACTTACATATAGCAGCCATGGTATGTCAACTTACATATACCTGACTTACATATAGCAGCCATGGTATGTCAACTTACATATACCTGGCTTACATATACCTGGCTTACATATGGCTTACATATACCTGGCTTACATATACCTGGGTTACATATACCTGGCTTACATATAGCAGCCATGGTATGTCAACTTACATATACCTGGCTTACATATACCTGGCTTACATATAGCAGCCATGGTATGTCAACTTACATATACCTGGCTTACATATAGCAGCCATGGTATGTCAACTTACATATACCTGACTTACATATAGCAGCCATGGTATGTCAACTTACATATCCTGGCTTACATATACCTGGCTTACATATACCTGGCTTACATATACCTGGCTTACATATACCTGGCTTACATATAGCAGCCATGGTATGTCAACTTACATATACCTGACTTACATATAGCAGCCATGGTATGTCAACTTACATATACCTGGCTTACATATAGCAGCCATGGTACGTCAACTTACATATACCTGACTTACATATAGCAGCCATGGTATGTCAACTTACATATACCTGGCTTACATATACCTGGCTTACATATACCTGGCTTACATATACCTGGCTTACATATAGCAGCCATGGTATGTCAACTTACATATACCTGGCTTACATATACCTGGCTTACATATAGCAGCCATGGTATGTCAACTTACATATACCTGGCTTACATATACCTGGCTTACATATAGCAGCCATGGTATGTCAGCTTACATATACCTGGCTTACATATAGCAGCCATGGTACGTCAACTTACATATACCTGGCTTACATATACCTGACTTACATATAGTAGCCATGGTACGTCAACTTACATATACCTGGCTTACATATAGCAGCCATGGTATGTCCACTTACATATACCTGGCTTACATATAGCAGCCATGGTATGTCAACTTACATATACCTGGCTTACATATAGCAGCCATGGTATGTCAACTTACATATACCTGACTTACATATAGCAGCCATGGTATGTCAACTTACATATACCTGGCTTACATATAGCAGCCATGGTACGTCAACTTACATATACCTGACTTACATATAGCAGCCATGGTATGTCAACTTACATATACCTGGCTTACATATACCTGGCTTACATATACCTGGCTTACATATACCTGGCTTACATATAGCAGCCATGGTATGTCAACTTACATATACCTGGCTTACATATACCTGGCTTACATATAGCAGCCATGGTATGTCAACTTACATATACCTGGCTTACATATACCTGGCTTACATATAGCAGCCATGGTATGTCAGCTTACATATACCTGGCTTACATATAGCAGCCATGGTACGTCAACTTACATATACCTGGCTTACATATACCTGACTTACATATAGTAGCCATGGTACGTCAACTTACATATACCTGGCTTACATATAGCAGCCATGGTATGTCCACTTACATATACCTGGCTTACATATAGCAGCCATGGTATGTCAACTTACATATACCTGGCTTACATATAGCAGCCATGGTATGTCAACTTACATATACCTGGCTTACATATAGCAGCCATGGTACGTCAACTTACATATACTTGGCTTACATATAGTAGCCATGGTACGTCAACTTACATATACCTGGCTTACATATAGCAGCCATGGTATGTCAACTTACATATACCTGACTTACATATACCTGGCTTACATATAGTAGCCATGGTATGTCAACTTACATATACCTGGCTTACATATAGCAGCCATGGTATGTCAACTTACATATACCTGACTTACATATAGCAGCCATGGTACGTCAACTTACATATACCTGACTTACATATACCTGACTTACATATAGCAGCCATGGTACGTCAACTTACATATACCTGACTTACATATAGCAGCCATGGTACGTCACCTTACATATACCTGACTTACATATAGCAGCCATGGTACGTCAACTTACATATACCTGACTTACATATAGCAGCCATGGTACATCAACTTACATATACCTGACTTACATATAGCAGCCATGGTATGTCAACTTACATATACCTGACTTACATATAGCAGCCATGGTATGTCAACTTACATATACCTGGCTTACATATAGTAGCCATGGTATGTCAACTTACATATACCTGACTTACATATAGCAGCCATGGTATGTCAACTTACATATACCTGGCTTACATATACCTGGCTTACATATACCTGACTTACATATAGCAGCCATGGTATGTCAACTTACATATACCTGGCTTACATATACCTGGCTTACATATACCTGACTTACATATAGCAGCCATGGTATGTCAACTTACATATACCTGGCTTACATATAGCAGCCATGGTATGTCAACTTACATATACCTGGCTTACATATACCTGGCTTACATATACCTGGCTTACATATACCTGACTTACATATAGCAGCCATGGTATGTCAACTTACATATACCTGGCTTACATATACCTGGCTTACATATACCTGACTTACATATAGTAGCCATGGTATGTCAACTTACATATACCTGGCTTACATATAGCAGCCATGGTATGTCAACTTACATATACCTGGCTTACATATACCTGGCTTACATATAGCAGCCATGGTATGTCAACTTACATATACCTGGCTTACATATAGCAGCCATGGTATGTCAACTTACATATACCTGATTTACATATAGCAGCCATGGTATGTCAACTTACATATACCTGACTTACATATAGCAGCTATGGTACGTCAACTTACATATACCTGGCTTACATATAGCAGCCATGGTATGTCAACTTACATATACCTGACTTACATATAGCAGCCATGGTATGTCAACTTACATATACCTGGCTTACATATACCTGGCTTACATATACCTGGCTTACATATACCGGGCTTACATATACCGGGCGTACTAAGTCGACTTATGCATACAGTAACTAGGGAGTCTTAAGTTGACTTACATACAATGGCCATGCTGCTATGTCCACTTATGTACACTGTGTATGCTAAGTCGTTTACATACACCGGCATCTGTTGTATATTGTGCTAAAAACCTTTATTTAAACAGAAATCATCGTCGACAAAGTGACGTAGTGCAACATACTGATATGTAAGGAACGTTTATGGTGTGCATGTACTAGCTAATACACTAATGATACAGTGCCCTGCTTGATGTGGCTGCATTCTTACCAAGTTTAACCCATAACCCACCAATCACAACTAAAGTCTCTTTTGCAAACAGCATAGAGCCAGTTTTGTGCCGTCTGATCAGACTCAATGCTGTTTGCTATTTGGATAGTGGAGCTAAACACTTTTCTGAGCAGCAAACAACATAGATCCTGATCAGACGCAGCATTACGCTGCGTCTGATCTGGATCTATGTTGTTTGCACATTCTGTCCAAGTTATCCGGAAGGTTAAGGGTTAACATTGTATATTATAACTTTCAAACTTTGCACATGCAGAACGCAAGTCGCATCAGAGCCAAGTATACATAAAGGATGTGTTGAAAACCATATTATTAACAGTCTTTCAGATGGGACTTTAAACCGAGGTCTCGTATCTGTGCTTTACACCGTGCACGTAAAAGAACCAGAGGAGACCCTGGAATGGATGTCTGTCTGCATCATTGCACTATTCTCCAAAAATCTAAAATGACTAATCTCTTCAGGAGGCGTTGCTCATATGGGCAACCGGTAGCGACGATAAATAAACGTAAAACCCACATTGTGTTATATCTTCAAAATTCATATGCAAATAAATTCTGGTTTTGACTTTGGTAAGCCAACATGAGGTTATTATTGATTCTGTAAGTAAATAATATTAATTAATGCTAATTTACAACTACAAATTTCACAATCATCATTTCATTGCTGGGCAGATCTTCAAAGTTGTGCATGAAATCTGAATAAATTGTTATGGAAAAACAACACAATAGTCATATTAATTTCTAAGCAATTACACTCCTTAGAATATCCCAGTTTGCAGCACATTCCAAGTAAACACATAATCAGGATTTAACCTAGAATTATTTTGCTAATAGTATTTTGTTTGATGCTGTGCCAATTCATTGCAATTTTGATTTGATAATATTTTATTGCTGTGTTTACATGTATGTGACAATTACAAACAAATTACAAGTACATAATTAGCAAATGGGTTGGGCCACAATTTCTAACAACATTCATTGCGATATGCAGATGCAGTAAACATGTCCAGTCCAAGATGGCTGACCTGTTACTATAAATAGTTTGTGCTTAACCTCAGCTAAGAAGCTTTATGTCTGCATGAAATTCATCATGGCACAAGGAATGGGATGTTTGTGCAGCTATGAATGGGATGTTTGTGCAGCTATGAATGGAATGTGTGTGTAGCTATGAATGGGATGTTTGTGCAGCTATGAATGGGATGTTTGTGCAGCTATGAATGGAATGTGTGTGTAGCTATGAATGGAATTTGTGTGCAGCTATGAATGGGATGTTTGTGCAGCTATGAATGGAATGTGTGTGTAGCTATGAATGGAATTTGTGTGCAGCTATGAATGGATTGTGTGTGCAGCTATGAATGACATGTTTGTGAGCAGCTATGAATGGAACGTGTGTGCAGCTATGAATGGAATGTGTGTGCAGCTATGAATGACATGTTTGTGAGCAGCTATGAATGGAATGTATGTGCAGCTATGAATGACATGTGTGTGCAGCTATGAATGGAATGTATGTGCAGCTATGAATGACATGTGTGTGCAGCTATGAATGGAATGTGTGCGCAGCTATGAATGACATGTGTGCTCAGCTATGAATGACATGTGTGCGCAGCTATGAATGACATGTGTGTGCAGCTATGAATGACATGTGTGTGTGTGTGTGTGTGTGTGTGTGTGAGCTATGAATGAAGCATGTGTGTGTGAGCTATGAATGGAATGTGTGTGCAGCTATGAATGGATTGTGTGTGCAGCTATGAATGGAATGTGTGTGCAGCTATGAATGGAATGTGTGTGCAGCTATGAATGGAATGTGTGTGCAGCTATGAATGGAATGTGTGTGCAGCTATGAATGGATTGTGTGTGCAGCTATGAATGGAATGTGTGTGTAGCTATGAATGGAATGTGTGTGCAGCTATGAATGTAATGTGTGTGCAGCTATGAATGTAATGTGTGTGCAGCTATGAATGGAATGTGTGTGCAGCTATGAATGGATTGTGTGTGCAGCTATGAATGGATTGTGTGTGTAGCTATGAATGGAATGTGTGTGCAGCTATGAATGACATGTGTGTGCAGCTATGAATGGAATGTGTGTGCAGCTATGAATGGAATGTGTGTGCAGCTATGAATGTAATGTGTGTGCAGCTATGAATGGATTGTGTGTGCAGCTATGAATGGAATGTATGTGCAGCTATGAATGACATGTGTGTGCAGCTATGAATGGAATGTGTGTGCAGCTATGAATGGAATGTGTGTGCAGCTATGAATGGAATGTGTGTGCAGCTATGAATGGAATGTGTGTGCAGCTATGAATGGAATGTGTGTGCAGCTATGAATGGATTGTGTGTGTAGCTATGAATGGAATGTGTGTGCAGCTATGAATGACATGTGTGTGCAGCTATGAATGGAATGTGTGTGCAGCTATGAATGGAATGTGTGTGCAGCTATGAATGTAATGTGTGTGCAGCTATGAATGGATTGTGTGTGCAGCTATGAATGGAATGTGTGTGCAGCTATGAATGACATGTGTGTGCAGCTATGAATGGAATGTGTGTGCAGCTATGAATGGAATGTGTGTGCAGCTATGAATGGAATGTGTGTGCAGCTATGAATGGAATGTGTGTGCAGCTATGAATGGATTGTGTGTGCAGCTATGAATGGAATGTGTGTGCAGCTATGAATGACATGTGTGTGCAGCTATGAATGGAATGTGTGTGTGCAGCTATGAATGACATGTGTGTGTGCAGCTATGAATGACATGTGTGTGCAGCTATGAATGGAACGTGTGTGTGTGCAGCTATGAATGACATGTGTGTGCAGCTATGAATGGATTGTGTGTGCAGCTATGAATGGAATGTGTGTGCAGCTATGAATGGAATGTGTGTGCAGCTATGAATGGAATGTGTGTACAGCTATGAATGGAATGTGTGTGCAGCTATGAATGACATGTTTGTGCAGCTATGAATGGAATGTGTGTGCAGCTATGAATGGAATGTGTGTGCAGCTATGAATGGAATGTGTGTGCAGCTATGAATGGATTGTGTGTGCAGCTATGAATGGATTGTGTGTGCAGCTATGAATGGATTGTGTGTGCAGCTATGAATGTAATTTGTGTGCAGCTATGAATGTAATTTGTGTGCAGCTATGAATGACATGTTTGTGCAGCCATGAATGGATTGTGTGTGCAGCTATGAATGGAATGTTTGTGCAGCTATGAATGACATGTTTGTGCAGCTATGCAGTTCTTGGTGCTATGATTGTCTACTATGCTATGAACTGCTGTTCCACTATACATGTATGTGCAGATGTTCTAAGAATGTATGCTATGCTATGAATGTCTATGCATCTACGATAAGAATGTCTACAGTAATATCGACAGAAACCGTACATAATAAGTACGTTTAGTTAATCCCCTACATTTCTTTGGTATGTTTACTTTTCTTAATGTTTATTTCCGTTCTTTCTATGCTATATATTGAAAAAGTTGGCAGTTTCTTACGGAGGTTGGTGCACCCAAGTACTGGTTAACCGTTGGAGCCTGCCCAGGAAAGGTGTTGTTAGGTAACTGCCCACCGGCGATATAGCCCAAAATGGTGCTGATGCAGGCGTAAAACCCGAAATATAACATAATCTATGCTATATATATGTTGTGAATAATATTGTATTTGTATGTAAATCTTGGATATGAAGAATCCTCCATCAAGTTACTATTCCATATTATGTATGATATAATTAGGTATACAACTGTTGTTCCTTTCAGGTCATTATCGGAAGCACCATTGGCTAACTATTTGTTTCTGCTTTGTTTATACCCTCATGTTGTACATATGTACCTGAGAGGGAAAAAATGTTAAAAATAATGGATTTCTGAACTGCAAGACTTGAGAAATACTGGTTTTATAACTAATATAATTGTATGACTTTTGTTTAGAAATTGTAATCAGTTGAACAAGGAATATTTAACAGGAATATTTAACCCATTCAACACCAAGTATGGACTGGTCCATGATATTCATAAACCAATAAATGAATCAGAAAATCACATTTGGACAAGTTCATTTATCAAAATGGGTAATTATGTCTAAAAATAGTCATATCACTGGCAAAAAGTGCAGATCCTGATGAGACGGCTCGTCACGAGCCGGCTCATCTGGATCTACACTTTTTGTAAGCCTATTTAGAGGTCTGTGGTGTTGAAATGGTTAACAGGAATATTTAACAGTTTTACTGTAAGAAATTGAGTATATACATCTGTGGACCCTCCTGTGTACCATATCTACATGTCGTTTATATTATATTGTGATTTCCAGGTAGAATGTTCCACGGTAATGCTACAAACTATTGCTTATAATGGAGTTTCATCAATTAGGTATTTAAAAAGGATCTTTCAGAAGCTGCACCATCTTTGAACAATCATTTATTTTGTCACTACTGTTTTCGTACATTTGTGGGTGGGTGGGGTATGGTACAAATACGTGTATTTCTTAATATATTGTTGAGACTTCAAATGCTGATGATTATAGTTGAGAAATATGGGGAGTTTAGAATGACCTAGATCTTACACCTGTATGCTGTTTTGAAAGGTCTGACTGCTCTGCAGTAACCACTATCGGATATGGGGGAGCACGTCTAGTTCATGCACCCCACCTGTTAATTTAGCCATATAGGGCGGGTGGATGCTCTCTAACACTCTACCAAGATTGAAGAATAGCCTGGCGCCATCCTTTCGAAAATGCAATTAATGCAATGCACTCTAAAACATGCCCTCGGACCTACTTAGAAAATACCAATTAGCATCACGCACGCCTTTCAAATCCTGTATCCGCTACTTTCCCCACTACAAATCCTGTATCCGCTACTTTCCCCACTACAAATCCTGTATCCGCTACTTTCCCCACTACAAATCCTGTATCTGCCACTTTCCCCTCTACAAATCCTGTATCCGCTACTTTCCCCACTACAAATCCTGTATCCGCCACTTTCCCCACTACAAATCCTGTATCCGCCACTTTCCCCACTACAAATCCTGTATCCGCCACTTTCCCCACTACAAATCCTGTATCCGCTACTTTCCCCACTACTTTCCCCACTACAAATCCTGTATCCGCTACTTTCCCCACTACAAATCCTGTATCCGTTACTTTCCCCACTACAAATCCTGTATCCGCTGCTTTCCCCTCTA
>CM026395.1:430589-457602 GCA_014843695.1 Archivesica marissinica | reverse complement strand
CCTGTATCCGCTACTTTCCCCACTACAAATCCTGTATCCGCTACTTTCCCCACTACAAATCCTGTATCCGCTACTTTCCCCACTACAACACTACAAATCCTGTATCCGCTACTTTCCCCACTACAACACTACAAATCCTGTATCCGCTACTTTCCCCACTACAAATCCTGTATCCGCTATCCCCACTACCAACACTACAAATCCTGTATCCGCTACTTTCCCCACTACAAATCCTGTATCCGCTACTTCCCTCCCCACTACAAATCCTGTATCCGCTACTTCCCCACTACAACACTACAAATCCTGTATCCGCTACTTTCCCACTACAAAATCCTGTATCCGCTACTTTCCCCACTACAAACACACATCCTGTATCCGCTACTTTCCCCACTACAACACTACAAATCTGTATCCGCTACTTTCCCCACTACAAATCCTGTATCCGCTACTTTCCCACTACAAATCCTGTATCCGCTACTTTCCCCACTACAAATCCTGTATCCGCTACTTTCCCCACTACACATCCTGTATCCGCTCCTTCCCCACTACAAATCCTGTATCCGCTACTTTCCCCACTACAAATCCTGTATCCGCTACTTTCCCCACTACAAATCCTGTATCCGCTACTTTCCCCACTACAAATCCTGTATCCGCTACTTTCCCCACTACACATCCTGTATCCGCTACTTTCCCCACTACAAATCCTGTATCCGCCACTTTCCCCACTACAAATCCTGTATCCGCTATTTCCCCACTACACATCCTGTATCCGCTACTTTCCCCACTACACATCCTGTATCCGCTACTTTCCCCACTACACATCCTGTATCCGCTACTTTCCCCACTACAAATCCTGTATCCGCTACTTTCCCCACTACAAATCCTGTATCTGCTACTTTCCCCACTACACATCCTGTATCCGCTACTTTCCCCACTACAAATCCTGTATCCGCTACTTTCCCCACTACAACACTACAAATCCTGTATCCGCCACTTTCCCCACTACAAATCCTGTATCCGCTACTTTCCCCACTACAAATCCTGTATCCGCTACTTTCCCCACTACAAATCCTGTATCCGCTACTTTCCCCCACTACACATCCTGTATCCGCTACTTTCCCCCACTACACATCCTGTATCAGCTACTTTCCCCACTACAAATCCTGTATCCGCTACTTTCCCCACTACAAATCCTGTATCCGCTACTTTCCCCCACTACACATCCTGTATCCGCTACTTTCCCCACTACAAATCCTGTATCCGCTACTTTCCCCACTACAAATCCTGTATCCGCTACTTTCCCCACTACAATCCTGTATCCGCTACTTTCCCCACTACAAATCCTGTATCCGCTATTTTCCCCACTATAAATCCTGTATCCGCTACTTTCCCCACTACACATCCTGTATCCGCTACTTTCCCCACTACAAATCCTGTATCCGCTACTTTCCCCACTACAAATCCTGTATCCGCTACTTTCCCCACTACAAATCCTGTATCCGCTACTTTCCCCACTACAAATCCTGTATCCGCTACTTTCCCCACTACACATCCTGTATCCGCTACTTTCCCCACTACAACATACGTATCCTCTACTTCCCCACTACAACACTACACATCCTGTATCCGCTACTTTCCCCACTACACATCCTGTATCCGCTACTTTCCCACTACACATCCTGTATCCGCTACTTTCCCCACTACAATCCTGTATCCGCTACTTTCCCACTACAAATCCTGTATCCGCTACTTTCCCACTACAAATCCTGTATCCGCTACTTTCCCCCACTACACATCCTGTATCCGCTACTTTCCCCACTACAAATCCTGTATCCGCTACTTTCCCCACTACAAATCCTGTATCCGCTACTTTCCCCACTACACATCCTGTATCCGCTACTTTCCCCACTACAAATCCTGTATCCGCTATTTTCCCCACTATAAATCCTGTATCCGCTACTTTCCCCCACTACACATCCTGTATCCGCTACTTTCCCCACTACAAATCCTGTATCCGCTACTTTCCCCACTACAAATCCTGTATCCGCTACTTTCCCCACTACAAATCCTGTATCCGCTACTTTCCCCACTACAACACTACAAATCCTGTATCCGCTACTTTCCCCACTACACACTACAAATCCTGTATCCGCTACTTTCCCCACTACAACACTACAATCCTGTATCCGCTACTTTCCCCACTACAAATCCTGTATCCGCTACTTTCCCCACTACAACACTACAAATCCTGTATCCGCTACTTTCCCCACTACAACACTACAAATCCTGTATCCGCTACTTTCCCCACTACAACACTACAAATCCTGTATCCGCTACTTTCCCCACTACAACACTACACATCCTGTATCCGCTACTTTCCCCACTACAACACTACAAATCCTGTATCCGCTACTTTCCCCACTACACATCCTGTATCCGTTACTTTCCCCACTACAAATCCTGTATCCGCTATTTTCCCCACTATAAATCCTGTATCCGCTACTTTCCCCCACTACACATCCTGTATCCGCTACTTTCCCCACTACAAATCCTGTATCCGCTACTTTCCCCACTACAAATCCTGTATCCGCTACTTTCCCCACTACAAATCCTGTATCCGCTACTTTCCCCACTACACATCCTGTATCCGCTACTTTCCCCACTACAACACTACACATCCTGTATCCGCTACTTTCCCCACTACAAATCCTGTATCCGCTACTTTCCCCACTACAACACTACACATCCTGTATCCGCTACTTTCCCCACTACAACACTACACATCCTGTATCCGCTAGTGGTATCTATATAATTATGTACATGTAGATGATATTAATATGATTTGTGGGTAGCAGCGTTTATTTCTCTATAAACAACTATATATATCGTAGATTAATAACAACATGTATACAGCTAGTTAGGTTTTGTATTTTTAGTTTCTCATAAGGACCACAAAAAAAGTACCTGTGTTTGGGGTTCCGCGACCGACACTATTTTTGTTTGCGAATCTAGCGGTTTTTATTGAAAAATATATATTTTTAAAACCAACTATCCCAAAAAGGTAATATCCGGGAATATTTTTTTAACAAACTGTCTGGAAAGTTGTGAAACCTCCTCTAGCTGCGAAAAGGCAGGGTTTCAAAACCTCTTGTCACCCAATAATGATAACCACGCTGTGTTCGTTCAGACTAGATTTCATCATCGGACGAGATTCTACAGGCTACAACAATGGCTATTAACCCTTTGTCTGCTGAATAAATAAAATCACATTTACAAAGAACATAGTTCCAGATCGCGCGTCTGATCAGGATCTATGTTGTTTGCTATGCAGCCAAGTGTATTAGCTCACTATTCAAATAGTAAACAGATTGATCTGGCTCTATGTTGTTTGCATAAGTGATTTTATCTGTCGCTAGCATGCAAAGGGTTAAGTACAGATATGTGGGCAAGAGCAGGTTGAGCATTCCAAACAAATGCACATTGCGGCACAAGATCCAACCACAGGCATCCGGCGTATACCCTGCGCACCCCCCACCCTGGGTTACTACACACCAGCACCATGTTGCAGCCCCAAATAATCAAAATACACTGTGGCATCAATCAAATATCATTTGTAGTCAAAAACATTTCTGAGAAAAAACATTTTGATCAGAAATGTTTGTATTTGACAAGTTGTCTGAAGTTGATGCTACAAAGTATTTTGACTATTTTGGGTTGTAGGTTCAGAGGTGTAGAAACCCGTGGGAAGGGGGTCCAAGGTATACACTGGATGTCCGTGTATCTGACACATTGGAAAGTTAATGATACTCCTGGAAATGTCTAATACCAAAAATAAAAGTGTAATCCGAACTACCCTAAACAACAATAATCCAATCTACCTACCATAAATTTACCCAAAACACTAATTTACCCAAACAAAACCTAATTTACCCCCAAACGCAGGTACTTTTATTTGGCCTAATGGAACAGTTTTATGATTTGGTGAATGGGTTTGGGCCACTTGCCTTAATGATAAAGTCAGGTTCATTCTTGCCTAGATAATGATAAAGTCAGGGTTTATTCTTGCCTAGATAATGATAAAGTCAGGTTCATTCTTGCCTTAATGATAAAGTCAGGTTCATTCTTGCCTAGATAATGATAAAGTCAGGGTTTATTCTTGCCTAGATAATGATAAAGTCAGGTTCATTCTTGCCTAGATAATGATAAAGTCAGGGTTTATTCTTGCCTAGATAATGATAAAGTCAGGTTCATTCTTGCCTAGATAATGATAAAGTCAGGTTCATTCTTGCCTAGATAATGATAAAGTCAGGTTCATTCTTGCCTAGATAATGATAAAGTCAGGGTTTATTCTTGCCTAGATAATGATAAAGTCAGGTTCATTCTTGCCTAGATAATGATAAAGTCAGGGTTTATTCTAGGTCAGAAGTTTTGGGAAAAGTGAGAAAGCGCACGATCGCGTCCTTAAATGGTGTTATTTAATAAATTTCAACAAAATATGGTTAAAATGTACAGTATGGCCATTAAATACAATATTTGAATAGAAGGAATGCTTTATAATGGGCCAGTGTATCTTACTGGACAACATTTTGTATGAAATATTTTAGGGAGAAATGGGGCCCCCAGATGGCGAGGACAGGGTCCCTAAGGCGACTATTTCGCCCACATCGCCCTCTAGAATGATCTCTGTTGTCTGCTGGACAGATTCTTACCTCCGTGTAATACAACAGATCCGAGTAGTTTTACTTCAGACAGTAATAGTGCTCAGACTTGCAAGTGCTAGGTTAGGATCCTGTGGTGGTGTGGGTGTGAGACCTGGGTATGTGTACCATGGCGACAAATATTCAACATTTGCATCATTCTGTTTGTTTTCAGCACCACAAGCTCGCCCAAGTCTGGTAATTTTGTCTTGCATTTAGCATGGCATCATAATTATATTATGTGATTTTAGTAGGGATGGGACCGAATAGCTAAATGGTATTCGAATATTCGATGAATATTTCACAACAAATCCAAACTTTTTCAAACCTGACCTATTCACCGGTTCACCGGTACACGCGTGTATTTTACACGTCGTGAAATTAACTTATATTGACATGGATTTGGTTACGACTTGTGAGGTCTATATCAAGGGTTGTTTCTATTGTTTAATGAACAGAAGTATAAATGGGTGCGACATTAAACCATAAAAACGACTGGGGCCTCCGTCGCCGAGTGGTTACGGTCGTTGACTCCAAATCACTTGCCCATCACTGCTGCATGTTCGAATCCCACTGGGGGTGTCGGATTTTCATGTGAGGAAGCCAGCCAGCTTGCTTGTGGTGGTTCTACATGGTGCCTGAAATACTGCACGGAGGGGCACTCGGGGTCTTCCTCCACCAATATAAAAACGAACAACTTTGAACTACATATAGGCATATTTATTAGAATTATACGATGAAATCTTTAAAAGAATAAAAGCATCTGCAAAATTCATTGTGTACACAAAATACATAATATTTTCGTCGTATTTCAGTTCAGTCCTAGTAAAATCCTGGGTTACAGTTCACAACTTTCATAACACACATTTTCAATTACACCTTGTTCTTATTCAGAAAGATTATCTGGTCCACGATTTCGCTAGACAGGCGGTTTCGGAGTTTGTTCACAAGAAGTCCTGCTGCCAAAAACACACGTTCAGATGGCACAGATGTCCTGGGACCGACAGAAGCTTTCTCGCGATGATTGCCAACTTAGGATACTTGTGAGAGTTACGACGCCACCAAGTCAGTGGCTCTGCATCTGGATAAGATTTCTCACCAATATAGCACCTGAGTTCATCACAGTCTTCTTTCTCCGGGGAACCAAACACCATAAAGTCCAACTTCCTACGTTTCGATGGCATCTGGTCACACTCGTTGTGCACCGGAAGTCGCAGGGGGATCTCGTCCATACGACTCTCAAGCTGGTCTTCACATGCACGTCGCTGTTCCTTGGTAGCGAATAACAAGTGTTTGTAGCGGGGGTCGAGCAATGATGCAACCATAGGTATGGAGGTAGCGGACTCCAGTAACGTTGGCTGGAAACGACGATCCAACTGCTGGCGAAGCACGTCCTTCACTCGACTGACTGTATGAGAGTCGTCAGGGTTCTGGCAGAGACTGTTCATCATAAGTCCACACACTATAGGATACACTTGGGAGCATGACACACTCTTCTCCCCACTCATATATGTTGTGACGGCGGTCACATCAGCAAGCACACTGGATAGCTCACTGATAAGCTCCCACTCGTGGTTCTTTGGAAGAAGGTTGGTATCGATCTTCTTGGTGACACGAGTGTCCAGCATGAGGTCTGTCAAAACACGACGCTGCTCTGTGAGACGCTCCAGCATCATTTGCGTTGAATTCCAACGAGTAGGTACATCCTGTACCAACTCGTGCCGTGGCTCGTCGAGAAGCTCTTGGCGTTTCCGCATCTCTGCGGACACTGTCGTGGAGTGCTTAAAGTGACCAATAAGTTTGCGACACTTAGAGACTACCTTAGAAACACTTTTTAACTCGAACACAGGTTTCACACACAATTGCAGGGTATGGGCGAAGCACCCCAAATCCTCCCAATCCTCACACAGATTGCCGGCACACTCTATATTCCTTGCATTGTCATGCACACACATCACCACCTTGTCGGTAAGTCCAAACTCGGACACACAGTCCTTCATCCGCTCTGCCAGGTTCTCGCCAGTGTGACGCTCCGGCATCTCACGTGTCAGGAGAACATTGGACTGGAGGTTCCAGTCATCAGTGATATGATGTTCTGTCACTGTGATGTATGACATGTTCGCCGTTGACGTCCACGTGTCTGTGGTAATAGAGGCAGATGGCACCGACTCCAGTTCAGACAAGAGGGTCTCCTTACGATCATCGTACTGCTTGTTAATCCGAGCGCATACGGTTTTCCTATATGGAACATTATAATCCGGGGCAACTATCTCCTCCATCAGCTTGAGGAAACCAGCACCGTCCACAACACTAAGTGGCACGTAATCCTCAACAATCATGTTTGCAATGGCTTGTGTAATCCTCTCGTGTTCACTTTTAGACAATGTTTTCTTAGGTGTACTGACGTAGGCACTCATTGACACTTGTTTCTTAGAGTCCGACATATCGGCTGAGGGATGTTTGTTCCGTAAATGGTTGTTGTCGTTTGACGTCGTTCCGCCAGGCGTGTACGCAAACTTGTCGTTGCATAGTTGGCATGTAGCGGAAGTCTTGTCGGCAGAGCGCGTGAAGAATTTCCATACAGCTGATGGCTGACGCGGAGGCATGATGAATTTTGAATAGTAGTTATAATTATCAGACAGAATGACAATAAATGAGAAAGTTTCACATTTTTATTTCTATATATACAAATTGGTGTAAAAATGAAGATTGACTCAATATTATTGAGTAAATAATTAGTTACAAAACATCCAATGACATTTTCCGTTTTATTCGTCGGTGTCTCACTTTGAAATGGTATGTTGTTCACAAAGAGGCAATTAGCATTGTTTTTCGTTTTAGTGAACCACGATGCCATGCTATTGGGACCATATTGATCATTTTATTTAAATAAGGTACTGGTCGATTTGCATAATTTCCCCATTAAAAGTTGTTTGAAGCTAAGCTTCTATAACAACACCTTGTACAAAGTGTCGAGACGCCCGAGGGCGCGCGAGATTGGGAACAGGTGGCCAAGTTTTCGCACTTAAACAAACACACGAGGAGGTGTGAATCAGTGTACTTTATAGATTGAAATAACTAGAAATGACAAATATTAAAACAAAAATTGAAAATAGAATTATTTTATTTTTTGGTATTCGAATACCGAAATAGGATTCGAATATTCGGTCAGGTATTCGGATATTCGAATATTCGGTCCCATCCCTAGATTTTAGTAATATATATTTTCTTTTGAAGTATTTTTGTCAATAATTTACTGATGTGTCTGTGTGCATGGTAGTTTATATATATATGTACATAGAATAGTATATACAGTCAAACCCATGTTAACAGTCACCTCTCCTAAATAGCCAACCTGTTTTAAGCAGCCAGAATCCTCAAGTGGGATTTTATTACATATTGGACCTCTATGAAGCAGTCACCCATGCAAAGCAGCTCCCTTGTCTGGTTGCTTTAGGCAGGATTGATTATATATCTGTATATGTGTATTTTTATATTCAAATGTATGTGTGTGTGTATAATGTACCAGAGATGGGCTCAACGCGAACGTACAAATGTATTAACCCTTTCGATTCTGGATACCGTTCAAACAGTATTTGCAAAAAACATAGAGCCAGATCAGCTGCCATGGAACGTGCCGGCTGATCAGGCTCTATGCTACTTGCTATTCAGATGATCTTGCTAAGACACTAGGCTATGTAGCAAAACATCATAGATCCTGATCAGAACGCAGCATGATGTTGTTTGCCAAAGCCTTTAAATGTATCCAGAATGAAATGGGTTAATACACAAATAGTTTGCAATTACTTGCAATACAATGTTATCATGCAATTTGCAATATAACATTGGATGTTTGTAGATTAGGGGTGTCGCAGTATACCAGTATATTGCAATATTAAGATCAGCGATAAAATATCGCGATATTCAAATTGTGACAATTGGTGCTTCTATGAGGGAATGGGTCAATGTATGTTGTATTGGTAATGGTGCCAAGAGGTGCTTCTATGAGGGAAAGGGTTAATGTATGTTGTATTGGTGTCAAGAGGTGCTTCTATGAGGGAAAGGGTTAATGTATGTTGTATTGGTAATGGTGTCAAGAGGTGCTTCTATTAGGGAAAGGGTTAATGTATGTTGTATTGGTGTCAAGATGTGCTTCCATGAGGGAAAGGGTCAATGTATGTTGTATTGGTAATGGTGTCAAGAGGTGCTTCTATGAGGGAAAGGGTTAATGTATGTTGTATTGGTAATGGTGTCAAGAGGTGCTTTTATGAGGGAAAGGGTTAATGTATGTTGTATTGGTAATGGTGCCAAGAGGTGCTTCTATGAGGGAAAGGGTTAATGTATGAGGGAAAGGGTTAATGTATGTTGTATTGGTAATGGTGTCAAGAGGTGCTTCTATGAGGGAAAGGGTTAATGTATGTTGTATCGGTAATGGTGTCAAGAGGTGCTTCTATGAGGGAAAGGGTCAATGTATGTTGTATTGGTGTCAAGAGGTGCTTCCATGATGTAAAATGTTGATGTCTGTCGTATTGGTAATGGTGTCAAGAGGTGCTTCTATGAGGGAAAGGGTTAATGTATGTTGTATTGGTGTCAAGAGGTACTTCTATGAGGGAAAGGGTTAATGTATGTTGTATTGGTGTCAAGAGGTTCTTCCATGAGGGAAAGGGTTAATGTCTGTCGTATTGGTGTCAAGAGGTGCTTCCATGAGGGAAAGTGTTAATGTATGTCGTATTGGTAATGGTGTCAAGAGGTGCTTCTATGAGGGAAAGGGTTAATGTATGTTGTATTGGTGTCAAGAGGTACTTCTATGAGGGAAAGGGTTAATGTATGTTGTATTGGTAATGGTGTCAAGAGGTGCTTCTATGAGGGAAAGGGTTAATGTATGTTGTATTGGTAATGGTGTCAAGAGGTGCTTCTATGAGGGGAAAGGGTTAATGTATGTTGTAGTGGTGTCAAGATGTGCTTCCATGAGGGAAAGGGTCAATGTATGTTGTATTGGTAATGGTGTCAAGAGGTGCTTCTATGAGGGAAAGGTTCAATGTATGTTGTATTGGTGTCAAGAGGTGCTTCCATGAGGGAAAGTGGTGGGTGACAAAAGGGTCTTGGTGTTACATGTTGGTACTTTGGACTTGTTGTTCCAGCTGTGGGTGACAAAAGGGTCTTGGTGTTACATGTTGGTACTTTGGACTCGTTGTTCCAGCTATGGGTGACAAAAGGGTCTTGGTGTTACATGTTGGTACTTTGGACTTGTTGTTCCAGCTGTGGGTGACAAAAGGGTCTTGGTGTTACATGTTGGTACTTTGGACTCGTTGTTCTAGCTGTGGGTGACAAAGGGTCTTGGTGTTACATGTTGGTACTTTGGACTTGTTGTTCCAGCTGTGGGTGACGAAGGGTCTTGGTGTTACATGTTGGTACTTTGGACTTGTTGTTCCAGCTGTGGGTGACGAAGGGTCTTGGTGTTACATGTTGGTACTTTGGACTTGTTGTTTCAGCGGTGGTTGATCACTATGTAGGAGCTTTTATGGATTTATATGTACTGTTTCGTTGTATAGTCTTGTAATTCTGTTAAGAATGATCTCGCATTGTTATGTAAATATTTGTGAATGATCTCGCATTGTTATGTAAATATTTGTGAATTATCTCGCATTGTTATGTAAATATTTGTGAATGATTTCGCATTGTAATGTAAATATTTGTGAATGATCTCGCATTGTTATGTAAGTATTTGTGAATGATCTCGCATTGTTATGTAAATATTTGTGAATGACAAAAATAAGCCATTAAAAAAATTACAGTAAATAAAAAAAATCTGCACCGAAAATTTTGTAAACAGGGTTCCCGCTGTCGGTCGCCAATAGGGACAGCCAATAGGGACATAAACAAATATTGGCGCTAAATTTTGCGAATTGGCGCAACTTTTTTTAAAATTATTTTTGGGCACATGTTTTGTCAAATACTTGCTTCAAATATTTATATGTGAACTATATGGCTCTTAGTTGGCTCCAAGTTTTTTTAATTGGCTACCAGTGTTTTTCAATTGGCGACAGTAGTGGCACAGACAAACATTCAGACAGAGGGAACCCTGGTAAAGCGATTAAACAGACACTGGCTTTGTAATGTGTTGTACATGACTGTATCTTAATTTCACAGTAGTGTACCTTTTTGCCTGTCAGTGTCTTAACATTTTTTGTTCTTTGCAGTTTTTAGGCCACGGGCCAAGATCAGCAACTACAACACAGTGTATCAATCAATAGTGTATTTCTATTTGAACTCTTAAGATTTATCTATATTATATAGTTGCTTGTATCTTAAGCTGTATGTTATCCTTAAATTGTTAAAACTATTAACACAATGTATTAATTTTATTTTTGTCTTTTAGGTGCTCGCTTTAACATGTTTTAATTATGCTATGTCCTGTGTTGTATTCATGTTTAAACCAACTTTTATTTCTTAGCTGTTTTTTCTTATGTTTTGATTATAATATATGTTTGTCGGAAAAATAGCTTACTAGCTAATGTTATTTGTAAATGTAATCCGACGTTAAATAAAGCTTCTTGTATCGTGTATCTTGTATCTTGTATTATCTCTATATATATTTACATGAATCTTATTATACCGACACCACTATGCATAGACATTTCATCAATTATTATAAATTATGGTCTCTGTTACAATTTTATTGTCGATATACGATTGATTTTAATCCAAAATTGTGTTTCAAACAAGCTTTTTGTCGATTTTCTAATAAATGTGGTTATTTTATATACATTTCAGGGTCCCACCACAAGGCACCATGAACATGCGACGCAGTGACATCCATTAAACCATGAACATGCGATGCAGTGACATCCAATAAACCATGAACATGCAACATCCAATAAACCATGAACATGCGACGCAGTGACATCCAATAAACCATGAACATGCGACGCAGTGACATCCAATAATCAGGACCAGACTACACTCACTGTAGACATGCGGCAATAATACGAATTGTTGACCATGACACATTATACACACAGTACCGGGTAATATACTGTGCAAGAATGTCGGACAGCTTTATGGACAAATTGTGTCTTACAGATAAATTATGGACAAATTGTGTCTTACAGATAAATTGACTAGTATTCAGTGCCGGTTGCTAAGTAAATCAAGAGTTTAAATAATGCTCCAGTGTGGGCCAGCAGCTTTAAGGACAATTTTGACTATCGAGTATTAGTAGCCACATCAATCAGTTTAAATAATGCTCCACAGTGCGGGCCAGCTTTAAGGGCAATTTTGACTATAGAGTATTAGTAGCCACATCAATCAGTTTAAATAATGCTCCACAGTGCGGGCCAGCTTTAAGGGCAATTTTGACTATCGAGTATTAGTAGCCACATCAATCAGTTTAAATAATGCTTCAGTGTGGGCCAGCTTTAAGAATGTTCACTCTTGGGGATTCAGTAATGTTTGCCAGCGATTGGTAGCCACGTACATATGGGTTTAAATCCTGCTTGGCACTGATATGTGCTGGGTTTAAATCCTGCTTGGCACTGATATGTGCTGGGTTTAAATCCTGCTTGGCACTGATATGTGCTGGGTTTAAATCCTGCTTGGCACTGATATGTGCTGGGTTTAAATCCTGCTTGGCACTGATATGTGCTGGGTTTAAATCCTGCTTGGCACTGATATGTGCTGGGTTTAAATCCTGCTTGGCACTGATATGTGCCGATGTTACAATGTATTATCAGTTTTTCTCTTCCCAGAATGCTGACTCATTGTAGCCTGGGCTCCTCCAGTCTGTCGATTTTTAACTTCTGGCAAAATGATATTATCAGAAAATCATTATGTCCCAGTGTTAAAAATATAGGGATGGGACCGAATAGCTAAATGGTATTCGAATATTCGAAAGTGGTATTCGAATAGTATTCGAATATTCGATGAATATTTCACAACAAATCCAAACTTTTTCAAACCTGACCTATTCACCGGTTCACCGGTACACGCGTGTATTTTACACGTCGTGAAATTAACTTATATTGACATGGATTTGGTTACGACTTGTGAGGTCTATATCAAGGGTTGTTTCTATTGTTTAATGAACAGAAGTATAAATGGGTGCGACATTAAACCATAAAAACGACTGGGGCCTTCGTCGCCGAGTGGTTACGGTCGTTGACTCCAAATCACTTGCCCATCACTGCTGCATGTTCGAATCCCACTGGGGGTGTCGGATTTTCATGTGAGGAAGCCAGCCAGCTTGCTTGTGGTGGTTCTACATGGTGCCTGAAATACTGCACGGAGGGGCACTCGGGGTCTTCCTCCACCAATATAAAAACGAACAACTTTGAACTACATATAGGCATATTTATTAGAATTATACAATGAAATCTTTAAAAGAATAAAAGCATCTGCAAAATTCATTGTGTACACAAAATACATAATATTTTCGTCGTATTTCAGTTCAGTCCTAGTAAAATCCTGGGTTACAGTTCACAACTTTCATAACACACATTTTCAATTACACCTTGTTCTTATTCAGAAAGATTATCTGGTCCACGATTTCGCTAGACAGGCGGTTTCGGAGTTTGTTCACAAGAAGTCCTGCTGCCGAAAACACACGTTCAGATGGCACAGATGTCGCTGGGACCGACAGAAGCTTTCTCGCGATGATTGCCAACTTAGGATACTTGTGAGAGTTACGACGCCACCAAGTCAGTGGCTCTGCATCTGGATAAGATTTCTCACCAATATAGCACCTGAGTTCATCACAGTCTTCTTTCTCCGGGGAACCAAACACCATAAAGTCCAACTTCCTACGTTTCGATGGCATCTGGTCACACTCGTTGTGCACCGGAAGTCGCAGGGGGATCTCGTCCATACGACTCTCAAGCTGGTCTTCACATGCACGTCGCTGTTCCTTGGTAGCGAATAACAAGTGTTTGTAGCGGGGGTCGAGCAATGATGCAACCATAGGTATGGAGGGGTAGCGGACTCCAGTAACGTTGGCTGGAAACGACTATCCAACTGCTGGCGAAGCACGTCCTTCACTCGACTGACTGTATGAGAGTCGTCAGGGTTCTGGCAGAGACTGTTCATCATAAGTCCACACACTATAGGATACACTTGGGAGCATGACACACTCTTCTCCCCACTCATATATGTTGTGACGGCGGTCACATCAGCAAGCACACTGGATAGCTCACTGATAAGCTCCCACTCGTGGTTCTTTGGAAGAAGGTTGGTGTCGATCTTCTTGGTGACACGAGTGTCCAGCATGAGGTCTGTCAAAACACGACGCTGCTCTGTGAGACGCTCCAGCATCATTTGCGTTGAATTCCAACGAGTAGGTACATCCTGTACCAACTCGTGCTGTGGCTCGTCGAGAAGCTCTTGGCGTTTCCGCATCTCTGCGTACACTATCGTGGAGTGCTTAAAGTGACCAATAAGTTTGCGACACTTAAGAGACTACCTTAGAAACACTTTTTAACTCGAACACAGGTTTCACACACAATTGCAGGGTATGGGCGAAGCACCCCAAATCCTCCCAATCCTCACACAGATTGCCGGCACACTCTATATTCCTTGCATTGTCATGCACACACATCACCACCTTGTCGGTAAGTCCAAACTCGGACACACAGTCCTTCATCCGCTCTGCCAGGTTCTCGCCAGTGTGACGCTCCGGCATCTCACGTGTCAGGAGAACATTGGACTGGAGGTTCCAGTCATCAGTGATATGATGTTCTGTCACTGTGATGTATGACATGTTCGCCGTTGACGTCCACGTGTCTGGTAATAGAGGCAGATGGCACCGACTCCAGTTCGGACAAGAGGGTCTCCTTACGATCATCGTACTGCTTGTTAATCCGAGCGCGTACGGTTTTCCTACATGGAACATTATAATCCGGGGCAACTATCTCCATCAGCTTGAGGAAACCAGCACCTTCCACAACACTAAGTGGCACGTAATCCTCAACAATCATGTTTGCAATGGCTTGTGTAATCCTCTCGTGGTCACTTTTAGACAATGTTTTCTTAGGTGTACTGACGTAGGCACTCATTGACACTTGTTTCTTAGAGTCCGACATATCGGCTGAGGGATGTTTGTTCCGTAAATGGTTGTTGAGGTTTGACGTCGTTCCGCCAGGCGTGTACACAAACTTGTCGTTGCATAGTTGGCATGTAGCGGAAGTCTTGTCGGCAGAGCGCGTGAAGAATTTCCATACAGCTGATGGCTGACGCAGAGGCATGATGAATTTTGAATAGTAGTTATAATTATCAGACAGAATGACAATAAATGAGAAAGTTTCACATTTTTATTTCTATGTCACAGGTTGTACTATAGGAGTACAATCGTGTTTTACCGTGAACGGCGTAGCTTAATATATAAAACTGCTTAAACATCGCGCATGCGTTTACCGCCTTTTAAATTCGTGTATCTTCGTTCTTTGTCATATGCAACGGAATTGAATCGGGGATATTCGACAATCTACGTCGGAGACGGAAATTAGAGATGTTTCCCGAGGCAATTTACCGTGCACGTGTTTTGTTTCGTGAACACTTGTCAGTCTGTTTGTACGGTGTCCAATCTTTTTGTTTGTTGTATTTGTATGAATGAAAGATTGTATGAACGTGGATGAGAGCTTTGCATGGATTGGGTACTAATATATTTCTTCCCACAACTATACCTCCGTGCTTGGTCACAACCCAGGAGAACTCTTACGAGTAACATGTTAAAGTTATAGAGAGATTATAATACAATAGTCTACCAATTTATATTGAGTAGTTACAGACAGACACTGTGGTAAGTTTTGTATTATATTAACATCGGTTTTCTACAGGTATATGTCTGGTTTTATGAAATGATTGAAATGTTTTATACTTTGTTTTTATATGCTCTTGTATGTATTTACTTATGTTTTAGGCCTTTTTCCATATACGGAAACTGTGAATAAAGAAATATAACGAACCTACGCCAGAGTGCCTATTTTATATTGGCCCCTGTTACATTGGTGGCCAATGTGGATTCCGTAGGCTACAGTGTCGTGGATGACCGGAAGTCAGCCGTGGAGCGACCGGAAGTCGACTCGACGTGTTGGATGCGATCAGCGTACACGAATGATAACGGATGTGCATCCACTGTTCATGGGCACGAGATCGTCATTCCGGAATTGTGTAGATTGTGAAAATTATGCAATTTAGAAATAGAAATTGCAATATGTGTTTCAAGAATCTACAAGTTAGTTGGATGCATCAGAAGCTAGCTAGTGTTTATATAGTGTTTATATAGTGTTCATATAGTGTACACATAGTGGTTATATAGTGTGTCAACTGTTTTGCTAGTGCACAGCAAACAGATGAAAAATTCCTTTGGAATTAGCGTTCCATAGAGTGAGTTTCACAGCGTGGTGAATTCACGGAGATGCTTGGGCGGAGGAAGTTGTGTGAAATCTGTTTTGGAGATTTCTATTGGTAATTGTTGTCATTACTATTCATCGGATGCAATCATTGGAGCAACTCTTCATCAGTGATCCTCTATTATATGAAAGTGAAAACCTGTGTTTGTGGGGAAAAAATTGTGTTGAATTACGTGATTGTCATACTTTTTCGCGACTGATGTTTGGTGAATTTTTTTCTCTATTTGAGTTTCAGTGATTATTGGTATAATCAAGTGTATGATTTAGAAGTTATTTATGTGTATCAAGGTATATTATAGGTGATTTTGAAATCAAACAGTGTATTAGGTGATTTTTGAGAAATAATCTGTGTTTATTATAGATTTTTGTGAGAAATAATCAGTGTCTTTATTTAAGGAGTTATCCCAATTATTAGCCTGAAATTATTCTTGTCCAACTATCGAGCACTTTCCATTACTTGTCTCACAATTCTTTAGCACTGCACGTAACCTGCAGACGGACGACTGAGTGAGAACAGCAGCGCAGAGAGAGAGAGGTGAGTGATATGTGTTGTGTTGTACTGTATTTGTAATTTTGATTATCTGTATACTATAATATTGTGTAAACGTACATAATTCATTGCGAATCGACCGATTGCGTATATGTATAGTCTCAGAGGACTACGCGTTCGTGGTAGAATTAATTAGTTGTATTTATTATAGTGTAGGATTATTTGATGTACCCTATATAAACAGTGAATACATAGTTCCCGTGTGACGTCATCATTCCTACTGTGGCTGCCATTTTGACTGGCAAAGTTGATCAGATATTATATATAATATATAGTAGCGTAATTTTGCTTTCTTCATAAAATATTTATTTTTCATCCCATCACCATGGTTCATACATTGTTGGAAAGCTCTCAATGGACATATTTTTTGTATCATTTCACAAATTTCGTATCAATGACGAATACATAATAAGTTACCTGTATATTAATATTTCAAATGAAAATAGACTTTCAAAAATAGGTGCAAGTTAAGTTCTTATAATTTATAATCCATACATCATTGTCAAAAAATAAATTAATATTTAAAAAGTGCATTTCAATACCTTTAAAATCATACCAAATTTTATATTAAGAAACCAAATTTAATAAAGTTATTGCAATTAAAGAATTACTAGTAAAATCATGAAATTGCCGTTAATAAAACTTGCCAGTCAAAATGGCTGCCAAGATAAGATTTTATCAGTGTTTTTGACTGCCGTGGGAACTATGTATTGGTATAAAACTAATCCTTTGCTGCTACTGGGTGATAGTGTTGAATTCATGTAAAAATAAATATTTCATAGTTTATATAACTTGTTGAGCAATTCTTCAAGGAGTATTTTCTATGGTGGTGGCCAGGTCAAATTAAAGTGTATAACTTATATTTTCAGCACTGTTTGCAGTAACTGTGATTTTTCGTTTTATTTGTATTGTAATTCAATTGTACTTTGAAAATAATTTGTGTTGTATTTTGTTTGTAGATTGTAATTTATCATTTATCACAATTTAGCCAAGATAAAGACATACAATGGCTACTGGAGGAAGTGATAGAGCAACCATTAGTGAAGCCGGAGATAAGGAAGCACCAGCTTTAACTAATGAACAGTTATCTGTTATTTTAGATGCACTCAGGAAGAGTGGAGACTATGTTGTCTTGACGAAAGACGAGTATGCGGCTTTTCAAAAGCCTACTGCCATTACGAGTACACCTAAAGAGACAGGTGCACGGAGAAAGGTATCAGATTTTATCAAAATGTCGCCAAAGCCATTTGTTGATAATACTGTATTAAATATGTCAAACTTTCAGGGTCCAAGATATGAGATACCTAAGTTACCATATTTTTCAGGTGAACAACCACCAATGAAAGGAGATGAGTCGTTTGTTGTTTGGCGTTTTGAGTCCAAGTGTTTATTGTCAGAGAATTTACCTGAACATGTTACTTTGCAGATTATTCGTAGGTTTTTACGTGGTACTGCAAGACATATATTGATTTCACTTGGTGAACATGCTTCCAGCAGTGATGTTTTAGACAAACTTGATATACTTTTTGGAGATGTAGCGACAACTGAATCAGTTATGCAATCTTTTTATAATGAATGTCAGAAACTTTCAGAAAATGTCACCACATATGGATGTCGTCTCGAGTCACTCCTACAAGTTGCAGTTGAGAGTGGACATGTCACTCATGTTGCTAGAAATGATATGCTACGTTCTAAATTTTGGACAGGTTTACGAGATGAGAAGCTAAAGATTATGACCAGGAGTAAATATGACAATATTTCTGATTATAACAGGTTGTTGAGAGAGGTACGCTCAGTCGAACAAGAGTTAGCGGCTTCGAGCAGTGTATCAGCAACTGTGAATGCTGCTCAGCAGTCCTCATCTGAAAATAAACTTATTAATGATCTTTCTGGTAAGATGGATAAGCTTATGAACAGAATGCAGTCTCTAGAGAAACAGATAAATGAGCGACCACGAGATACATCAAATTCCAGTAATAGACAAAATAATTCTGATGGTACATGTAACAGTTATTACAGGAATAACTACAATCCCGGATGAGGCAGACCCAGACCAGAACGAGGCGGTGACAACCCGAGATATGATAGTAGACGGGATTATAACAATCAGAGCTCGAGTTATAGAGGTAGACAATTTGGGTCCAACTATAACCAAACTAACACCACTAACAACAACAAACGTGACCCAAAAAGTGTAGACTCCTCTGTTGTAGGGCAAACAGGGGAAGTCGGTATTGATAATGGCCCTAAGTCTAAATCTAGTGTTAGCAATTTAGCTGACAGAATGGTTGGTAAAGCAAACGAAGGGACAGCTATTATTTGTGGTATTGAGACCAATGTACTTGTTGACAGTGGGTCAATGGTAACCTTAGTTTCCGAGTCATTTTATAACTCGCTTGACCCCAGACCTGAATTGTGCAGCATGTCAGATTTTAAATTAGATGTTGTAGGTGCCAGTGGTGCAAAGCTACCGTACTCCGGTTATATAGAGGCTGATATTTGCATACCTTTCTTGTCACATAGTATTGTTGTACCAATTTTGATTGTTCCGGATACTGAATATCGTCAGTCTGTACCAGGTATTATTGGTACAAATGTTTTGCGATATTGTGATTGTGATTCTATTTCAGAAACATCTTGTTCAGATCCATATAGAGTTGCTTTGGATGCAATGACATGTAATAATTCTATTGCAGTGAAAACGACTAACAAGATGCCAGTCGTAATTTATCCTAATCAAGTCACGAATATTTCAGGTCTTGTTAGGAAAACAAATGATGTGAAAACAGCTGTTATCGAGGCAACAGATAGACCTCAACTAGCAGGACTGACAGTTTGTCCAGGAATTGTTTCTCTTGATAGTGAAAGTTCTACTACAAGGATACCTGTAAGAGTGTGTAATATGCAAACCTATTAGAATTTTACCAAATAGTAATATTTGTTCACTTTCAGAAGTCAAAGTAATTGACTCATGGAAACCAGAGGTGTCTTCTCCAAAACCTGATACACAATCTTTTACAAAATTACAGGAATTGGGAATCAAGGTCAACAAAGACAACCTAACTGATGAACAATTTTTACGAGTACAGCAGGTATTGGGGAAATGGGACCATATTTTTTCCAAATCTTCTACAGATATTGGCAAGACAGATCTAGTTCAGCATCATATTAATCTTACTGATGATGTTCCTTTTAAACAGCCTTATAGGAGAATTCCACCTTCAATGTATGAAGAGGTACGTCAACACTTGAAGGAAATGGTAGATTGTGGAGCCATCAGGGAGAGTAAATCCCCATATTGTTCTAATATTGTTTTAGTAAGGAAGAAAGATAATTCTATTCGTTTTTGTACAGATTTGCGACAACTTAACAAGCGCACTATCAGAGATGCCAAGAGTAGACAACATGTTAGATTCTCTTGTCAGTAGTAAATATTACTCGAAATTAGATCTCAGAAGTGGATTTTGGCAGGTGGAGCTAGCAGAGCAAGACAAGGAGAAAACTGCATTTTCTGTAGGTCCATTAGGTTTTTGGGAATGTAACCGGATGCCGTTTGGTTTGACCAGCGCGCCGAGTACCTTCCAACGTTTGATGGAAACCTGTATGGGAGAGCTTAATCTAAGAGAATGTTTAATTTTTCTAGATGATGTCCTCATATTTTCGCAGACTTTTGACGAACATATCGCCAGATTGGAAGCTTGTTTTGAACGTCTGGAACGACATGGTTTAAAGTTGAAACCTTCTAAATGTGAATTTGTTAGCACTAAAGTTACGAAGTTTCAGCCAGAGGTATTCATGCAGATCCAGAGAAACTTGCAGCTCTGACTACTTGGCCGGTTCCACAAGGAATAAAATCTGTACGTACATGTTTAGGTTTTACAGGGTATTACCGTCGTTTTGTGAAGGATTATGCAAAGATTGCTAAGCCTCTGAATGATTTACTTGCTGGACATCCCACCAATAAGGCTTCCAAGAAGGCTAGGAAGAAGAAAACTTCATGGAATTGGGGAGATGATCAGCAAAGTGCTTTTGAGACCATTGTTAATATACTTATTAATCCACCTGTTCTTGGTCATGCTGATTTTTCTAATCCATTTGTTGTTTCTGTAGACGCTTCGACAGAAGGGCTAGGTGCGGTCCTTTACCAGGAACAAGACGGTTTAGAACGTGTCATCAGCTATGCCAGCAAAGGTCTACGGTCCAGTGAAAAGAACTACCCGGCGCACAAGTTGGAGTTTCTTTGTATGAAGTGGGCAATCAGCGAGAAGTTCCATGATTATCTCTATGGTAACACCTTCATCGTGCGAACAGACAACAACCCTCTGACATACGTATCCTCCACAGCCAAGTTAGACGCGACTGGGCATCGATGGTTAGCTGCTCTAGGCAACTACAATTTCACGGCCAAGTACAAGCCAGGTCGATTGAACAGTGATGCGGATGGCCTCAGCCGAAGACCACATGAACAAGCAGAAGAGGTAATCCTGTTCTCAGATGTTAGTTTAAACATATTTTATTTCAAACACTGTAACATATATACATATAGCAATTACATTACAATATAATATTTTATGTTTTGAAAAAGGATTAGATCCGAAAGCTAGATTAGCTTATAAAGGTCTTCGCCTTCGAAACTCGTTTGCTGTAAAGTTGGCGGTAAAATAATGTGCTTGAAATGTTTAACAATACAAGATTCATAATACGATTTAGATAGAAAAAATACGATATTGTAGTTGAGATAAGAAAAAAGACATTATAATAATAGAGGTCAGAATATTATAATGATGAGGAATGCTAATAAAAAGAATATGGTTGAGTCTAAGTGTAATAGATTGTTCTAATTTATATTATGTGCACACTCACAACAATTATTGTAAGAAGAAGGTAACATTATTAGGTAAAGTGAGGTATGATATGATATCGATATAGTTTGCTAGATATTTATCTCAGTGGCTTAAAATGTATGGTAATTAAAATGTATGGTATTAAAATGTATGGTAATTTAAATGTATGGTAATTTAAAATGTATGGTAGAATGTCAGATGTTATTAAAGCCATGTGTACAGAAGCAATGGTACGAACAGATGGACACCCTCTTGCTGAATCATTAGTCATAACAGATGGTGACAACCTAGAGTTAGACTCCACATATACGACAATGGAGACTACTGAGATGTGTGATATCAACTGGAAAGAGGAACAGTTGAAAGATCCAACCATTTCCAGGATATACAACATTGTTGACTCCAGAACTCAACTTTCCAAGGATCAATTGAAAACAGAATCCAAAGAAGTACAGAAGTATCTTCGACAGAGGAGTTCATTTACCATCATGGGTGGAGTACTTCATGGACAGTGTCAGATAGATAACCATACTATATATCAGCTTGTTTTGTCAGAAATCTACAGAATGAGAAGGCAAACTGGAAAGACTACGTGAAACCGCTAGTTCATGCGTATAATGCAGCTAGACACGAGTCCACCGGATACTCGCCACATTATCTTCTTTTTGGATGGCACCCTCGTTTAGCTATAGACGCATTCCTTGGAGTGAAAGACTCTGCTGAGAAAAGTAGCACCAAGGAACTATGCAGCTAAACTGAGGAAGCGGCTTGATTTTGCCTACAAAGTTGCCAAAGAGAATTACGAAAGACAGACCAACAGACACAAAAAGTACTATGACAGTAGAGTGAGACACTCAACATTAGAAGTTGGCAACAGAGTTAAGTTCAGTTACCAAACTTAACACCCAAAGGGAAACTGGATGACAAATGACAGAGGGAACCATACCTTGTAACAGATATCCCAGTATACAGAGTGAAGAGGGAGAGTGGCAAGGGACCGGTGAAAGTTCTTCACAAAAATTTACTGTTACCCTTGAATTCCATTCCATACCATGACATCATCCAGGAACCAGAGACACCAAAGCCCAAACCAAGACCCAGGGTGGTGAGATCTGAACCAGATCAAATTCAGGAGGTCAGCATGGAATCGGATGCAGAGTCCTCAATTGGGTCAGATACCAGTGAGTCAGTCCCGATGTATATTGTACCAGCTAGGAGACCGATACCCGAGCCCCGTGTCAACAGGTGCAGACCGGAGCAGCCATATAGCATCCCACATGCTAGTTGTGAGGGTGACTCCAGTAATGTTGCTTCTGGTAGGAACATCCTAGTCTCTGTTATTTTTCTGATTTTCATATTTCGGATTTATCAAGACGTCAACCGTCAGCAATAGGTAACGAATCCGTGAATGTAGATAGAAATTCTATGCGGATTATGTCGCCGGTGTCCCAGGAATTCATACCTAGGCAGAGACCCCAGAGAGACAGGAGACCCCCTAACAGATATGGAGAGTGGGTTGCTCCCATAACAACAAATGTTGATATTCTCCCGCAACATAATGGTGTACGGTACCTTTAATTGTGAATTTGGGAATATACCTTTAATTTTCACAACTTTGGTAGTATACCTTTAACAGATGTTATTGGGTCATACATCTTTAATTTCAAATAAATGTTTATTAGGCATATAGTTCAGCATTTCAGGTTAACTACCTTTAAATTCAGCTGAAGTCAACTACTGCTGATGATGGCGCTGACAAACTAACAGCGACAGCATTAATTGATTGTGATATATCGATTTGAAATGTTTCGATATAATTGTTGTATTCTTTTCACTATAATTGATGTATTATTTCGGTATAGTTGTCGAAATAATAAATTACAAATGTGCATACTGCATACATGTAATTGAAAATATTTCTTGTATTAATAATTATTACAGGTTGAATTTCATCATGTGTAATAGTAGAGGGTACTGTAATTATAGTTGTAGATAGTTTAGAGTAGTGAAATGCCAGGAGACATTTTCTCCTAGCAGAGGATAATGTCACAGGTTGTACTGTGGGAGTACAATCGTGTTTTACCGTGAACGGCCTAGTAGTGTAGTAGATAAGGACCACAAAATGATGATTTCGTTCGGAAGGTGTAAAAAGCACCAACTTTTCACACAAGTAACATCAGGGTATATCCTTTCCAAACCGCCCGGAAGACAATCACGAGAGGCCCTTTAACCCAATTGTTGGGGCCCCAAAAAGGGACAACCAAAGATATTAAAAATAAACACAACACTTTTTAAATTTCCAACAAATTTAATTAATTTTTAATACTTCAATTTCTTTCACATGGTAAGTAATAGAGAAAGCATAGTAGTATCTAATGTTTTACATAAAAATAATAATTTTGTACTCGTTTGATGAAAATGAGGCCCTTAAAGGGTAATTTTTCCTTTTTTAGAGAAATATAAAATATAAAGTTTTTTCTTTATGTTCCCAATGAGGGAAAAGTACATAAACTTAGTTCTGTTGGTAGAATAGTATTAGTACTTGAAACCTGTGTGTGTATACATGTCTTTATATGTCACCTGAGGCCCTGGTAACAGCCATTGTAATATTCGGTATATTTTGAAAATTGCATATTTTCAGTAATAAATATTGCAATTAAACATTGATAAGTGAATACGTTGTACACAATATCTAAAATGTACAATACACTGAACTATTAATAAATACCTATCTTAGCACATGTATAATATAATGAAGCCCTTCAAAGGGTAATATTTATACTAGTGAGGCCCTTAATATAATTGCAGAAAGAAGATTCGAAAAATTATGTTCGTCTTAGATATATAAATATCTTAACATGCGAATGGAATATGCCTATATGTATGTTATTGTGCATTTAACACTGCAGCAATATACACAGTGTTCTATATTCAACAAACATTTTCTCTTTTACATTGGCAACCACCCAGACATAATTGAGTACATGGCAGGCTTGCCTTTGTGCATTTGCAACGTCCACGACACTGTGATTTACAGTTACATTTAATCAATTCTTGACAACTCTTTGAAGCCTCTGGAAGTGTACTCCAGTGTGGTATCCAGTTCTTACTTTCTCTTGTCCATCCCCACTCTGATGGAGATGGCAGAGAAGGGCATCTGATGAGCATCTGGCCCCATATATGGCCACTCTGGTAGACAGCTCTTAGTACATGCTGGAAAACCATGGCAATCAATTCAGCACCCCAAAAAACCATAATATGGACACCAAGATCATCAAAATCGGCTCAGTAATTACTGAGATATCTCACCTAGCCTTTTAATTGATGCGGATGGCGGTCATCTTAGAAATATGCTAATTATGACTCCGTGGGACATTTTTTTCCAGCGGTAACATCAAAAGTCTTCAAGTATATGTCATAGGGGTGCTATAAATCATTTTAGAATTTAGTTTTACGGGGGGGGGGTGCATGGGAACCTATTTCTCCAGCCATACTAATTGTGAATACCTCATCGCAAGGAATACATATGGGTTGTTGTTCTGCATTTAAAATATGAGAATGTGTAATCCAGGAATGTCCAATACGACACCGAGTCAAACGAGCTTGTTCTTTACGGTTTAGTTTTGTACGATATGTACTTGAAAATATGGGTTTAATTTCATGTAATTTATTTCCAACTTGTTTATCCCAATTTATTTGACATTTACTATCGACATATTTCCTAATATTGGATTTTAAATCTGTATGCGGTATTTTAAAGTTTGTTATTGGCAAGTCTAAAGCCGACTTTGCTAGAAAATCAGCTTCATCATTTCCTCGTATGTTTATATGACTAGGAATCCAACAAATAATAACTGTTTTTGAGGAGCTACTATATATGTATCTTCTAAAGATGTGTTGAATTAGGGGGTTGGAATGGTTTGGTTGTTTCAGAGATGTTAAAACCGACAAAGAGTCGGGAAAAATAATAAATTTGTCGATTTCGTTATCAGTTATAAGGGAGAGAGCTAGGTCGATAGCTTTTGAATCTGCAGAGAAAATTGAACTGTCATCAGGTAATCGTACAGTATTTGATTTAGTTTGGGTAACTGCTGCACATGCAACCTTTTCAAGTCTTTTTGAGCCATCTGTGTAGATGGATATATAATCTTTATATTTAGATTTTATTTCTAAAAAAATTGTTTTAAAAATATCTGGACTAGATTCACTTTTCTTATTCTCATATAAGTGAAGATCTCAAATAATGTTTGGGGTAGTCAATGTCCAAGGCTCTTTATTTAACAACTTGTTTTCTTGTATAATTGTTGTATCTATTTTTGCTTCTACTAATAATGGTTTAATACGGAGACCTAGTGGTTTTATGGCGGATGGAGTGTTTCAGTAAACTATTTTGCTTTTAGGTTCGAAAACGCAATTGAATGCAGGATTTTTTGGATTTGCAGCTAGTTTGGTTGTATATTGTAACGAGAGTTTCTCTCTCCGGATGTATAAAGAGGGTTCTTTTGTTTCAGCATATAAGCTTTTTACGGGAGATGTGCGAAAAGCTCCTAGAGCCATTCGTAGACCTTGATGATGTATTGTATCTAACTTTTTCAAGTAGGATTTTCTCGCCGATCCATATACAATGGATCCGTAATCCAGTTTGGAACGGATAAGTGATCTGTATAGTTTTATAAGAACTTGACAATCGCTTCCCCAATTTGTATTGGAGAGCACTTTCAAACTATTTAGAGCTTTTAGACATTTCATCCGTAGGTAATTTATATGAGGTATGAATGTTAATTTTTTGTCAAATATAAGTCCTAGGCATTTTACTTCTTCTACTACAGGAATTTGTGAACCGTAAATTGTTAAATTTGGATCTGGATGTAATCCTCTCAACTGACAGAAATGTACGCATTGAGTTTTAATTTTAGAGAATTTGAAACCATTTTCGTTTGCCCAATCTTCAAGTTTATTTAGACATTGTTGGAGTTTTTTGTTCAATGGTTTCCATATTTTTAGATTTGTAGAACATTACAAAATCATCTACATATAAGGCAATCTGTTTCGTTTAAACATTTCACAATGCTATTTATTTTAATATTAAAAAGTGTTGGAGATAAAATACTGCCTGGAGACACCCCCCTTGCTCTTGTTTGTAAGTGTCGGACACCGTTGAGCCAATTCTTACTTTAAAATTTCTATTTGATAAAAAATTGGCAATACAATTTGGCAAGTGGCCTTTTAGACCAAAATCGTGTAAATCTTTGAGAATACCATATTTCCATGTGGTATCATATGCATTTTCTAAATCGTAAAAAACTGCTACCAAATGTTCTTTTTTGATGAAGGCATTACGAATATAGGTGTCTAGTCTTACTAGATGATCTGTTGTACATTTATTTTTTCGAAAACCCGTTTGGTAACTCGTTATCAAATTGTTTGATTCCAAGAACCAAACAAGTCTATCGTTAATCATTCTCATTTACATAGACAACTAGTTAGTGTTTTAGTTTTAGTTTTATTAATTTAGTTACG
>CM026395.1:363284-429589 GCA_014843695.1 Archivesica marissinica | reverse complement strand
CAATATTCCATATATAAATCCTAGTGTCCTTCACAATATGTCACGATATGTCACCTCTTCTTTATTTCCAATCCCGGACGAGCGTCCCAATTGTCGCAAACTCTCCTTTTTCTTCTCTTAATAATATGTCTCGGTTGCTACGGCTCTTACCAGGGTCTATCCTATTGTAGACTCGCTGGAGTTGTCTAGGGGGTTTCTTCGTTATATATGTATTAATGATAACTCAACACAGTATTACATTTCTTCTATATAATATCTTGTTTATATTGGCATCAGAAATATCCATATATATATAATCAGTGATCTATATATATATATACATCGTATCATTAAAAGCTTATTTAACAATCCATTTGTGTGAGCCGACTATGCGCTTACACAATATATTTAACATCCAATCTTTCTAATCCGTCAGTACTCAATATCACTATAATCTAATCACTGTTTCTGATTAGATTAACTTTTAATCACCTTCTGGTGGTTCGCCGAAACTCTGTTTCTTCTATGGCTGAACAATTTAATTATTCGACAAATCTTTATAAGTTATATTTCTTATAATGTCCATAATATCTAAGTATCATAAATACAGTTTATATGTTCTATATACTAGATTGAGATCACGACCTTTCTCGCTCCTGGAGTTAGGCTCTAGTGTGTCTGATTTATGTTAATAACATCCATTTCTTATATACATAATTGAATCAGTGTATATATGATATAACAATTCCTAAAACATCTGTTATTCCTAAACATCTGTTATGTTATCTAATATTACACCATCAAACCAGTTCGGTGCCTTTGTATTACATAACTGGACACCTGCAACCACGGCCTGTTAAACTGAGATTAGGCCTAACATCTTAAGTCATTTCCCGCGCGAAGCGAGATTGATAATTTTAGGCGCGAAAATAATAGCAGACGATTATGCATAAAACAAATATATATATATTACATGGTAAACATTTGGCCATATATAGAAACAGTTTAATGTATTTATATAATACATTATTATTTATATATAACAATAATAAATATTTCGTGCAAATTGGGGTTTTGCACACTAGCTGCATTATACGCATGAACTAGCGGTTTCACGTAGTCTTTCCAGTTTGCCTTCTCATAAGGGTCTAGCGTTCCCAGCATTCCTAGAAGAGTACCGTTAAATCGCTCCGTATATCCATTCCCCATAGGATGGTACGGGGTCGTGCGCGACTTCTCTACTCCTGCAATGTTACACAGTTCACGAATCACTTTACTCTCGAAGTTGCGTCCTTGATCACTGTGTAACCTTGCAGGAAAAGAGTAGTGCGAAAAGAAGTTTTCAAATAAAACTCTAGCGGTAGTCTGGGCAGTTTGGTTGCGAGTAGGAATGGCTTGAGCGTAGCGTGTGAAGTGGTCTGTGATGACGAGTATATTCTCGTATCCGCCTTTGGACCTCTCCAGTGACAAGTAGTCAATACATACTAGCTCCATGGGACGAGCACTCTGTATCGGTACCAGGTGTGCTGTGGCTTTGGTTGGTGACTTCCTTCTCAAGCAGTTAGGACAGTTGTGAACCTTCCTAATGACATCTTGCTCTTGGCCTGGCCAAAAGAATCTCTGCTTCACCAGCCAAAGTGTTCTGTCTCGCCCTTGGTGACCGACATCATCATGTAGTCCTTGCATAGCCCATTCTCTGTAGCTTTCTGGCAAAACAAGCTGATAGATAGTATGGTTATCTATCTGACACTGTCTATGAAGTACTCCATCCATGATGGTAAATGAACTCCTCTGTCGAAGATACTTCTGTACTTCTTTGGATTCTGTTTTCAATTGATCCTTGGAAAGTTGAGTTCTGGTGTCAACAATGTTGTATATCCTGGAAATGGTTGGATCTTTCAACTGTTCCTCTTTCCAGTTGATATCACACATTCACACATCTCAGTAGTCTCCATTGTCGTATCTGTGGGGTCTAACTCTAGGTTGTCACCATCTGTTATGACTAATGATTCAGCAAGAGGATGTTCATCTGTTCGTACCATTGCTTCTGTACACATGGCTTTAATAACATCTGAGAACAGGATTTCCTCTTCTGCTTGTTCATGTGGTCTTCGGCTGAGGCCATCCGCATCACTGTTCAATCGACCTGGCTTGTACTTGGCCGTGAAATTGTAGTTGCCTAGAGCAGCTAACCATCGATGCCCAGTCGTGTCTAACTTGGCTGTGGAGGATACGTATGTCAGAGGGTTGTTGTCTGTTCGCACGATAAAGGTGTTACCATAGAGATAATCATGGAACTTCTCGCTGATTGCCCACTTCATACTAAGAAACTCCAACTTGTGCGCTGGGTAGTTCTTTTCACTGGACCGTAGACCTCTGCTGGCATAGCTGATGACACGTTCTAAACCGTCTTGTTCCTGGTAAAGGACCGCACCTAGCCCTTCTGTCGAAGCGTCTACAGAAACAACAAATGGTTTAGAAAAATCAGCATAACCAAGAACAGGTGGATTAATAAGTAATTGAACAATGGTCTCAAAAGCACTTTGCTGATCATCTCCCCAATTCCATGGAGTTTTCTTCTTCCTAGCCTTCTTGGAAGCCTTATTGGTGGGATGTCCAACAAGTAAATCATACAGAGGCTTAGCAATCTTTGCATAGTCCTTCACAAAACGACGGTAATACCCTGTAAAACCAAAAAATGTACGTAAAGATTTTATTCCTTGTGGAACCGGCCAAGTAGTCAGAGCTGCATGAATACCTCTGGCTGAAACTTCGTAACCTAAATAAGTAACTTTAGTGCTAAAAAATTCACATTTAGAAGGTTTCAACTTTAAACCATGTCGTTCCAGACGTTCAAAACAAGCTTCCAATCTGGCGATATGTTCGTCAAAAGTCTGCGAAAATATGAGGACATCATCTAGAAAAATTAAACATTCTCTTAGATTAAGCTCTCCCATACATGTTTCCATCAAACGTTGGAAGGTACTCGGCGCGTTGGTCAATCCAAACGGCATCCGGTTACATTCCCAAAAACCTAATGGACCTACAGAAAATGCAGTTTTCTCCTTGTCTTGCTCTGCTAGCTCCACCTGCCAAAATCCACTTCTGAGATCTAATTTTGAGTAATATTTACTACTGACAAGAGAATCTAACATGTTGTCTACTCTTGGTAAGGTATAGGCATCTCTGATAGTGCGCTTGTTAAGTTGTCGCAAATCTATACAAAAACGAATAGAATTATCTTTCTTCCTTACTAAAACAATATTAGAACAATATGGGGATTTACTCTCCCTAATGGCTCCACAATCTACCATTTCCTTCAAGTGTTGACGTACCTCTTCATACATTGAAGGTGGAATTCTCCTATAAGGCTGTTTAAAAGGAACATTATCAGTAAGATTAATATGATGCTGAACTAGATCTGTCTTGCCAATATCTGTAGAAGATTTGGAAAAAATATGGTCCCATTTCCCCAATACCTGCTGTACTCGTAAAAATTGTTCATCAGTTAGGTTCTCTTTGTTGACCTTGATTCCCAATTCCTGTAATTTTGTAAAAGATTGTGTATCAGGTTTTGGAGAAGACACCTCTGGTTTCCATGAGTCAATTACTTTGACTTCTGAAAGTGAACAAATATTACTATTTGGTAAAATTCTAATAGGTTTGCATGTAATATTACACACTCTTACAGGTATCCTTGTAGTAGAACTTTCACTATCAAGAGAAACAATTCTTGGACAAACTGTCAGTCCTGCTAGTTGAGGTTTATCTATTGCCTCGGTAACAGCTGTTTTCACATCATTTGTTTTCCTAACAAGACATGAAATATTCGTGACTTGATTAGGATAAATTACGACTGGCATCTTGTTAGTCGTTTTCACTGCAATAGAATTATTACATGTCATTGCATCCAAAGCAACTCTATATGGATCTGAACAAGATGTTTCTGAAATAGAATCACAATATCGCAAAACATTTGTACCAATAATACCTGGTACAGACTGACGATATTCAGTATCCGGAACAATCAAAATTGGTACAACAATACTATGTGACAAGAAAGGTATGCAAATATCAGCCTCTATATAACCGGAGTACGGTAGCTTTGCACCACTGGCACCTACAACATCTAATTTAAAATCTGACATGCTGCACAATTCAGGTCTGGGGTCAAGCGAGTTATAAAATGACTCGGAAACTAAGGTTACCATTGACCCACTGTCAACAAGTACATTGGTCTCAATACCACAAATAATAGCTGTCCCTTCGTTTGCTTTACCAACCATTCTGTCAGCTAAATTGCTAACACTAGATTTAGACTTAGGGCCATTATCAATACCGACTTCCCCTGTTTGCCCTACAACAGAGGAGTCTACACTTTTTGGGTCACGTTTGTTGTTGTTAGTGGTGTTAGTTTGGTTATAGTTGGACCCAAATTGTCTACCTCTATAACTCGAGCTCTGATTGTTATAATCCCGTCTACTATCATATCTCGGGTTGTCACCGCCTCGTTCTGGTCTGGGTCTGCCTCATCCGGGATTGTAGTTATTCCTGTAATAACTGTTACATGTACCATCAGAATTATTTTGTCTATTACTGGAATTTGATGTATCTCGTGGTCGCTCATTTATCTGTTTCTCTAGAGACTGCATTCTGTTCATAAGCTTATCCATCTTACCAGAAAGATCATTAATAAGTTTATTTTCAGATGAGGACTGCTGAGCAGCATTCACAGTTGCTGATACACTGCTCGAAGCCGCTAACTCTTGTTCGACTGAGCGTACCTCTCTCAACAACCTGTTATAATCAGAAATATTGTCATATTTACTCCTGGTCATAATCTTTAGCTTCTCATCTCGTAAACCTGTCCAAAATTTAGAACGTAGCATATCATTTCTAGCAACATGAGTGACATGTCCACTCTCAACTGCAACTTGTAGGAGTGACTCGAGACGACATCCATATGTGGTGACATTTTCTGAAAGTTTCTGACATTCATTATAAAAAGATTGCATAACTGATTCAGTTGTCGCTACATCTCCAAAAAGTATATCAAGTTTGTCTAAAACATCACTGCTGGAAGCATGTTCACCAAGTGAAATCAATATATGTCTTGCAGTACCACGTAAAAACCTACGAATAATCTGCAAAGTAACATGTTCAGGTAAATTCTCTGACAATAAACACTTGGACTCAAAACGCCAAACAACAAACGACTCATCTCCTTTCATTGGTGGTTGTTCACCTGAAAAATATGGTAACTTAGGCATCTCATATCTTGGACCCTGAAAGTTTGACATATTTAATACAGTATTATCAACAAATGGCTTTGGCGACATTTTGATAAAATCTGATACCTTTCTCCGTGCACCTGTCTCTTTAGGTGTACTCGTAATGGCAGTAGGCTTTTGAAAAGCCGCATACTCGTCTTTCGTCAAGACAACATAGTCTCCACTCTTCCTGAGTGCATCTAAAATAACAGATAACTGTTCATTAGTTAAAGCTGGTGCTTCCTTATCTCCGGCTTCACTAATGGTTGCTCTATCACTTCCTCCAGTAGCCATTGTATGTCTTTATCTTGGCTAAATTGTGATAAATGATAAATTACAATCTACAAACAAAATACAACACAAATTATTTTCAAAGTACAATTGAATTACAATACAAATAAAACGAAAAATCACAGTTACTGCAAACAGTGCTGAAAATATAAGTTATACACTTTAATTTGACCTGGCCACCACCATAGAAAATACTCCTTGAAGAATTGCTCAACAAGTTATATAAACTATGAAAGAAACTGGTGTCTTGTGGACTGGTATAACCGTAGATTCCTATGTGTGTCTGTGGACTGGTATAACCATAGATTCCTGTGTATGTCTGTGGACTGGTGTAACCGTAGATTCATGTGTACTGGTATAACCGTAGATTCCTGTGTATGTCTGTGGACTGGTGTAACCTTAGATTCCTATGTGTTTCTTGTGGACTGGTATAACCGTAGATTCCTGTGGACTGGTTTAACCTTAGATTCCTATGTGTGTCTGTGGACTGGTGTCTTGTGGACTGGTATAACCGTAGATTGCTGTGTATGTCTGTGGACTGGTTTAACCTTAGATTCCTGTGTGTCTGTGGACTGGTATAACCGTATATTCCTATGTGTGTCTGTGGACTGGTATAACCGTAGATTCCTGTGTATGTCTGTGGACTGGTGTAACCTTAGATTCCTATGTGTGTCTGTGGACTGGTGTAACCTTAGATTCCTATGTGTGTCTGTGGACTAGTGTCTTGTGGACTGGTATAACCGTATATTCCTGTGTGTCTGTGGACTAGTATAACCGTAGATTCCTGTCTGTGGACTGGTGTAACCTTAGATTCCTGTCTGTGTACTGGTATAACCGTAGATTCCTGTGTATGTCTGTGGACTGGTTTAACCTTAGATTCCTATGTGGACTAGTATAACCGTAGATTCCTATGTGTGTCTGTGGATTAGTGTCTTGGGGACTGGTATAACCGTAGATTCCTGTGTATGTCTGTGGACTGGTGTAACCTTAGATTCCTATGTGTGTCTGTGGACTGGTGTAACCTTAGATTCCTGTGTGTCTGTGGACTGGTATAACCGTATATTCCTATGTGTGTCTGTGGACTGGTGTAACCTTAGATTCCTGTGTATGTCTGTGGACTGGTGTAACCTTAGATTCCTATGTGTGTCTGTGGACTGGTGTAACCTTAGATTCCTATGTGTGTCTGTGGACTAGTGTCTTGTGGACTGGTTTAACCGTAGATTCCTGTGTATTGGTATAACCGTAGATTCCTGTGTATGTCTGTGGACTGGTGTAACCTTAGATTCATATGTGTGTCTGTGGACTAGTGTCTTGTGGACTGGTATAACCGTAGATTCCTATGTGTGTCTGTGGACTGGTATAACCGTATATTCCTATGTGTGTCTGTGGACTAGTGTCTTGTGGACTGGTATAACCGTGTGTCTGTGGACTGGTTTAACCTTAGATTCCTATGTGCTACTGGAAATCGCCCTACAGTCAAACCGGTCTTAAGCAGCCAAAGGATTCACAGCGGTCGACTATAATTTTGTCACCCCTAATGTGGGTGCTTGTTCACGCTTCATCTCCCCCTTGTTGGATTTTCACCAAACTTGGCAGGAAGCATCGGTAGTGTCTAGTTTTGATTGTTTGCAGATACGGCCAGCTTATCCGCTTCATTTCCAAAACCCATTGTTGAATTTTCACCAAGCTTGGCATGAAACACTAGTTGTGCACATTGCAACTCCGACACAACAACACTGTCCATGTCATTTTATTGCAATGACTTGTATTATTGCTTGGGGAGACTGCATTACACCATAGATTGCAGTAAAACACAGTATTACACTTGTATACGACCACAATCTCTTGATTACCTGTGTACAGTAAAAGGATATACTTTGATCACCTTAGTCTAATAGATTCCTAATTGAATATAAGGTTAAACCAGTCCATAGACATACATAGGAATCTACAGTTATACCAGTCCATAGACATACATAGGAATCTACAGTTAAACCAGTCCATAGACATACATAGGAATCTAAGGTCAAACCAGTCCACAGACACACATAGGAATCTAAGGTTCAACCAGTCCACAGACATACATAGGAATCTACGGTTAAACCAGTCCACAGACATACATAGGAATCTAAGGTTAAACCAGTCCACAGACACACATAGGAATCTAAGGTTAAACCAGTCCACAGACATACATAGGAATCTAAGGTTAAACCAGTCCACAGACACACAGGAATCTAAGGTTGAACCAGTCCATTTAAAACCTTCCTATGTGTCTGTGGACTGGTGTAACCTTAGATTCCTGTGGACTGGTTTAACCTTAGGTGTCTGTGGACTGGTTTAACCTTAGATTCCTGTGTGTCTGGACTGGTGTAACCGTAGATTTCTATGTGTGTCTGTGGACTAGTGTAACCTTAGATTCCTGTGTGTGTCTGTGGACTGGGTTAACCTTATATTCCTGTGTGTCTGTGGACTGGTTTAACCTTAGATTCCTATGTGTGTCTGTGGACTGGTGTCTTGTGGACTGGTATAACCGTAGATTCCTATGTGTGGACTGGTATAACCATAGATTCCTGTGTATGTCTGTGGACTGGTGTAACCGTAGATTCATGTGTACTGGTATAACCGTAGATTCCTGTGTATGTCTGTGGACTGGTGTAACCTTAGATTCCTATGTGTTTCTTGTGGACTGGTATAACCGTAGATTCCTGTGGACTGGTTTAACCTTAGATTCCTATGTGTGTCTGTGGACTGGTGTCTTGTGGACTGGTATAACCGTAGATTGCTGTGTATGTCTGTGGACTGGTTTAACCTTAGATTCCTGTGTGTCTGTGGACTGGACTGGTTAACCTAGATTCCTTGTGTCTGTGACTGGTATAACCGTAGATTCCTGTGTATGTCTGTGGACTGTTAACCTAGATTCCTGTGTGTCTGTGGACTGGTATAACCGTAGATTCCTGTGTATTGGTATAACCGTAGATTCCTGTGTATGTCTGTGGACTGGTGTAACCTTAGATTCCTATGTGTGTCTGTGGACTGGTGTAACCTTAGATTCCTATGTGTGTCTGTGGACTAGTGTCTTGTGGACTGGTATAACCGTATATTCCTGTGTGTCTGTGGACTAGTATAACCGTAGATTCCTGTCTGTGGACTGGTGTAACCTTAGATTCCTGTCTGTGTACTGGTATAACCGTAGATTCCTGTGTATGTCTGTGGACTGGTTTAACCTTAGATTCCTATGTGGACTAGTGTCTTGTGGTCTGGGATTAGTGTCTTGGGGACTGGTATAACCGTAGATTCCTGTGTATGTCTGTGGACTGGTGTAACCTTAGATTCCTATGTGTGTCTGTGGACTGGTGTAACCTTAGATTCCTGTGTGTCTGTGGACTGGTATAACCTTATATTCCTATGTGTGTCTGTGGACTGGTGTAACCTTAGATTCCTGTGTGTCTGTGGACTGGTATAACCGTATATTCCTATGTGTGTCTGTGGACTGGTGTAACCTTAGATTCCTGTGTATGTCTGTGGACTGGTGTAACCTTAGATTCCTATGTGTGTCTGTGGACTGGTGTAACCTTAGATTCCTATGTGTGTCTGTGGACTAGTGTCTTGTGGACTGGTTTAACCGTAGATTCCTGTGTATTGGTATAACCGTAGATTCCTGTGTATGTCTGTGGACTGGTGTAACCTTAGATTCATATGTGTGTCTGTGGACTAGTGTCTTGTGGACTGGTATAACCGTAGATTCCTATGTGTGTCTGTGGACTGGTATAACCGTATATTCCTATGTGTGTCTGTGGACTAGTGTCTTGTGGACTGGTATAACCGTGTGTCTGTGGACTGGTTTAACCTTAGATTCCTATGTGCTACTGGAAATCGCCCTACAGTCAAACCGGTCTTAAGCAGCCAAAGGATTCACAGCGGTCGACTATAATTTTGTCACCCCTAATGTGGGTGCTTGTTCACGCTTCATCTCCCCCTTGTTGGATTTTCACCAAACTTGGCAGGAAGCATCGGTAGTGTCTAGTTTTGATTGTTTGCAGATACGGCCAGCTTATCCGCTTCATTTCCAAAACCCATTGTTGAATTTTCACCAAGCTTGGCATGAAACACTAGTTGTGCACATTGCAACTCCGACACAACAACACTGTCCATGTCATTTTATTGCAATGACTTGTATTATTGCTTGGGGAGACTGCATTACACCATAGATTGCAGTAAAACACAGTATTACACTTGTATACGACCACAATCTCTTGATTACCTGTGTACAGTAAAAGGATATACTTTGATCACCTTAGTCTAATAGATTCCTAATTGAATATAAGGTTAAACCAGTCCATTTAAAACCTTCCTATGTGTCTGTGGACTGGTGTAACCGTAGATTCCTGTGAGTGTCTGTGGACTGGTTTAACCATAGGTGTCTGTGGACTGGTTTAACCTTAGATTCCTGTGTGTCTGGACTGGTGTAACCGTAGATTTCTATGTGTGTCTGTGGACTGGTGTAACCTTAGATTCCTGTGTGTGTCTGTGGACTGGGTTAACCTTATATTCCTGTGTGTCTGTGGACTGGTTTAACCTTAGATTCCTATGTGTGTCTGTGGACTAGTGTCTTGTGGACTGGTATAACCGTAGATTCCTGTGTGTGTCTGTGGACTAGTGTCTTGTGGACTGGTATAACCATAGATTCCTGTGTATGTCTGTGGACTGGTGTAACCTTAGATTCCTATGTGTGTCTTGTGGACTGGTATAACCGTAGATTCCTGTGTACTGGTATAACTGTAGATTCCTGTGTATGTCTGTGGACTGGTGTAACCTTAGATTCCTGTGTGTCTGTGGACTAGTGTCTTGTGGACTGGTATAACCGTAGATTCCTGTGTATGTCTGTGGACTAGTGTCTTGTGGACTGGTATAACCGTAGATTCCTATGTGTGTCTGTGGACTAGTGTCTTGTGGACTGGTATAACCGTAGATTCCTGTGTACTGGTTAACCTAGATTCCTGTGTGTCTGTGGACTGGTGTAACCTTAGATTCCTGTGTGTTGTGTGTCTGTGGACTGGTATAACCGTAGATTCCTGTGTATGTCTGTGGACTGGTGTCTTGTGGACTGGTTAACCGTAGATTCCTATGTGTGTCTGTGGACTGTGTTGGGACTGGTATAACGGTAGATTCCTGTGTATGTCTGTGGACTGGTGTAACTTTTTTGTCCAGTTTTAGAAATGCTAACAACACGATAATTGCAAGAGCAAACAAAAAATAGGATAAATGTAATAATGAACTGATATTGGTAACGGAAGCTTGTGTTTAAACGTCTCTGGGTTACACGATTATCTATGACCGTCCAATGGGGTTCGAGTACCTATATGAATGCATCTTGATCATCATTATGGTTGTTGATATGAGTGGCAATTGGACGCTTAAAGTCAACTTCACAATCGGATGTAAACCAACAATCTAGCTTTTAAAGTCAACTTTACTATTTCAATAGCAGTTTCACATTTTCGACGGTGTAGAAGCGATCTTTAACAATTATGTAGTAGTGTCATCACAGTCCAATGGTGTACGAGCGACCTTTAGGGTTATGTATAGGAGTCACATGTGGCTCGCGCACGCACCACTCGTACCACACATTCTTTGTACTGACACGTCTCCAGAAGTCCACAACAACTTTGCAACCTTTTTTCAAATACAGCGGTGCCTGAAATGAAAGTGGGTTATCCGTTACTCTCTATCACAAAAAAACATAGCTGCATCTGCCAACAGTGTGGATCCATATGGAATAGTGTGCTGCTGTTCTGTTGGTGTGGATCCATATGGAGTATGCTGCTGTTCTGTTGGTGTGTATCCAGGATCCATATGGAGTGTTCTGTTGGTGTGTATCTAATCACCACAAGACGATACTAGACATGAAATGAGCAAATTGATATCGCCTGCCCAACTGCAGACAAATCTGTGAAATTTTAGTCAATTACTGGAATGGGACAATGTCTCTGGTGTTACTGGCCATCTCCACGAAATGTGCACCACTACTGGCCATCTCCACGAAATGTGCACAACTACTGGCCATCTCCACGAAATGTGCACCACTACTGGCCATCTCCACGAAATGTGCACCACTACTGGCCATCTCCACAAAATGTGCACCACTACTGGCCATCTCCACGAAATGTGCACCACTACTGGAAATGTGCACCACTACACTATCGCGATACATATTTGTTTTTACGTTTCATACAATTCCACACATTGGTTACCGAGAACTGGCTCAGAACGGTGGCACATATGGACCGTGGCCAAAACAATACCCACAGCACAACGTAATGGTCATGGATGATATACCCACAGCACAACGTAATGGTCATGGATGATATACCCACAGCACAACGTAATGGTCATGGATGATATACCCACAGCACAACGTAATGGTCATGGATGATATACCCACAGCACAACGTAATGCTCGTGGGTGATATACCCACAGCACAACGTAATGCTCGTGGGTGATATACAAGGGATCGATTTCTACAGCATTATCAGAGACAATATTTTAATCTATGCCGACTGGGGGGCAAAAGCACAAAACTGAGAAAATCGGCTTACCTTGACTGGGAAGAGTATAGGGAACCAGCTAAACATGCCCGGGGAGTGGGTATCTGGTACAATACCTGAAATGTAAATATATGCTTGTACTAAAAACTCTGGTTCACAGCCACTTGCCCAAACATGGGTTTTGACTTGCACCGGGCAATGGTATTTGTCGAGCCCTGATTACAGTAATTTAAAGAGGTGGGGGAAAATGGTGCAATTTTAGTCTAATTTTCTGAAAAATGTCCATGTGCCAATTTTCGCATGGCGCTGGCCATATATAACTTGTACAAGACTTACTGAGATAGACACTTCCGTAGAGTTTCGCGTCAAAGTATCCTGCAAACCCGTGCAGTATGCTCGTGCTCTCTATATCAAACTCCAACGTCTTGAACCGCGTGTTGTCCATCACTTCATCTAGTAAACATAGAACATTGCAACCATATGTAACGGTATAAGACTAGATCGTACATGGAGGAGAGGGGACTGCATGTAGTTGTCCATGTGAGCACTGCACCCACACGGAAAGATATCTAGCTGTTAGTGGTGGTGGACGATCCCAGGCCCACAAGCCAGCTTCCTCACACGACAGTATTCTACACTCCCAGTGGGATTTGAACATACAGTGGCGAGGGGCAAGTGATTATTCATTCCCGTCAAGTTGAAACCAATATTATTCTTTCCTGTCAAGTTGAAACCAATATTATTCTTTCCTGTCAAGTTCAAACCAATATTATTCTTTCCTGTAAAGTTTAAACCAATATTATTCATTCCTGTCAAGTTGAAACCAATATTATTCTTTCCTGTCAAGTTCAAACAAATATATCGAGCGCTTTCACAAGTCATCGAAGAAATATTCTGGAAAGATTAATATGGCAATAGTACGCACCTCTATTAGGATGCGCAAAGTGGAAGACTGGCTTAGGGTCTCCCAGTATCTGACAATTGTGGAGTCTTACAACGTATGGCATCTCAAAGTTGGTCTGAAATAGAGAATGTTATGCAGTTTTACCGAGCACAAGCAGAGTATGAACCAAGCGCTTCTTAGTTTTTACAAATTTATCACACATAATACTGGAAGACATTTTACAAGTTTATCACACATAATACTGGAAGACAGTTTACAAGTTTATCACACATAATACTGGAAGACATTTTACAATTTTTTTTTAGTTTCTCGATTTCCCCATACATGTAATTAAGTCAATAGTTGCATTAATCTTGTCCCCCTATTACTTGGCACTAATTCATAAAATGACACAACGTCGACATCACTAATTCATAAATTGACACAACGTCGACATCACTAATTCATAAATTGACAACGTCGACATCACATCATTCTCCATTACTACCTATCAACAATTTTTTTTATTTTAATCCAAATATGACAATAAGTGATGAATGTCCCCTGAAGCTATGATGGCTGTAAGAATTTACATGTTTTGAGATGTACTGAAAAAGACATACATTCTAGGAAAAATCTGATCCGCCATCCAGGAAAACAAGGCAATAACAGGTTTATCAAATGTTCAATAAGTTTGAATTGTGGCACGCGCTGTAAAAAGATTATGACTTAGCTATATCATGTGTGGCGAAACAAACCAAGCCGTTATGATGGATAATTAGGATCATTTTTCGGAATATTATTAAAATACATTGAAACCGGAAAAAATCAATGTTATCCTCTTTATATATTAGAGCAGAAGAAATGAAAGCCCGGACCTGAAATACCTTGACAGAGAAGCAACAAACCTGGATCTTGCGTACGATACATCACCTATATATATATAGCGAACATTTATGGCACATTAGTTATGAAATCCCTCCCCGCTGGAGTCGTTACGATTGTGCCCTTAGGCAAGGCATTTAAATTCCACGTTGCCTCTTCTCTCTCCCTCGTGGCAATGGATTCCATCAGGAATGAGGTCTCGAGAGTGATTAATATAAGTTGAAAGAACTTGTTTCGCAATCGAGCTAACATAAATTTGTATAAACAGAAGGAAAAAAAATCCCTCCATAGTCGAAGAAGTTACAACCCGGACCGGAAATATTGCACCTATATTTCACTCTTAATCTCCTTTTCTGACCTTGACCGTGGACGTATAGTTTGGACATATCTGTACTAACCTCAATTTGATGTTCCACGGATAGTTTGGACATATCTGTACTAACCTCAATTTGATGTTCCATGGATAGTTTGGACATATCTGTACTAACCTCAATTTGATGTTCCATGGATAGTTTGGACATATCTGTACTAACCTCAATTTGATGTTCCACGGATAGTTTGGACATATCTGTACTAACCTCAATTTGATGTTCCACGGATAGTTTGGACATATCTGTACTAACCTCAATTTGATGTTCCATGGATAGTTTGGACATATCTGTACTAACCTCAATTTGATGTCCCACGGATAGTTTGGACATACTCTAGATTCTGCATATCTGTACTAACCTCAATTTGATGTCCCACTGATAGTTTGGACATATCTGTACTAACTTCAATTTGATGTCCCACAGATAGTTTGGACATATCTGTACTAACCTCAATTTGATGTTCCACGGATAGTTTGGACATATCTGTACTAACCTCAATTTGATGTTCCACGGATAGTTTGGACATACTCTAGATTCTGCATATCTGTACTAACCTCAATTTGATGTCCCACGGATAGTTTGGACATATCTGTACTAACCTCAATTTGATGTCCCACGGATAGTTTGGACATATCTGTACTAACCTCAATTTGATGTTCCGCGGATAGTTTGGACATATCTGTACTAACCTCAATTTGATGTCCCACGGATAGTTTGGACATACTCTAGATTCTGCATATCTGTACTAACCTCAATTTGATGTTCCGCGGATAGTTTGGACATATCTGTACTAACCTCAATTTGATGTTCCACGGATAATTTGGACATACTCTAGATTCTGCATATCTGTACTAACCTCAATTTGATGTTCCACGGATAGTTTGGACATATCTGTACTAACCTCAATTTGATGTCCCACGGATAGTTTGGACATATCTGTACTAACCTCAATTTGATGTTCCACGGATAGTTTGGACATACTCTAGATTCTGCATATCTGTACTAACCTCAATTTGATGTTCCACGGATAGTTTGGACATATCTGTACTAACCTCAATTTGATGTCCCACGGATAGTTTGGACATATCTGTACTAACCTCAATTTGATGTTCCACGGATAGTTTGGACATATCTGTACTAACCTCAATTTGATGTTCCACGGATAGTTTGGACATATCTGTACTAACCTCAATTTGATGTTCCACGGATAGTTTGGACATATCTGTACTAACCTCAATTTGATGTCCCACGGATAGTTTGGACATATCTGTACTAACCTCAATTTGATGTTCCACGGATAGTTTGGACATATCTGTACTAACCTCAATTTGATGTCCCACGGATAGTTTGGACATATCTGTACTAACCTCAATTTGATGTTCCACGGATAGTTTGGACATATCTGTACTAACCTCAATTTGATGTCCCACGGATAGTTTGGACATATCTGTACTAACATCAATTTGATGTTCCACGGATAGTTTGGACATATCTGTACTAACCTCAATTTGATGTTCCACGGATAGTTTGGACATATCTGTACTAACCTCAATTTGATGTTCCACGGATAGTTTGGACATATCTGTACTAACCTCAATTTGATGTCCCACGGACAGTTTGGACATATCTGTACTAACATCAATTTGATGTCCCACGGACAGTTTGGACATACATATCTGTACTAATCTCTAGATTCTACATATCTGTACGTTAGATTCTACATATCTGTACTAACCTCAAGTGGTTTATCTTTGTCTTTTGATGCTCTCACTTCATTGTAAAGTTTGGAGGATTGCAGCGGGGCCAGGTACGAGGTATATTCACATGGTATACTTATACCATCATCTGCAACATACACAAATGTAATACACATACAACATACACAACATGGGGCGCTATTCAATGCATATAAATCATCGTGCATGGAAGTCGTGATAGCGCAGTGATAGCGTGTTCGCTTCAGGTGCAAAAGGCCCGGAGCTCGAGACAAACTGTAGCCATTACGATTGTGTCCTTAGGCAATGCATTTAAATTCCACATTGCTCTTAACTCTCCCTCGTGGTGATGGATACCATCAGGATTGAGGTCTCGAGAGTGATTAATATAAGTTGTAAGAACTTGTTTCGCAGCTAAAATAAATTTGCATTGATTAAATCCTAGATTGTCAGTCTTTCTGCCAATGCTAAAGTGTAAACATTGAAGTTTGGATTAGAAATCAATGGATTAATAATTGGATAGATATAAAATTTTATTTTTATTAAAAAATCACCTCTTAAAAATCTCTGCACCATCTAAGCATTCTGGGGAGAGCTCATTATCTCCGAAGGAGCCGAGAAGTTCACTGACAAGTATATCTGCCTTCTCTGGAGCATTCCATCGTCTCATATCACACGATATAACTTCCACTTTATCCCCCCACATCTCGTCTCGCAGATTCTCTAATCTGAAAATAATACGCAAATCTGAAATGGTACGAATATCTACTGTACTTAAGAACAAAAGATTGCCACGCGTATATTTAATAGCAGCAGCCCTTGGCGCAGATCAGGTTCTATGCTATTTGCTATTCGGATAGTGGAGCTAAAACACTTGGATGAATAGCAAAACAACATAGATCCTGATCAGACGCGGCGTTGCACTGCAGCTGATCTGGATCTATGTTGTTTGCAAATACGATTTTATTTACTCAGCAGGCAAAGGGTTAAAAGTCAGTAACAAGCAGTACCACATTAAATATTATGTATTCTAACTTGTCAATGTATCGTACACATTCTCCGAAATGTTGGTCAAAATCCATTTAGATTACATAATATTTAATGCGGTACTGCTTGTTATTGACTTTAATTGCTGATATAAAAACTAGCGGTGCAAAACTCTTGTCCTCAAGTATATTTCATATCCCCACATCTCACAGTCACATACTTTCTACTCTTGAAGATATTATCGAGGAAATCTCAAACATATGATATATCAAATGCGCTATATCACCACATCTCACAGTCACATGTAATCTGTTATTCTGTAGATATCAGAGAAATCTCAAACATCAAATACTTTATGCCAAAATATCTGACTACCATAGCCCAACTAGAACTAACCCGTGTCCACCATATATAAAGCCCACAAACCTTTTACAAATGGGGAGAGATTATTTAATATCCAGAAAATAGAATGAACTGTACCGACGCACAGAACACAGACATTTTTGTTTGTAGTTTTCTGGGGTTTAAAGTTGCACCAACAGGTTAGGAAATGTGGCGACTCTCCAGCTGTTAATGGTGGAAGACACCCCAGGTGCTCCCCGAGCAGTATTTAATGGTGGAAGACACCCCAGGTGCTCCCCGAGCAGTATTTAATGGTGGGAGACACCCCAGGTGCTCCCCGAGCAGTATTTAATGGTGGAAGACACCCCAGGTGCTTCCCGAGCAGTATTTAATGGTGGAAGACACCCCAGGTGCTCCCCAAGCAGTATTTAATGGTGGAAGACACCCCAGGTGCTCCCCGAGCAGTATTTAATGGTGGAAGACACCCCAGGTGCTCCCCGAGCAGTATTTAATGGTGGAAGACACCCCAGGTGCTCCCCGAGCAGTATTTAATGCACGGACGTGTAGCCAGGTAGAACCACCGACCTTTCGCAAGCCAGTCGGAGAGCTTCATCACTTAAAAGAATGTGACACCCCAGTGGATTCGAACCTGCAGCGGAGAGGCAAGATATTCCAAACGACCGTAACAACTCAGCAACAGATGCCCCCAGTATTATAGCAGTCCTGTACCAAAATACCGACCCACAGAGTTCGGCCAGATATCACTCTAAACCAACGACCCACAGAGATCGGCCAGATATCACTCTAAACCAACGACCCACAGAGATCGGCCAGATATCACTCTAAACCAACGACCCACAGAGATCGGCCAGATATCACTTACCGACCCACAGAGATCAGCCAGATATCACTCTAAACCAACGACCCACAGAGATCGGCCAGATATCACTCTAAACCAACGACCCACAGAGATCTCGCCAGATATACTCTAAACCAACGACCCACAGAGTCGGCCAGATATGACTCTAAACCAACGACCCACAGAGATCGGCCAGATATCACTCTAAACCAACGACCCACAGATATCACTCTAAACCAACGACCCACAGAGATCAGCCAGATATCACTACCGACCCACAGAGATCAGCCAGATATCACTCTAAACCAACGACCCACAGAGATCGGCCAGATATCACTCTACCGACCCACAGAGATCGGCCAGATATCACTCTACCGACCCACAGAGATCGGCCAGATATCACTCTACCGACCCACAGAGATCAGCCAGATATCACTCTACCGACCCACAGAGATCTGCCAGATATCAATCTACCGACCCACAGAGATCAGCCAGATATCACTCTACCGACCCACAGAGATCGGCCAGATATCACTCTACCGACCCACAGAGATCTGCCAGATATCACTCTACCGACCCACAGAGATCGGCCAGACTCTAAATTCAGCACAATAAATCAACTACTCACGTTACAACAGCATTCGGGTTTTTCTCAACGGCATATATTTTTCTGATAGTGCGGTCAGCCTGTCTGGAGGCAGCTATCGAGGCTCGAACCAGCGGGCCTCGACCGGCGCCGACCACCATCAACACCCTGTAATACACAATCTCAGTGATACAACGCAACCAATGAATTGTTTAGTTCATACAACTGTCCTGTAGCTCGTTTGTGAAGCATGTCCATACAACATTCGATTATAATGTTATCTATACCTCATTCTTGATGGAATCCATCGCCTTGCGAGAGAGAAGAGGCATTGTTGATCTGAGAGTCCTCACAATTCCTATAAATCGTTTTGACTACCATACATGTACATGTTAACTCACGACTCATCCTCGGTTAGAATTGTTGGGAGAAGTGAGAAAGCGCGAGATTGCGACCTTAAATAGTGTTATTTAATAAATTGCAACACAATGATTTAAATAGACAGTATGACCATTAAATACAATATTTGAATAGAAATAGTGCTCTATATTACAATGCCCTTCATCTAAATCGAAGAAACCACCAAGACAAATAGATCACTTACACCGATTGGGTATCTTTGTTCTCTGGCGCTATCTTGTCTAGCAGTGCACAGTAAACAGCCTGTATACAAATATATCTCAATTAAACGTTGCCAATTAAACGATCCACATCTACAACATTTCACATCTACAACGTTCCACATCTACAACGTTCCACATCTACAACGTTTCACATCTACAACGTTCCACATCTACAACATTTCACATCTACAACGTTCCACATCTACAACGTTTCACATCTACAACGTTCCACATCTACAACGTTCCACATCTACAACGTTCCACATCTACAACGTTTCACATCTACAACGTTCCACATCTACAACGTTTCACATCTACAACGTTCCACATCTACAACGTTTCACATCTACAACGTTCCACATCTACAACGTTCCACATCTACAACGTTCCACATCTACAACATTTCACATCTACAACATTTCACATCTACAACATTTCACATCTACAACATTTCACATCTACAACGTTCCACATCTACAACATTTCACATCTACAACGTTCCACATCTACAACGTTCCACATCTACAACGTTCCACATCTACAACATTTCACATCTACAACATTTCACATCTACAACGTTCCACATCTACAACGTTTCACATCTACAGTACCGATGTTGATTCCAGACACGTGGCTAACAATTTCTGTAAATCCCAACTTTCACTTTGTGAGAATGTGGAGATCACAAAAACATTGTTTACAGAATAGAGGAAATATAATCGTTCAAAAGAGTTAAGAAGAACGTGTAGTATTGTTTTTACATTGTTTGCTGGGTGCAATTTCAGCTAAGTGCCCCCCGCATACTTTAAACTTTGTGACGTCAATCAACAATTTTAAACTATCAGTAACATCTCAGGGGCAACTGCGCTTACTGTACCTGCGCTTACTGTACTTGCAGGAGACAGTTAGGTGCCCAACATGGTGAGCGCAATGACAATGTAAACATACAGCATTAATGACCGGCCCTTTGTTACTATTGCGCATAATTTTATTCTATTACTAGAACCTGCATGAATATTAAATACACACAATATATACTAAGTAAGCTAAGCTCAATTTAGCCAGATTTCATAAATATTTGAGAAGGCTCTTCCCAAATAACATTTCAAAAATTTAATATGATATAATGGGCTTTTACAATCAAGTAATTAATTAGTTTAGCATGTAGTTAATCGGCTGTCCGATTAGCGCAGTAATTAGCACGCTAACTTCTCACCAATGCAACCTGGGTTCGATCCTCGAACAGGGAAGTATGTGAGATGTACCCACGTTGGTCGCCAGATCGGACAGGTGGGATTTCTCTAGGTACTCCAGTTTCCTCCCACACGATTGACCACACATATGCCATCATCCGCACCAATGAGAGTGATAAATATAAGTTATTATAGCTTGTTTCGCAATCGGTGTAAGATAAATAAAGTTCATACTTAAAACCCTTTCACTGCTAAAATCACATTTGCAAGCAACATAGATCGAGATCAGCTGCTGCATAACAACGTGTCTGATCAGGATCTATGTTGTTTGCTATTCAGCCAAGTGTTTATCTCCACTATACGAACAGCAAACAGCGTAGAGTCTGATCAGGATCTATGTTGTTTGCTATTCAGCCAAGTGTTTAGCTCCACTATACGAACAGCAAACAGCGTAGGGTCTGATCAGGATCTATGTTGTTTGCTATTCAGCCAAGTGTTTAGCTCCACTATACGAACAGCAAACAGCGTAGAGTCTGATCAGGATCTATGTTGTTTGCTATTCAGCCAAGTGTTTAGCTCCACTATACGAACAGCAAACAGCGTAGAGTCTGATCTATGCTGTATGCAAGTGATTTTATTTGCCGCAGGCGTGCAAAGGGTTAATTAACGTAGCATTGTACAGAAGACCAATTTTCAAACCTTTTGGTACTGAGAATACTTGATGGGATCCTTCTCAAAGATTTCATACGTCTGTGATTCCAGGTTATCCATTAGGGGCTGCAGGGGACACTGTAAGTAGTCTTCATAGCCCTTCGCAAACTGGGTGACCGTATCAGGAGCTGGCAGAGTCTGTAACAAGAACAATTTTGGAATGAACAAGTCAACAAGTCCAAGAATGGCCTTGTTTGGGTTTCACGCCTGCATCAGCACCATGTTGGGCTATATCGCCGGCAGTCAGTTTACCTAACAACACATTTTCTGGGCAAGCTCCAGCGGTTAACCAGTACTTGGTGCACCAACCTCGTATAGAAACTGCTAACTGATTCATATAAACATACATGGCCTGAGTGGGGCTCAAACCCGTTACCACGAGTGATTATGTACCTGAGTGGGGTATCCAAGCTTCTAGTGCTAGCGAGTGGGTTATCCAAGCTTCTAGTACTAGTGAGTGGGTTATCCAAGCTTCTAGTACTAGCGAGTGGGTTAGCCAAGCTTCTAGTAATAGCGAGTGGGTTAGCCAAGCTTCTAGTACTAGCGAGTGGGTTAGCCAAGCTTCTAGTACTAGCGAGTGGGTTAGCCAAGCTTCTAGTACTAGCGAGTGAGTTATCCGAAGCTTCTAGTACTAGCGAGTGGGTTATCCAAGCTTCTAGTGCTAGCGAGTGGGTTATCCAAGCTTCTAGTACTAGCGAGTGGGTTATCCAAGCTTCTAGTGCTAGCGAGTGGGTTATCCAAGCTTCTAGTGCTAGCGAGTGGGTTATCCAAGCTTCTAGTGCTAGCGAGTGGGTTATCCAAGCTTCTAGTACTAGCGAGTGGGTTATCCAAGCTTCTAGTGCTAGCGAGTGGGTTATCCAAGCTTCTAGTACTAGCGAGTGGGTTATCCAAGCTTCTAGTACTAGCGAGTGGGTTATCCAAGCTTCTAGTACTAGCGAGTGGGTTATCCAAGCTTCTAGTACTAGCGAGTGGGTTATCCAAGCTTCTAGTACTAGCGAGTGGGTTATCCAAGCTTCTAGTACTAGCGAGTGGGTTATCCAAGCTTCTAGTACTAGCGAGTGGGTTATCCAAGCTTCTAGTACTAGCGAGTGGGTTATCCAAGCTTCTAGTACTAGCGAGTGGGTTATCCAAGCTTCTAGTACTAGCGAGTGGGTTATCCAAGCTTCTAGTACTAGCGAGTGGGTTATCCAAGCTTCTAGTACTAGCGAGTGGGTTATCCAAGCTTCTAGTACTAGCGAGTGGGTTATCCAAGCTTCTAGTACTAGCGAGTGGGTTATCCAAGCTTCTAGTACTAGCGAGTGGGTTATCCAAGCTTCTAGTACTAGCGAGTGGGTTATCCAAGCTTCTAGTACTAGCGAGTGGGTTATCCAAGCTTCTAGTACTAGCGAGTGGGTTATCCAAGCTTCTAGTACTAGCGAGTGGGTTATCCAAGCTTCTAGTACTAGCGAGTGGGTTATCCAAGCTTCTAGTACTAGCGAGTGGGTTATCCAAGCTTCTAGTGCTAGCGAGTGGGTTATCCAAGCTTCTAGTGCTAGCGAGTGGGTTATCCAAGCTTCTAGTACTAGCGAGTGGGTTATCCAAGCTTCTAGTACTAGCGAGTGGGTTATCCAAGCTTCTAGTACTAGCGAGTGGGTTATCCAAGCTTCTAGTACTAGCGAGTGGGTTATCCAAGCTTCTAGTACTAGCGAGTGGGTTATCCAAGCTTCTAGTACTAGCGAGTGGGTTATCCAAGCTTCTAGTACTAGCGAGTGGGTTATCCAAGCTTCTAGTACTAGCGAGTGGGTTATCCAAGCTTCTAGTACTAGCGAGTGGGTTATCCAAGCTTCTAGTGCTAGCGAGTGGGTTATCCAAGCTTCTAGTGCTAGCGAGTGGGTTATCCAAGCTTCTAGTGCTAGCGAGTGGGTTATCCAAGCTTCTAGTACTAGCGAGTGGGTTATCCAAGCTTCTAGTGCTAGCGAGTGGGTTATCCAAGCTTCTAGTACTAGCGAGTGGGTTATCCAAGCTTCTAGTACTAGCGAGTGGGTTATCCAAGCTTCTAGTACTAGCGAGTGGGTTATCCAAGCTTCTAGTACTAGCGAGTGGGTTATCCAAGCTTCTAGTACTAGCGAGTGGGTTATCCAAGCTTCTAGTACTAGCGAGTGGGTTATCCAAGCTTCTAGTACTAGCGAGTGGGTTATCCAAGCTTCTAGTACTAGCGAGTGGGTTATCCAAGCTTCTAGTACTAGCGAGTGGGTTATCCAAGCTTCTAGTACTAGCGAGTGGGTTATCCAAGCTTCTAGTACTAGCGAGTGGGTTATCCAAGCTTCTAGTACTAGCGAGTGGGTTATCCAAGCTTCTAGTACTAGCGAGTGGGTTATCCAAGCTTCTAGTACTAGCGAGTGGGTTATCCAAGCTTCTAGTACTAGCGAGTGGGTTATCCAAGCTTCTAGTACTAGCGAGTGGGTTATCCAAGCTTCTAGTACTAGCGAGTGGGTTATCCAAGCTTCTAGTACTAGCGAGTGGGTTATCCAAGCTTCTAGTGCTAGCGAGTGGGTTATCCAAGCTTCTAGTACTAGCGAGTGGGTTATCCAAGCTTCTAGTACTAGCGAGTGGGTTATCCAAGCTTCTAGTACTAGCGAGTGGGTTATCCAAGCTTCTAGTACTAGCGAGTGGGTTATCCAAGCTTCTAGTACTAGCGAGTGGGTTATCCAAGCTTCTAGTACTAGCGAGTGGGTTATCCAAGCTTCTAGTACTAGCGAGTGGGTTATCCAAGCTTCTAGTACTAGCGAGTGGGTTATCCAAGCTTCTAGTACTAGCGAGTGGGTTATCCAAGCTTCTAGTACTAGCGAGTGGGTTATCCAAGCTTCTAGTACTAGCGAGTGGGTTATCCAAGCTTCTAGTACTAGCGAGTGGGTTATCCAAGCTTCTAGTACTAGCGAGTGGGTTATCCAAGCTTCTAGTACTAGCGAGTGGGTTATCCAAGCTTCTAGTGCTAGCGAGTGGGTTATCCAAGCTTCTAGTACTAGCGAGTGGGTTATCCAAGCTTCTAGTACTAGCGAGTGGGTTATCCAAGCTTCTAGTACTAGCGAGTGGGTTATCCAAGCTTCTAGTACTAGCGAGTGGGTTATCCAAGCTTCTAGTACTAGCGAGTGGGTTATCCAAGCTTCTAGTACTAGCGAGTGGGTTATCCAAGCTTCTAGTACTAGCGAGTGGGTTATCCAAGCTTCTAGTGCTAGCGAGTGGGTTATCCAAGCTTCTAGTGCTAGCGAGTGGGTTATCCAAGCTTCTAGTGCTAGCGAGTGGGTTATCCAAGCTTCTAGTGCTAGCGAGTGGGTTATCCAAGCTTCTAGTACTAGCGAGTGGGTTATCCAAGCTTCTAGTGAAAGCGAGTGGGTTATCCAAGTTTCTAGTGCCAGCGAGTGGGTTATCCAAGCTTCTAGTGCCAGCGAGTGGGTTATCCAAGCTTCTAGTGCCAGCGAGTGGGTTATCCAAGCTTCTAGTGCCAGCGAGTGGGTTATCCAAGCTTCTAGTGCCAGCGAGTGGGTTAGCCAGGCTTCTAGTACTAGCGAGTGGGTAATCCAAGCTTCTAGTACTAGCGAGTGGGTTATCCAAGCTTCTAGTACTAGCGAGTGGGTTATCCAAGCTTCTAGTACTAGTGAGTGGGTTATCCAAGCTTCTAGTACTAGCGAGTGGGTTATCCAAGCTTCTAGTACTAGCGAGTGGGTTATCCAAGCTTCTAGTACTAGCGAGTGGGTTATCCAAGCTTCTAGTACTAATGAGTGGGTTATCCAAGCTTCTAGTACTAGCGAGTGGGTTATCCAAGCTTCTAGTGCTAGCGAGTGGGTTATCCAAGCTTCTAGTGCTAGCGAGTGGGTTATCCAAGCTTCTAGTGCTAGCGAGTGGGTTAGCCAAGCTTGTAGTACTAGCGAGTGGGTTATCCAAGCTTCTAGTGCTAGCGAGTGGGTTATCCAAGCTTCTAGTGCTAGCGAGTGGGTTAGCCAAGCTTCTAGTGCTAGCGAGTGGGTTATCCACGCTTCTAGTGCTAGCGAGTGGGTTATCCAAGCTTCTAGTAGTAGCGAGTGGGTTATCCAAGCTTCTAGTAGTAGCGAGTGGGTTATCCAAGCTTCTAGTACTAGCGAGTGGGTTATCCAAGCTTCTAGTACTAGCGAGTGGGTTATCCAAGCTTCTAGTACTAGCGAGTGGGTTATCCAAGCTTCTAGTACTAGCGAGTGGGTTATCCAAGCTTCTAGTACTAGCGAGTGGGTTATCCAAGCTTCTAGTACTAGCGAGTGGGTTATCCAAGCTTCTAGTACTAGCGAGTGGGTTATCCAAGCTTCTAGTACTAGCGAGTGGGTTATCCAAGCTTCTAGTCTAGGAGTGGTATCCAAGCTTCTAGTACTAGCGAGTGGGTTATCCAAGCTTCTAGTACTAGCGAGTGGGTTATCCAAGCTTCTAGTACTAGCGAGTGGGTTATCCAAGCTTCTAGTACTAGCGAGTGGGTTATCCAAGCTTCTAGTACTAGCGAGTGGGTTATCCAAGCTTCTAGTACTAGCGAGTGGGTTATCCAAGCTTCTAGTACTAGCGAGTGGGTTATCCAAGCTTCTAGTACTAGCGAGTGGGTTATCCAAGCTTCTAGTGCTAGCGAGTGGGTTATCCAAGCTTCTAGTGCTAGCGAGTGGGTTATCCAAGCTTCTAGTACTAGCGAGTGGGTTATCCAAGCTTCTAGTGCTAGCGAGTGGGTTATCCAAGCTTCTAGTGCTAGCGAGTGGGTTATCCAAGCTTCTAGTGCTAGCGAGTGGGTTATCCAAGCTTCTAGTGCTAGCGAGTGGGTTATCCAAGCTTCTAGTACTAGCGAGTGGGTTATCCAAGCTTCTAGTACTAGCGAGTGGGTTATCCAAGCTTCTAGTACTAGCGAGTGGGTTATCCAAGCTTCTAGTACTAGCGAGTGGGTTATCCAAGCTTCTAGTACTAGCGAGTGGGTTATCCAAGCTTCTAGTACTAGCGAGTGGGTTATCCAAGCTTCTAGTACTAGCGAGTGGGTTATCCAAGCTTCTAGTACTAGCGAGTGGGTTATCCAAGCTTCTAGTACTAGCGAGTGGGTTATCCAAGCTTCTAGTGCTAGCGAGTGGGTTATCCAAGCTTCTAGTACTAGCGAGTGGGTTATCCAAGCTTCTAGTACTAGCGAGTGGGTTATCCAAGCTTCTAGTACTAGCGAGTGGGTTATCCAAGCTTCTAGTGCTAGCGAGTGGGTTATCCAAGCTTCTAGTACTAGCGAGTGGGTTATCCAAGCTTCTAGTACTAGCGAGTGGGTTATCCAAGCTTCTAGTACTAGCGAGTGGGTTATCCAAGCTTCTAGTACTAGCGAGTGGGTTATCCAAGCTTCTAGTACTAGCGAGTGGGTTATCCAAGCTTCTAGTACTAGCGAGTGGGTTATCCAAGCTTCTAGTACTAGCGAGTGGGTTATCCAAGCTTCTAGTACTAGCGAGTGGGTTATCCAAGCTTCTAGTACTAGCGAGTGGGTTATCCAAGCTTCTAGTACTAGCGAGTGGGTTATCCAAGCTTCTAGTACTAGCGAGTGGGTTATCCAAGCTTCTAGTACTAGCGAGTGGGTTATCCAAGCTTCTAGTGCTAGCGAGTGGGTTATCCAAGCTTCTAGTGCTAGCGAGTGGGTTATCCAAGCTTCTAGTGCTAGCGAGTGGGTTATCCAAGCTTCTAGTACTAGCGAGTGGGTTATCCAAGCTTCTAGTACTAGCGAGTGGGTTATCCAAGCTTCTAGTACTAGCGAGTGGGTTATCCAAGCTTCTAGTACTAGCGAGTGGGTTATCCAAGCTTCTAGTACTAGCGAGTGGGTTAGCCAAGCTTCTAGTACTAGCGAGTGGGTTATCCAAGCTTCTAGTACGAGCGAGTGGGTTATCCAAGCTTCTAGTACTAGCGAGTGGGTTATCCAAGCTTCTAGTACTAGCGAGCGGGTTATCCAAGCTTCTAGTGCTAGCGAGTGAGTTATCCAAGCTTCTAGTGCTAGCGAGTGGGTTATCCAAGCTTCTAGTGCTAGCGAGTGGGTTATCCAAGCTTCTAGTGCTAGCGAGTGGGTTATCCAAGCTTCTAGTACTAGCGAGTGGGTTATCCAAGCTTCTAGTGAAAGCGAGTGGGTTATCCAAGTTTCTAGTGCCAGCGAGTGGGTTATCCAAGCTTCTAGTGCCAGCGAGTGGGTTATCCAAGCTTCTAGTGCCAGCGAGTGGGTTATCCAAGCTTCTAGTGCCAGCGAGTGGGTTAGCCAGGCTTCTAGTACTAGCGAGTGGGTAATCCAAGCTTCTAGTACTAGCGAGTGGGTTATCCAAGCTTCTAGTACTAGCGAGTGGGTTATCCAAGCTTCTAGTACTAGCGAGTGGGTTATCCAAGCTTCTAGTACTAGCGAGTGGGTTATCCAAGCTTCTAGTACTAGCGAGTGGGTTATCCAAGCTTCTAGTACTAGCGAGTGGGTTATCCAAGCTTCTAGTACTAGCGAGTGGGTTAGCCAAGCTTCTAGTACTAGCGAGTGGGTTATCCAAGCTTCTAGTACTAGCGAGTGGGTTATCCAAGCTTCTAGAGTGGGTTATCCAAGCTTCTAGTACTAGCGAGTGGGTTATCCAAGCTTCTAGTACTAGCGAGCGAGTTATCCAAGCTTCTAGTACTCAAGCAATACTCTCTTCACAGTTAAATAATTGAGTATTTCTAACCTCTCGCGTCTGCCAAAGATAGTCAATTTCATCAGCTAATATATCTGTTCTAGATGAACTCAACACAGCCTGACAAAGACAGGAATTCATCAGTAGTTTTGTATTAATTCCAAAATTATTACACAATCACCTACATCAGACCTTTGTTTTAGTTAGCTTAATTACATGTATACTGTCTGTTCATATTATCAGGGCAACTCGCGTCGAAAAATGACGATCGGCAATACAAATGAATTCGTCGAATTGTTCTTTCTGTCTTAATTAATAAACACAACCTTCTATTTTAACCCGAAATAAACAAAAACAGAACAAATATCCAATGTTTATATTATTTTGTTGACATTATAAAAGTTAACCTTCATACCCTGTATCATGCAGATGGTTCATACGTTGCAAAAACAGACAAATAGTTCTTTATACAGTCAAACCTGTCTTAAGCAGCCAGCCAAGGGAATCAGAGAAAGTGGCTGCTTAGTACAGATGGCTGCTTAATAGAGGTCAAATGTATCATAAAACAGCATATTGGGAATCTGGAAACTGGCTGCTTAATACAGGTTGGCTGCTTAATGGAGGTGACCACTAACACAGGTTTGACTGTATATATATATATATATACCTCTGCTTAAGGGATTTTTAGGGTACACGAGAATGAGATTAAGGATATCACCAACATTTACATATTTTCGAAAAATAATGCGAATATTCATCTGGTTGTTGCTCATTTTCCTGCAAGACAGTTTTAGTGAGTATCAGATAAACCAAACTCCTGTTACTGACAGCAATCCTGTCATTCGCAAACAATTTTGAAAATAGGTGGGAAACGATAATAGGGGGATTGACGATATATAGACCCGTCTATCCGCAAACACACAAACCTGCCATAGATGATCGAGGTACTGCTGGTAGGAATGCACACCCTTATCCCCGTGTTTGTTTGCACCAGTCAGTATCAACTGTATATCCAACTGAAAACAACAATACAAACATTGCATAACTATCTACCTTCCTTTAACTTGTGCTGGAGATGATTGAGCTTATCTACCCTCCCCACTGGGAACCATGTGGGCGAGCATCTTGTGCTGGAGATGATTGAGCTTATTTACCCTCCCCACCGGGAACCATGTGGGCGAGCATCTTGTGCTGGAGATGATTGAGCTTATTTACCCTCCCCGCCGGCAAACCATGTGGGCGAGTGTCTTGTGCTGTAGATGATTGAGCTTATTTACCCTCCCCGCCGGGAACCATGTGGGCGAGCATCTTGTGCTGGAGATGATTGAGCTTATTTACCCTCCCCGCCGGGAACCATGTGGGCGAGCATCTTGTGCTGGAGATGATTGAGCTTATTTACCCTCCCCGCCGGGAACCATGTGGGCGAGCATCTTGTGCTGGAGATGATTGAGCTTATTTACCCTCCCCACCGGGAACCATGTGGGCGAGCATCTTGTGCTGTAGATGATTGAGCTTATTTACCCTCCCCACCGGGAACCATGTGGGCGAGCATCTTGTGCTGGAGATGATTGAGCTTATTTACCCTCCCCACCGGGAACCATGTGGGCGAGTGTCTTGTGCTGTAGATGATTGAGCTTATTTACCCTCCCCGCCGGGAACCATGTGGGCGAGCATCTCGTGCTGAAAATGTCTCTGAATGAATAGACTGGGGGCTTATGAGCTATCCATACAGGGTATGAGCTATCCATACAGGGTATGAGCTATCCATACAGGGTATGAGCTATCCATACAGGGTATGAGCTATCCATACAGGGTATGAGCTATCCATACAGGGTATGAGCTATCCATACAGGGTATGAGCTATCCATTCATTGTATGGAGACATTTAAATTTGTGCATGCTGGGTAAAATTATGGTTATAATTAATTCAAATAATTGTAGCAGACAACAATCGAAAACTCTGTAAATATGTCATGGAATTTCATTAGAATTATGTTGGTACAATGTGGAAGTCATGATAGCGCAGTCGCTTCAGGCCCGGAGTTTGCGCCCCGCTGGAGCCGTTACGATTATGCCCTTAATCAAGACATTTAAATTCCACAATACCGCTTCTCTCTCCCTCGTGACGATGGATTCCATCAGGAATGAGTTCTCAAGAGTGATTAATATTGTAGTTATAAGAACTTGTTTCGCAATTGAGCTAAAATAAATTTGTATAAACTAATACATTGGTCAGCTACTGACTACATTATCATAACGCAATATCTGGTTAGGGAACAACTGTAAAAACAAAGGATTCCAACTGAAAGGACCACTATACATTTAGGGATAAATCCGACTTTATCTGCCAAGGGAGGCAATAGAAAAACCAGCGAGGTCCCTCATTCTTTTGAAATTCCATGACATATTTGGTTAGTGTCTTTGATGTATTCCATATTAAAACACTTCTCCAAGAGCTCAAAATAGGGAGATAGCTGAGGGAATCTACCATCCAACTTGAGCCCTGTTTATATCCTATTTGTTCACACTATTAGGAGAGATTGCCCAATAATTATATATGCAATGGTCATAATTGACAGGAATTGTTCAAATTACATAACGGACGCTGGCATAACTTCAGTGACATACACACACTACTAGCTTAATCAAATTTATTTTAGCTCGATTGCGAAACAAGGTCTTACAAATTATATTAATCACTCTTGAAACATCATTCCTCATGGAATCAAACACCACGAGGGAGAGAGAAGAGGGAACGTGGAATTTAAATACCTTGCCTACCGCTCCGGGAATTTCGCACATGAAGCGAAAGCGCTACAACTGTGCTATCATTAGAACAGTTTTCAAAAGAGCTAGTGTGACAATGGTAATGATCCTGAGCAGTGTTCACTGTTCAACGGTCTCTATAATACACTTGTAGTACATACATGTAGTATGTTCAAAGGTCTCTATAATACACTTGTAGTATATACATGTAGTATGTTCAACGGTCTCTATAATACACTTGTAGTATATACAGGTAGTATATAAGTAGGTGGGGCTTAAGATTAATTGGAACAATTGTTTTCAATGGAGAGTGCAAGTAATAATACGTATACGCAAGATAATTGACAATACCTCTCTTCACTGTACCATGCAACACCTCTCTTCACTGTACCATGCAACACCTCTCTTCACTGTACCATGCAACACCTCTCTTCTCTGTACCATGCAACACCTCTCTTCACTGTACCATGCAACACCTCTCTTCACTGTACCATGCAATACCTCTCTTCACTGTACCATGCAATACCTCTCTTCACTGTACCATGCAATACCTCTCTTCTCTGTACCATGCAACACCTCTCTTCACTGTACCATGCACACCTCTCTTCACTGTACCATGCAACACCTCTCTTCACTGTACCATGCAATACCTCTCTTCGCTGTACCATGCAATACCTCTCTTCGCTGTACCATGCAATACCTCTCTTCGCTGTACCATGCAATACCTCTCTTCGCTGTACCATGCAATACCTCTCTTCGCTGTACCATGCAATACCTCTCTTCACTGTACCATGCAATACCTCTCTTCACTGTACCATGCAATACCTCTCTTCACTGTACCATGCAATACCTCTCTTCTGTACCATGCAATACCTCTCTTCACTGTACCATGCAATACCTCTCTTCACTGTACCATGCAATACCTCTCTTCACTGTACCATGCAATACCTCTCTTCTCTGTACCATGCAATACCTCTCTTCACTGTACCATGCAATACCTCTCTTCACTGTACCATGCAATACCTCTCTTCTGTACCATGCAATACCTCTCTTCACTGTACCATGCAATACCTCTCTTCACTGTACCATGCAATACCTCTCTTCACTGTACCATGCAATACCTCTCTTCACTGTACCATGCAATACCTCTCTTCACTGTACCATGCAATACCTCTCTTCACTGTACCATGCAATACCTCTCTTCACTGTACCATGCAATACCTCTCTTCTCTGTACCATGCAATACCTCTCTTCACTGTACCATGCAATACCTCTCTTCACTGTACCATGCAATACCTCTCTTCACTGTACCATGCAATACCTCTCTTCACTGTACCATGCAATACCTCTCTTCTCTGTACCATGCAATACCTCTCTTCACTGTACCATGCAATACCTCTCTTCTCTGTACCATGCAATACCTCTCTTCTCTGTACCATGCAATACCTCTCTTCTCTGTACCATGCAATACTTCATACCTTAAACAGACTGCGCAAAAAGCCCTGGTGTGACTTAGAAAGCACAGGGTAACCCTTCTTATTGGTAAGGAAGAGACCGGTTGACATCATGACAGCCTTGACCGGCTCGGCTAACCATCGCTGCAGCACATCCTCGTCCGGTATGTCCTCCGTGATCTCCAGGGCAACACTAATACGCTTGTTGGTATCACACATGGTCCTAAATGTGTTCCACCTAAAACAACATTTCTCGGCCACAATAATACATGTTTGTTAATATTGCTACAGTACATATTTTCGCTTGCTAAAATCCTACAGTACATATTTTCGCTTGCTAAAATCCTACAGTACATATTTTCGCTTGCTAAAATCCTACAGTACATATTTTCGCTTACTAAAATCCTACAGTACATATTTTCGCTTGCTAAAATCCTACAGTACATATTTACGCTTGCTAAAATCTTACAGTACATATTTACGCTTGCTAAAATCCTACAGTACATATTTTGCTTGCTAAAATCCTACAGTACATATTTACGCTTGCTAAAATCCTACAGTACATATTTTCGCTTACTAAAATCCTACAGTACACATATTTATGTACACATGTATATGAAAGAACTACAGTACATATTTACACTATTTTTCAGTGAACACAGTGCTTACGCTACACACAAAGACAGGTCACAATACTTTGTGCTAACTATGCACAACACTATGCAGAACACTGCAACAGTGGAAACATGTACTAACGCGAGTGTGGGCTCTCTAAATTTTCTACTAGTATTTCAAGCTTGAGCCCAAGATTCGACAGAACAGGCTTGACAAGCTAACCACATCATAGACTAACTATATTAGAGTTACAAACAAATTGCTTTCAATATCTTAAGAAAATACTGCAGTACCATTCCCATGTGTCCTCCGGTTCCCTTTCCTCACTGGCTGGTTCCCCTTCTATAAGGTCATCTAGACAGTCGCCAGGGGCCTTCAGTGGAACATGCACCCAGAATTGCTGAAAAATAACAATACTTGATCAAACTAAACTCAGTAGAGAAAGTGGTAGAGAATTCCTAGAGATCTACAACGCAGTCTGTAAGCCAGACATCTATGTAAGCCAGACATCTATGTAAGCCAGACATCTATCACAGTATGTAAGCCAGACATCTATCACAGTCTGTAAACCAGACATCTATCACAGTCTGTAAGCCAGACATCTACGTAAGCCAGACATCTATCACAGTCTGTAAGCCAGACATCTATCACAGTCTGTAAGCCAGACATCTATCACAGTCTGTAAGCCAGACATCTATCACAGTCTGTAAACCAGACATATATGTAAGCCAGACATCTATCACAGTCTGTAAGCCAGACATCTATGTAAGCCAGACATCTATCACAGTCTGTAAGAGAGACATCTATCACAGTCTGTAAGCCAGACATCTATCACAGTATGTAAGCCAGACATCTATCACAGTCTGTAAGCCAGAAATCTATCACAGTCTGTAAGCCAGACATCTATGACAGTCTGTAAGCCAGACATCTATCACAAGTCTGTAAGCCAGACATCTATCACAGTCTGTAAGCCAGACATCTATCACAGTATGTAAGCCAGACATCTATCACAGTCTGTAAGCCAGACATCTATCACAGTATGTAAGCCAGACATCTATCACAGTCTGTAAGCCAGACATCTATGATGTAAACCAGACATCTATCACAGTCTGTAAGCCAGACATCTATCACAGTCTGTAAGCCAGACATCTATCACAGTCTGTAAGCCAGACATCTATCACAGTATGTAAGCCAGACATCTATCACAGTCTGTAAACCAGACATCTATCACAGTCTGTCAGCCAGACATCTATGTAAGCCAGACATCTATCACAGTATGTAAGCCAGACATCTATGTAAGCCAGACATCTATGTAAACCAGACATCTATGTAAGCCAGACATCTATGTAAACCAGACATCTATGTAAGCCAGACATCTATCACAGTCTGTAAGCCAGACATCTATGTAAGCCAGACATCTATCACAGTCTGTAAGCCAGACATCTATCACAGTCTGTAAGCCAGACATCTATCACAGTCTGTAAGCCAGACATCTATGTAAGCCAGACATCTATCACAGTCTGTAAGCCAGACATCTATCACAGTCTGTAAGCCAGACATCTATGTAAACCAGACATCTATCACAGTCTGTAAGCCAGACATCTATCACAGTCTGTAAGCCAGACATCTATGTAAGCCAGACATCTATCACAGTATGTAAGCCAGACATCTATGTAAGCCAGACATCTATCACAGTCTGTAACAAGGGCTTTCATTAGACCCGAGCTCCCGGGTTTTGACGCACGAAAATTGATAAAGACGCATATTTGACTCTTGGTGAAAATGCCCTGAGAGTCATTTTGACCCGGGGCGTTGATCGGTCATGCGTCATCCAATATTTTCTCTCATCCGAGTAATTATCAAAATCTGTCTGTTTTCAAGGTCGAAGACCGTAACGGTAATCGTTCATATATAAAACGCAGTTATTGACCCGGGGCGTTGATCGGTCATGCGTCATCAAATATTTTCTCATCGGAGTAATTATCAAAATCTGTCTGTCTACGAGGTCGAAGACCGTAATCTTTCATATATAAAACGCAGTTATTTTCATCAAAAGTCTGCTGCATTTGGTTTTGAACACGAGGGACTCGCAATCGGACAAATGGCAAATGGCGTCCGATTGCAAACTTTAGTATCAAAGGGAAATAAATCTTTAATAACGTTTCTCTAATACCTGTACGGCTCGGTATTTTTCCGGTAAAAATTAGTTTTTATCACCTTTAGCAAGTTTTGCAAACAACCAATTACCGTTTGTGTTGTTTGCCATCATATGTGCTGCTAATCATGAGAACTGAGAAGTTTAAGTAGGTGTTGACATTATGTGTATTGTCAATGTACAATCGGCATAGATAAAACGGTGTTTTTGTAACACGTGTATTGTCAAGAATAAGTTGTCTGCTAATTGAGTAGCTTATAGTGGGCCACTGATATAGAAAATATACGCCGGAATCGTTTGATGATGTCGGTGAGTAAAAGTACTTTTGCTATTGTTTGTTACAGATTTCTATGGGGTATTCATTGTGTGCACCACCCATTAATCATTTCATTGTTTCTACATTATTCCTTCATTTTCTGGAGAATAGTCCTAAATCATTCTTAGTTATATTTTCAATCAGATCGGAGATAAGAAATTAAAGAGTATCAGTTTTAGAAATTAAATCTTAAATATGGTTCAGAAAACCCTTAGTCACTTCGGAATTGGCACACCCAGCAAACGTAAGCTGAGTGATAGTGATAGTGTTAGTGAACCTGGGACACCTAAACGCCATAAAGTAGACTGTGACACTCCTAAGTCTAAAATGAAAAGAAAATTCAGGCCTGAGTGGCTTAATGAATTTAAGTGGCTGGAAATGAAACAAACTGATGATCAGATTCTGTTGTATTGTACTTGGTGTAGAGATGCTAAAAAGAAAAATCCCTTCGCTAACAGTGGTAGCACGAACCTACAAAAAAGTGCTCTTGATCGCCATGCAAACAGTAACCCTGAACATGTTGAAGTTGTTTGTGCTCAACAAGTTGTAAAGTCAAAACAAACTGTCATGGATGTTATTGAAATTCTGGAAAAAAAGCAGACTATTGAAAATGCCCAGTCAAAGGAAGTCCAATTGAAGACGATGTACTTTGTTGCCAAGAATAACTTACCACTGCGCATCCACAATGAGCTAGTTAGTCTCCAGAAGGAGAATGGGTGCCAGCCTCTACAAGACAGTGTGAACATCTACACCAGCGCCGGTATTCACAATGATATGATAGATGCAATAAATTCTGAGCTGGTAGATGACATAAATAAAGACATCAACTACAGTGACTTTGTGGGTGTAATTGTAGATGAAACCACAGACATAACTATCCACAAGAAACTTAACATATACTTTAAGTGTTTTAAGTCTGGCACATCTGAGCCCGTGGTGCACTTTGTGGACTGTGTTCCAGTGGTAAATGGAAAGGCTGAGACACTAGTACAGGAAATAGAGAATGTTTGTGTCAACATGGGACTGGATCTTATGAAAGTTGTATCAATGGCTAGCGACGGTGCAAGTGTTATGACTGGCCGTAAAGGTGGTGTTGGTGCGCTTCTTCGGAAAAAAAACCCCAGGCTAGTGCTAATCCACTGTGTAGCACATCGACTGGCTCTGTGTGCTGGGCAGGCATGCAGGGATGTGGCAGCATTCAGTGAGTATCATGATAACGTCAAGCAGGTCTACAGATACTTCCACAATTCAGCTGTTAGGTACAACACACTACGTGCAATGGAGACTGTGTTAAATGATGAACATGGTGACACAAAACATGTGACCCTTAAGGAGCCAGCAGCCACTCGGTGGTTATCTCTTGAAAGTGCAGTGAAAGCCATATACCATAGTTACCCCGCCCTCTTGATGGCACTTGAAAATGAGGCTGCAAACGGTGTAAGTGAGGCCAAAGGTATATTGAAGCGTGTCAAAAGTGTGTCATTCCTACTGAAAACAGCATTCTTGGTGGATATATTATTACCTGTGAACAAACTGTGCAAAGTCTTTCAGAAGGATGAACTTGATATTGATATTGTCAGCATGAATGTTCTCGCTACGAAAGAAACACTTGAAGCTTACAAGATCAAAAGTGGAACAACACTTCAAGCGGTGTATAGTGAAGTCACTACTGGGAAATACAAGGGAGTGAAACTTAACGATACTCCTCAACTACGCATGGGATTTCAAAACAGTGCTGATAAATACATTGATACTATCATTGACAACATCAACTCTCGGTTTGAGGAGTCATCCATGGACAAATTGGCTGTTGCCAACCGTGTGTTAAACCCAAAGCTGCTTCCCGTGTCCACTGTTGCCATCTGTGAATATTATATTTATTATAAACCTGTGTTCGTTTTGGTTAAAGTACAGTCATGTATTAGTAGAGAAAGGTCTGGCTTGGTCAGCTCACACATTGGTCTAGAGTGCATTGTATGATCGAGAAAAAAAAATACATATACGTAAAGTACCAACATGCATATATTTGACTCTTGAAAATTCCAGCTTGACTCTTGAAAATTCCTGTTTGACTCTTGAGATTTTGACCTCAAGGGTCATTGACTCTTGAGTTTCAAAGTCTAGTGAACGCCCTGCTGTAAGCCAGATATCTATCACAGTATGTAAGCCAGACATCTATGTAAGCCAGACATCTATGTAAACCAGACATCTATGTAAGCCAGACATCTATGTAAACCAGACATCTATGTAAGCCAGACATCTATCACAGTCTGTAAGCCAGACATCTATGTAAGCCAGACATCTATGTAAGCCAGACATCTATCACAGTCTGTAAGCCAGACATCTATCACAGTCTGTAAGCCAGACATCTATCACAGTCTGTAAGCCAGACATATATGTAAGCCAGACATCTATCACAGTCTGTAAGCCAGACATCTATCACAGTCTGTAAGCCAGACATCTATCACAGTCTGTAAGCCAGACATCTATGTAAACCAGACATCTATCACAGTCTGTAAGCCAGACATCTATGTAAGCCAGACATCTATCACAGTCTGTAAGCCAGACATATATGTAAGCCAGACATCTATCACAGTCTGTAAGCCAGACATCTATGTAAACCAGACATCTATCACAGTCTGTAAGCCAGACATCTATGTAAGCCAGACATCTATCACAGTATGTAAGCCAGACATCTATGTAAGCCAGACATCTATCACAGTCTGTAAGCCAGACATCTATCACAGTCTGTAAGCCAGAAATCTATCACAGTCTGTAAGCCAGACATCTATGTAAGCCAGACATCTATCACAGTATGTAAGCCAGACATCTATCACAGTATGTAAGCCAGACATCTATGTAAGCCAGACATCTATGTAAGCCAGACATCTATCACAGTATGTAAGCCAGACATCTATCACAGTATGTAAGCCAGACATCTATCACAGTATGTAAGCCAGACATCTATCACAGTATGTAAGCCAGACATCTATCACAGTATGTAAGCCAGACATCTATGTAAGCCAGACACCTATCACAGTCTGTAAGCCAGACATCTATCACAGTATGTAAGCCAGACATCTATGTAAGCCAGACATCTATCACAGTATGTAAGCCAGACATCTATCACAGTCTGTAAGCCAGACATATATGTAAGCCAGACATCTATCACAGTCTGTAAGCCAGACATATATGTAAGCCAGACATCTATGTAAACCAGACATCTATCACAGTCTGTAAGCCAGATATCTATGTAAGCCAGACATCTATCACAGTCTGTAAGCCAGACATCTATCACAGTCTGTAAGCCAGACATCTATGTAAACCAGACATCTATCACAGTCTGTAAGCCAGACATCTATCACAGTATGTAAGCCAGACATCTATCACAGTCTGTAAGCCAGACATCTATCACAGTCTGTAAGCCAGACATCTATCACAGTCTGTAAGCCAGACATCTATCACAGTCTGTAAGCCAGACATCTATCACAGTCTGTAAACCAGACATCTATGTAAGCCAGACATCTATCACAGTCTGTAAGCCAGACATCTATGTAAGCCAGACATCTATCACAGTCTGTAAGAGAGACATCTATCACAGTCTGTAAGCCAGACATCTATCACAGTATGTAAGCCAGACATCTATCACAGTCTGTAAGCCAGAAATCTATCACAGTCTGTAAGCCAGACATCTATGACAGTCTGTAAGCCAGACATCTATCACAAGTCTGTAAGCCAGACATCTATCACAGTCTGTAAGCCAGACATCTATCACAGTATGTAAGCCAGACATCTATGTAAACCAGACATCTATCACAGTCTGTAAGCCAGACATCTATCACAGTATGTAAGCCAGACATCTATCACAGTCTGTAAGCCAGACATCTATGATGTAAACCAGACATCTATCACAGTCTGTAAGCCAGACATCTATCACAGTCTGTAAGCCAGACATCTATCACAGTCTGTAAGCCAGACATCTATCACAGTATGTAAGCCAGACATCTATCACAGTCTATAAGCCAGACATCTATCACAGTCTGTAAGCCAGACATCTATCACACTCAGAGACTCAAGAAACACCAAGAATATGATGTCCGTATGACAGCATGCTCGGATATTCAAAACATTGGTTTACTTGCTAACTTTCAACATAATTACATGGCAACAGGTCCGAATAATATTCTCAGCTTCCATTGCACACGTTTTTGTGAATAAAAAGCGATTTTCACGAATCCGCTGCAGGCCATGAAAACGTTGATGTTTTTCATTTAACTAGACAACGACAATCAAACTTCACACTCGTATGAGAGTATATTTACCTATAATGGTAACTTGACATCTAATGTCTGTAAATATACATAGAACCCTAGCGATGCTTCACAATGGACGTTGGCAAGTCAAGAATAGTTTCATAGGACAGTGGTTCAAGAGTTTCTGGCTATTATACCCTCTGGTGGCGAAACCAGTGTGGGCCAGAACTTTCCAGCTGCTACCGGTTATGGAACAGATGAACCTGGCTGCTATAACTTCTGTGTGGTGACACCCGTGTGAAGCAGATTTATTCAAGTTTATTTAAAGTCGCTACCGGTTGCCAATTTGAGCGACGGGCAGTTTACCCAACATTTTCCTGGACAGGCTCCAGCGGTTAACCAGTATTTGGTGCACAAACCTCCGTAAGAAACTGCCAACGTTTTCATATAAAGAAACACAGTCTGAGCGGCTCGAACCCGTGACCATCAGTGATGATTGGTTACAGTGGTATACACGTCAGCGACCGTAACCACTCAACCACGGAGGCAGACTAAACCAGATGTTCCAAACTGCTACCGGCTATATTATCCTACCTGTTGAAAGTATCCACTGAGTAAATGCTCATTGAGACATCTAGCCAAGTTCATTATCCTATTGTCCCGCAAGTACAGCATCACCGCAGGCATACCTAGATGCGTCGCATAGCTCAACTCCTCCTTCAGGGCCTACAACAATCAGAATTATATCAACTACGGTATATACAGTGACAACAGGTAGCTCAGTATTATATCAACTACGGTATGTACACCGTGCCAACTGATAGCTCGGTATTATATCAACTACGGTATGTACACCATGCCAACTGATAGCTCAGTATTATTTCAACTACGGTATGTACACCATGCCAACTGGTAGCTCATGTATTATATCAACTACGGGATGTACACCGTGCCAACTGGTAGCTCAGTATTATATCGACTATGGTATGTACACCATGCCAACTGGTAGCTCAGTATTATATCAACTACGGTATGTATACAGTGCTAACTGGTAGCTCAGTATTATATCAACTACGGTATGTATACAGTGCTAACTGGTAGCTCAGTATTATATCAACTACGGTATGTACACCATGCCAACTGGTAGCTCAGTATTATATCGACTATGGTATGTACACCATGCCAACTGGTAGCTCAGTATTATATCAACTACGGTATGTATACAGTGCCAAATGGTAGCTCAGTATTATATCAACTACGGTATGTATACAGTGCCAACTGGTAGCTCAGTATTATATCAACTACAGTATGTACACCATGCCAACTGGTAGCTCAGTATTATATCAACTACGGTATGTACACCGTGCTAACTGGTAGCTCAGTATTATATCAACTACGGTATGTACACCGTGCCAACTGGTAGCTCGGTATTATATCAACTACGGTATGTACACCTTGCCAACTGATAGCTCAGTATTATATCAACTACGGTATGTACACCGTGCCAACTGGTAGCTCGGTATTATATCAACTACGGTATGTACACCATGCCAACTGGTAGCTCATGTATTCACATTCAACACTGCTAGGATAAGGACCTACGTTATCACAGTCTCCATCACAGCAACAACCTGTGAAACCCGATACAACGAAGCAGCTCTCTGGCACACAAAGCAACTCTCTAACACATGAAGCAGCTCTCTAACACATAAATCAGCTCTCTAGCACATGAACTAGCTCTCTGGCACACGAAGCAACTCTCTTAACACATGAAGTAACTCTCTAACACATGCATCATCTCTCTAACACATGAAGCAGCTCTCTAACACATGAAGCAGCTCTCTAACACATGAAGCAGCTCTCTAACACATGAAGCAGCTCTCTAACACATGAAGCAGCTATCTAACACATGAAGCAGCTCTCTAACACATGAAGCAGCTATCTAGTACATGAACTAGCTCCCTATTACTTGAACCAACTCGCATTAATGACTATTTATTGTATAAGATTGCATATGATTGTAAACGTAAAGACATTTTTAAACTATTCATCTTAGCATTTTTGGTCACGTGACATTAGTTTAAACATAGTTTATTTCAAATCATACAACATTCTTCTACTTAATGCAAATGTGATATGACAGTGTTGTACTATTTTCTAAACTATTAATTCAAATATGAAATAATGTTTGTAAACATTTTAATCATGAACTGTAAATTAGAATATCCATAAGATAATAAGATTAGGGATGTCAACCAGTACTCGATCGAACGTCCGAGTATCGAATACTTTTCAGATAATCGAGTACTCGGTTAAAAAAAAAAAAATCAACAAATCTTTATTTTGCGCAAATAGGGAGTTGCCTGTGAACAAATCGTGATCAGTGGGATTAGCGAAACTTCCGCTGTACCAAACAATGCAATATACAGCGTGTCATGGTGATTAACAATACCTGTATATCACACAGAGCCGGCTACAGTGACCGAATAATTAAGGTGTTGATTCAACTTAATTTGGAAGCGTAAGTTTAATGCAAATTATTTTATCATTGTCGTCACTACTGAGGCGGGTCGTCCGATTGTCTGTCGTGTGAATGACAGCTTTTGTCTGGTGGTCGGAACTTGTTTTGATGTTATAATTGACACTTAATTGATTACTCAATTTAGAACTTTAAGCAGCTACCCATAGCAGGGCAATAACAAAATAGTTGTTAAATAATAAATATCGTAACTTTTGCCATTAACGTTAACGCTGTTAAACTGTGAAGAGATCTTTAGAATATAATAGTAGTATAGTAATATAAGTGAATTGTGAGAATGCCTCCACCTAAATCTGTGGTATGGAAGTACTTTGAAAGACTTGACAACACATCGAAGCAATGAATTGATTAAAAGCAGGACCAATATGATTGACGAAACAAGAAGCATAATCCACGGTAACGGTAACCGAGTACTCGATCGAATACCTTTCCGAGTACTTGAGTACCAAAATCATTACTCGTTGACATCCCTAAATAAGCTTAATAAGGTTGAAACAGACGTTTAGCAAAATCAAGTCCAAACATTTGGTATATAGTTCATGGGCAGAGACACGTCCAAACATTTGGTATATAGTTCATGGGCAGAGACACGTCCAAACATTTGGTATATAGTTCATGGGCAGAGACACGTCCAAACATTTGGTATATAGTTCATGGGCAGGGACACGTCCAAACATTTGGTATATAGTTCATGGGCAGGGACACGTCCAAACATTTGGTATATAGTTCATGGGCAGAGACACGTCCAAACATTTGGTATATAGTTCATGGGCAGAGACACGTCCAAACATTTGGTATATAGTTCATGGGCAGAGACACGTCCAAACATTTGGTATATAGTTCATGGGCAGAGACACGTCCAAACATTTGGTATATAGTTCATGGGCAGAGACACGTCCAAACATTTGGTATATAGTTCATGGGCAGAGACACGTCCAAACATTTGGTATATAGTTCATGGGCAGAGACACGTCCAAACATTTGGTATATAGTTCATGGGCAGAGACACGTCCAAACATTTGGTATATAGTTCATGGGCAGAGACACGTCCAAACTTTGGTATATAGTTCATGGGCAGAGACACGTCCAAACATTTGGTATATAGTTCATGGGCAGAGACACGTCCAAACATTTGGTATATAGTTCATGGGCAGAGACACGTCCAAACATTTGGTATATAGTTCATGGGCAGAGACACGTCCAAACATTTGGTATATAGTTCATGGGCAGATACACGTCCAAACATTTGGTATATAGTTCATGGGCAGAGACACGTCCAAACATTTGGTATATAGTTCATGGGCAGAGACACGTCCAAACATTTGGTATATAGTTCATGGGCAGAGACACGTCCAAACATTTGGTATATAGTTCATGGGCAGAGACACGTCCAAACATTTGGTATATAGTTCATGGGCAGAGACACGTCCAAACATTTGGTATATAGTTCATGGGCAGAGACACGTCCAAACATTTGGTATATAGTTCATGGGCAGAGACACGTCCAAACATTTGGTATATAGTTCATGGGCAGAGACACGTCCAAACAGTTGGTATATAGTTCATGGGCAGAGACACGTCCAAACAGTTGGTATATAGTTCATGGGCAGAGACACGTCCAAACATTTGGTATATAGTTCATGGGCAGAGACACGTCCAAACATTTGGTATATAGTTCATGGGCAGATACACGTCCAAACATTTGGTATATAGTTCATGGGCAGAGACACGTCCAAACATTTGGTATATAGTTCATGGGCAGAGACACGTCCAAACATTTGGTATATAGTTCATGGGCAGAGACACGTCCAAACATTTGGTATATAGTTCATGGGCAGCGACACGTCCAAACAGTTGGTATATAGTTCATGGGCAGAGACACGTCCAAACATTTGGTATATAGTTCATGGGCAGAGACACGTCCAAACATTTGGTATATAGTTCATGGGCAGAGACACGTCCAAACATTTGGTATATAGTTCATGGGCAGAGACACGTCCAAACATTTGGTATATAGTTCATGGGCAGAGACACGTGACATTACATGTATATTACGGACACATTAATACCTGTTCGGAATTTTTCCTGATGTTCTCCACCTGCGAGTCCAACTGTAACCATGGCGATGTTTTCCCAACAATGAGACTACTCCAATCTAACAGAATACAAATAATTATGTAGCTACCTTTCAAACAACAAACATCGACATTCGTATATTTATCATACAATATGGTATATATTTATCATACAATATGGTATATATTTATCATACAATATGGTATATACATCATACAATATGGTATATATTTATCATACAATATGGTATATATTTATCATACAATATGGTATATATTTATCATACAATATGGTATATATTTATCATACAATATGGTATATATTTATCATACAATATGGTATATATTTATCATACAATATGGTATATATTTATCATACAATATGGTATATATTTATCATACAATATGGTATATATTTATCATACAATATGGTATATATTTATCATACAATATGGTATATATTTATCATACAATATGGTATATATTTATCATACAATATGGTATATATTTATCATACAATATGGTATATACATCATACATGTATTAATAATTTGAATAATAAACATTCTTCTTCCAATGATGTACAAGGCCCACTCTGGAACACTGTTGTATATGCTATCAGTGGCGGGTCTAGGGGTAAGTTGGTTTAATCCCAGCCACCTTTGGCTGTTATTTGATATTACTTCCTCCATTCACAGAGAAATATTTTTATTACCCCCCCCCGCCCCCAGACGAGCAATGTACATGCATCAATTGTAACATAGCAACAGACCACAGGGATTCGGCACGTTTGGGGGTACTAGTATATATATTTAAAGTACAGGGATTCTACTCTGTGGGATGTCAGATTTCGCATCAATCAGTAAAATGGCCCTATCTGAAACAATTTTGAACAAATCTGTCCAAATATAACGCCTATCCCGAGTCTTTATATTGTTCTTCAAATAAAACACAACTTTGAGCTGCATGCATGTATACTTTTCAAACAATTGCCACAGACATTGGCCATAGCAGGTCACATTTCCATACTATTACTAGGACACGGGTTCTGTCAGCAACAAAAAAATCTTCGAAGGAAGAGTTTTAACAGTGAATAACATTATCAATAAAATGTGTTTCCACTAACGTGTAGGTTTATTCGGCAAAAATGTACGTCAAAAAGAGATTTCGTAGAATTTTTCAATTTGTTTTGAAAATTTCTAAAGCGGCGCAGTTCGCGTTGAAACGAGCGTTGTGATTGGATTATAATTATTCTTCATAAAACAAACAAACATCTAGTTACATTCTAATAATCCAATATATACTAGTACCCACAAACGTGCCGAATCCCTGTACAAAAGACGAACAATGTTTCAGCATAATATTAATTAAGATATTACTGTGAATTAACAACATAGAAAGTACACTCACCGCCACTAGTAAGACAGAGGTCCGAGCGAGTCAAAGCACCGGGTCTAGATTTTGCAGGACCTTGAATACATTCCCGTTTGTAGCGAGGGTTCACTATTGGCAGACATACAAAATCAAATCTGAAACAGAGTAACATATCATGTGCAGAAGCTTTCTTGGCTTTAAAGTATATCGGTTTCTACAGAGCACGAGCTTTACCCTACACCACGCGATTATCAATGAATTATTTAACCGGCTACATATTTACAACATATTTCATTTAATCGCATTTCTATGGGTGGTCTTTGCAAATTGAAGTCAGGTCATTTGTCACAGGTATGACTGTATAATATTTATAAACACATGAAAGGATCTGAAACAGATGCGTCAGTCACGTGACAAAAATCTCTTACTTTTATTCGCAGTTGATATATTTCAAATGTGCGCCAGCAAAGAGATGCAGCATGAAGAGGACTAGAAAGAGGATCACAAACAGATGCAGCATGAGGAGGACTAGAAAGAGGATCACAAACAGATGCAGCATGAAGAGGACTAGAAAGAGGATCACAAACAGATGCAGCATGAAGAGGACTAGAAAGAGGATCACAAACAGATGCAGCATGAAGAGGACTAGATAGAGGATCACAAAGAGATGCAGCATGAAGAGGACTAGATAGAGGATCACAAAGAGATGCAGCATGAAGAGGACTAGATAGAGGATCACAAACAGATGCAGCATGAAGAGGACTAGAAAGAGGACCACAAAGAGATGCAGCATGAAGAGGACTAGATAGAGGATCACAAACAGATGCAGCATGAAGAGGACTAGATAGAGGATCACAAAGAGATGCAGCATGAAGAGGACTAGATAGAGGATCACAAAGAGATGCAGCATGAAGAGGACTAGATAGAGGATCACAAAGAGATGCAGCATGAAGAGGACTAGATAGAGCATGAAGAGGAATAGAAAGAGGATCACAAAGAGGACTAGAAAGAGGATCACAAAGAGATGCAGCATGAAGAGGAATAGAAAGAGGATCACAAACAGATGCAACATGAAGAGGACTAGAAAGAGGATCACAAACAGATGCAGCATGAAGAGGACTAGAAAGAGGATCACAAACAGATGTTGCATGAAGAGGACTAGAAAGAGGATCACAAAGAGGACTAGAAAGAGGATCACAAACACGAAGAGAACAATATAGAGCGGCAAGATATACACGTGACAGATATCTATAGATGAAAAGGCAGTGCAACAAGCATGATTGCTTAAACTATCCTGGGAAGGTTTACAACAACGCCACCACAATCCTGAAGTCACAATGATGTACAGGATAGATAACAACTTGATGGCTATCCCAACCGAGTATGACCAACATCACCCTGAGAGATGAGCCATACCTGGTCGAATATGACCAACATCACCCTGAGCCATACCTGATCGAGTATGACCAACATCACGTTGAGCCATACCTGATCGAGTATGACCAACATCACGCTGAGAGATGAGCCATATCTGATCGAGCATGACCAACATCACGCTGAGCCATACCTGATCGAGTATGACCAACATCACGCTGAGCCATACCTGATCGAGTATGACCAACATCACGCTGAGAGATGAACCATACCTGATCGAGTATGACAAACATCACCCTGAGAGATTATGAACCGGGATTCCCATCCCACACTCTCCACTTCTATCCTAGTGCTCTCCACTATACTAGTGCTCTCCACTTCTATACTAGTGCTCTCCACTTCTATACTAGTGCTCTCCACTTCTATACTAGTGCTCTCCACTTCTATACTATACTAGTGCTCTCCACTTCTATACTATACTAGTGCTCTCCACTTCTATACTATACTAGTGCTCTCCACTTCTATACTATACTAGTGCTCTCCACTTCTATACTAGTGCTCTCCACTTCTATACTAGTGCTCTCCACTTCTATACTAGTGCTCTCCACTTCTATACTATACTAGTGCTCTCCACTTCTATACTATACTAGTGCTCTCCACTTCTATACTATACTAGTGCTCTCCACTTCTATAATATACTAGTGCTCTCCACTTCTATACTATACTAGTGCTCTCCACTTCTATACTATACTAGTGCTCTCCACTTCTATACTATACTAGTGCTCTCCACTTCTATCCTAGTGCTCTCCACTTCTATCCTAGTGCTCTCCACTTCTATACTAGTGTTCTTCACTTCTATCCTAGTGCTCTCCACTTCTATCCTAGTGCTCTCCACTTCTATACTAGTGCTCTCCACTATACTAGTGCTCTCCACTTCTATACTAGTGCTCTCCACTTCTATCCTAGTGCTCTCCACTTCTATACTAGTGCTCTCCACTTCTATACTAGTGCTCTCCACTTCTATACTAGTGCTCTCCACTTCTATCCTAGTGCTCTCCACTTCTATCCTAGTGCTCTCCACTTCTATCCTAGTGCTCTCCACTTCTATACTAGTGCTCTCCACTTCTATCCTAGTGCTCTCCACTTCTATACTAGTGCTCTCCACTTCTATACTAGTGCTCTCCACTTCTATACTAGTGCTCTCCACTTCTATACTAGTGCTCTCCACTTCTATACTATACTAGTGCTCTCCACTTCTATACTAGTGCTCTCCACTTCTATACTAGTGCTCTCCACTTCTATACTAGTGCTCTCCACTTCTATCCTAGCTCTCCACTTCTATCCTAGTGCTTTCCACCTCTATACTATACGAGATGCAGCATGAAGAGGACAAGATAGAGGATCACAAACAGATGCAGCATGAAGAGGAATAGAAAGAGGATCACAAAGAGGACTAGATAGAGGATCACAAAGAGATGCAGCATGAAGAGGACTAGATAGAGGATCACAAAGAGATGCAGCATGAAGAGGACTAGATAGAGGATCACAAAGAGATGCAGCATGAAGAGGAATAGAAAGAGGATCACAAACAGATGTAGCATGAAGAGGACTAGAAAGAGGATCACAAACAGATGCAGCATGAAGAGGACTAGAAAGAGGATCACAAACAGATGCAGCATGAAGAGGACTAGAAAGAGGATCACAAAGAGGACTAGAAAGAGGATCACAAACACGAAGAGAACAATATAGAGCGGCAAGATATACACGTGACAGATATCTATAGATGAAAAGGCAGTGCAACAAGCATGCTTGCTTAAACTATCCTGGGAAGGTTTACAACAACGCCACCACAATCCTGAAGTCACAATGATGTACAGGATAGATAACAACTTGATGGCTATCCCAACCGAGTATGACCAACATCACCCTGAGAGATGAGCCATACCTGGTCGAGTATGACCAACATCACCCTGAGCCATACCTGATCGAGTATGACCAACATCACGTTGAGCCATACCTGATCGAGTATGACCAACATCACGCTGAGCCATATCTGATCGAGCATGACCAACATCACGCTGAGCCATACCTGATCGAGTATGACCAACATCACGCTGAGCCATACCTGATCGAGTATGACCAACATCACGCTGAGAGATGAACCATACCTGATCGAGTATGACCAACATCACGCTGAGAGATGAACCATACCTGATCGAGTATGACCAACATCACCCTGAGAGATTATGAACCGGGATTCCCATCCCACACTCTCCACTTCTATCCTAGTGCTCTCCACTATACTAGTGCTCTCCACTTCTATACTAGTGCTCTCCACTTCTATACTAGTGCTCTCCACTTCTATACTAGTGCTCTCCACTTCTATACTATACTAGTGCTCTCCATTCTCTACTATACTAGTGCTCTCCACTTCTATATACTAGTGCTCTCCACTTCTATACTATACTAGTGCTCTCCACTTCTATACTAGTGCTCTCCACTTCTATACTATACTAGTGCTCTCCACTTCTATACTATACTAGTGCTCTCCACTTCTATACTATACTAGTGCTCTCCACTTCTATACTAGTGCTCTCCACTTCTATACTAGTGCTCTCCACTTCTATACTAGTGCTCTCCACTTCTATACTATACTAGTGCTCTCCACTTCTATACTAGTGCTCTCCACTTCTATACTAGTGCTCTCCACTTCTATACTAGCACTTCTATCTAGTGCTCTCCACTTCTATACTAGTGCTCTCCACTTCTATACTATACTAGTGCTCTCCACTTCTATACTAGTGCTCTCCACTTCTATACTAGTGCTCTCCACTTCTATACTAGTGCTCTCCACTTCTATACTAGTGCTCTCCACTTCTATACTAGTGCTCTCCACTTCTATACTAGTGCTCTCCACTTCTATCCTAGTGCTCTCCACTTCTATCCTAGTGCTCTCCACTTCTATCCTAGTGCTCTCCACTTCTATACTAGTGCTCTCCACTTCTATACTAGTGCTCTCCACTTCTATACTAGTGCTCTCCACTTCTATACTAGTGCTCTCCACTTCTATACTAGTGCTCTCCACTTCTATACTAGTGCTCTCCACTTCTATACTATACTAGTGCTCTCCACTTCTATACTAGTGCTCTCCACTTCTATACTAGTGCTCTCCACTTCTATCCTAGTGCTCTCCACTTCTATCCTAGTGCTTTCCACCTCTATACTATACGAGATGCAGCATGAAGAGGACAAGATAGAGGATCACAAACAGATGCAGCATGAAGAGGAATAGAAAGAGGATCACAAAGAGGACTAGAAAGAGGATCACAAAGAGATGCAGCATGAAGAGGAATAGAGAGGATCACAAACAGATGCAGCATGAAGAGGACTAGATAGAGGATCACAAAGAGATGCAGCATGAAGAGGACTAGATAGAGGATCACAAAGAGATGCAGCATGAAGAGGACTAGATAGAGGATCACAAACAGATGCAGCATGAAGAGGATAGAAAGAGGATCACAAAGAGGACTAGAAAGAGGATCACAAAGAGATGCAGCATGAAGAGGAATAGAAAGAGGATCACAAACAGATGCAGCATGAAGAGGAATAGAAAGAGGATCACAACAGATGTAGCATGAAGAGGACTAGAAAGAGGATCACAAACAGATGCAGCATGAAGAGGACTAGAAAGAGGATCACAAACAGATGCAGCATGAAGAGGACTAGAAAGAGGATCACAAACAGATGTAGCATGAAGAGGACTAGAAAGAGGATCACAAACAGATGTAGCATGAAGAGGACTAGAAAGAGGATCACAAACAGATGCAGCATGAAGAGGACTAGAAAGAGGATCACAAACAGATGCAGCATGAAGAGGACTAGAAAGAGGATCACAAAGAGGACTAGAAAGAGGATCACAAACACGAAGAGAACAATATAGAGCGGCAAGATATACACGTGACAGATATCTATAGATGAAAAGGCAGTGCAACAAGCATGCTTGCTTAAACTATCCTGGGAAGGTTTACAACAACGCCACCACAATCCTGAAGTCACAATGATGTACAGGATAGATAACAACTTGATGGCTATCCCAACCGAGTATGACCAACATCACCCTGAGAGATGAGCCATACCTGGTCGAGTATGACCAACATCACCCTGAGCCATACCTGATCGAGTATGACCAACATCACGTTGAGCCATACCTGATCGAGTATGACCAACATCACGCTGAGCCATATCTGATCGAGCATGACCAACATCACGCTGAGCCATACCTGATCGAGTATGACCAACATCACGCTGAGCCATACCTGATCGAGTATGACCAACATCACGCTGAGAGATGAACCATACCTGATCGAGTATGACCAACATCACGCTGAGAGATGAACCATACCTGATCGAGTATGACCAACATCACCCTGAGAGATTATGAACCGGGATTCCCATCCCACACTCTCCACTTCTATCCTAGTGCTCTCCACTATACTAGTGCTCTCCACTTCTATACTAGTGCTCTCCACTTCTATACTAGTGCTCTCCACTTCTATACTATACTAGTGCTCTCCACTTCTATACTATACTAGTGCTCTCCACTTCTATACTAGTGCTCTCCACTTCTATACTAGTGCTATCCACTTCTATACTAGTGCTCTCCACTTCTATACTAGTGCTCTCCACTTCTATACTAGTGCTCTCCACTTCTATACTATACTAGTGCTCTCCACTTCTATACTATACTAGTGCTCTCCACTTCTATACTAGTGCACTTCTATCCTAGTGCTCTCCACTTCTATACTAGTGCTCTCCACTTCTATACTAGTGCTCTCCACTTCTATACTAGTGCTCTCCACTTCTATACTAGTGCTCTCCACTTCTATACTAGTGCTCTCCACTTCTATACTAGTGCTCTCCACTTCTGTACTAGTGCTCTCCACTTCTGTACTAGTGCTCTCCACTTCTGTACTAGTGCTCTCCACTTCTATACTAGTGCTCTCCACTTCTATACTAGTGCTCTCCACTTCTGTACTAGTGCTCTCCACTTCTGTACTAGTGCTCTCCACTTCTATACTAGTGCTCTCCACTTCTATACTATACTAGTGCTCTCCACTTCTATACTATTGCTCTCCACTTCTATACTAGTGCTCTCCACTTCTATACTAGTGCTCTCCACTTCTATACTATACTAGTGCTCTCCACTTCTATACTATACTAGTGCTCTCCACTTCTATACTATACTAGTGCTCTCCACTTCTACTATACTAGTGCTCTCCACTTCTATACTAGTGCTCTCCACTTCTATACTAGTGCTCTCCACTTCTATACTAGTGCTCTCCACTTCTATACTAGTGCTCTCCACTTCTATACTAGTGCTCTCCACTTCTATACTAGTGCTCTCCACTTCTATACTAGTGCTCTCCACTTCTATACTAGTGCTCTCCACTTCTATACTAGTGCTCTCCACTTCTATACTAGTGCTCTCCACTTCTATACTATACTAGTGCTCTCCACTTCTATACTATACTAGTGCTCTCCACTTCTATACTAGTGCTCTCCACTTCTATACTAGTGCTCTCCACTTCTATACTATACTAGTGCTCTCCACTTCTATACTATACTAGTGCTCTCCACTTCTATACTATACTAGTGCTCTCCACTTCTATACTATCTAGTGCTCTCCACTTCTATACTAGTGCTCTCCACTTCTATACTAGTGCTCTCCACTTCTATACTAGTGCTCTCCACTTCTATACTAGTGCTCTCCACTTCTATACTATACTAGTGCTCTCCACTTCTATACTATACTAGTGCTCTCCACTTCTATACTAGTGCTCTCCACTTCTATACTAGTGCTCTCCACTTCTATACTAGTGCTCTCCACTTCTATACTAGTGCTCTCCACTTCTATACTAGTGCTCTCCATAGTGCTCTCCACTTCTATACTAGTGCTCTCCACTTCTATACTAGTGCTCTCCACTTCTATACTAGTGCTCTCCACTTCTATACTAGTGCTCTCCATAGTGCTCTCCACTTCTATACTAGTGCTCTCCACTTCTATACTAGTGCTCTCCACTTCTATACTAGTGCTCTCCACTTCTATACTAGTGCTCTCCACTTCTATACTAGTGTTCTTCACTTCTATACTATACTAGTGCTCTCCACTTCTATACTAGTGCTCTCCACTTCTATACTAGTGCTCTCCACTTCTATACTAGTGCTCTCCACTTCTATACTATACTAGTGCTCTCCACTTCTATACTAGTGCTCTCCACTTCTATACTATACTAGTGCTCTCCACTTCTATACTATACTAGTGCTCTCCACTTCTATACTATACTACTACTAGTGCTCTCCACTTCTATACTATACTAGTGCTCTCCACTTCTATACTATACTAGTGCTCTCCACTTCTATACTAGTGCTCTCCACTTCTATACTAGTGCTCTCCACTTCTATACTAGTGCTCTCCACTTCTATACTAGTGCTCTCCACTTCTATACTAGTGCTCTCCACTTCTATACTAGTGCTCTCCACTTCTATACTATACTAGTGCTCTCCACTTCTATACTATATAGTGCTCTCCACTTCTATACTAGTGCTCTCCACTTCTATACTAGTGCTCTCCACTTCTATACTAGTGCTCTCCATAGTGCTCTCCACTTCTATACTAGTGCTCTCCACTTCTATACTAGTGCTCTCCACTTCTATCCTAGTGTTCTTCACTTCTATACTAGTGCTCTCCATAGTGCTCTCCACTTCTATCCTAGTGCTCTCCACTTCTATACTAGTGCTCTCCACTTCTATACTAGTGCTCTCCACTTATATACTAGTGCTCTCCACTTCTGTACTAGTGCTCTCCACTTCTATACTAGTGCTCTCCACTTCTATACTAGTGCTCTCCACTTCTATCCTAGTGCTCTCCACTTCTATACTAGTGCTCTCCACTTCTATACTAGTGCTCTCCACTTCTATACTAGTGTTCTTCACTTCTATACTATACTAGTGCTCTCCACTTCTATACTAGTGCTCTCCACTTCTATACTAGTGCTCTCCACTTCTATACTAGCACTTCTATACTAGTGCTCTCCACTTCTATACTAGTGTTCTTCACTTCTATACTATACTAGTGCTCTCCACTTCTATACTAGTGCTCTCCACTTCTATCCTAGTGCTCTCCACTTCTATACTAGTGCTCTCCACTTCTATACTAGTACTCTTCACTTCTATACTAGTGCTCTCCACTTCTATACTAGTGCTCTCCACTTCTATACTAGTGCTCTCCGCTTCTATACTATACTAGTACTCTCCACTTCTATACTAGTGCTCTGCACTTCTATACTATACTAGTACTCTCCACTTCTATACTAGTGTTCTCCACTTCTATCCTAGTGCTCTCCACTTCTATACTATACTAGTGTTCTCCACTTCTATACTATACTAGTGCTCTCCACTTCTATACTATACTAGTGTTCTCCACTTCTATACTATACTAGTGCTCTCCACTTCTATACTAGTGCTCTCCACTTCTATACTGGTGTTCTTCACTTCTATACTAGTGTTCTTCACTTCTATACTAGTGCTCTCCACTTCTATACTAGTGCTCTCCACTTCTATAATAGTGCTCTCCACTTCTGTACTAGTGCTCTCCACTTCTATACTAGTGCTCTCCACTTCTATACTAGTGCTCTCCACCTCTATACTAGTGCTCTCCACTTCTATACTAGTGCTCTCCACTTCTATACTAGTGCTCTCCACTTCTATACTAGTGCTCTCCACTTCTATACTATACTAGTGCTCTCCACTTCTATACTAGTGCTCTCCACTTCTATACTAGTGCTCTCCACTTCTATACTAGTGCTCTCCACTTCTATACTATACTAGTGCTCTCCACTTCTATACTAGTGCTCTCCACTTCTATACTAGTGCTCTCCACTTCTATACTATACTAGTGCTCTCCACTATACTAGTGCTCTCCACTTCTATACTAGTGCTCTCCACTTCTATACTAGTGCTCTCCACTTCTATACTAGTGTTCTTCACTTCTATACTAGTGCTCTCCGTAGTGCTCTCCACTTCTATACTAGTGCTCTCCACTTCTATACTAGTGCTCTCCACTTCTATACTAGTGCTCTCCACTTCTATACTAGTGCTCTCCACTTCTATACTAGTGCTCTCCACTTCTATCCTAGTGCTCTCCACTTCTATACTAGTGCTCTCCACTTCTATACTAGTGCTCTCCACTTCTATACTAGTGCTCTCCACTTCTATACTATACTAGTGCTCTCCACTTCTATACTATACTAGTGCTCTCCACTTCTATACTATACTAGTGCTCTCCACTTCTATACTATACTAGTGCTCTCCACTTCTATACTAGTGCTCTCCACTTCTATACTAGTGCTCTCCACTTCTATACTAGTGCTCTCCACTTCTATACTAGTGCTCTCCACTTCTATACTATACTAGTGCTCTCCACTTCTATACTATACTAGTGCTCTCCACTTCTATACTAGTGCTCTCCACTTCTATACTAGTGCTCTCCACTTCTATACTAGTGCTCTCCACTTCTATACTAGTGCTCTCCACTTCTATACTAGTGCTCTCCACTTCTATACTAGTGCTCTCCACTTCTATACTAGTGCTCTCCACTTCTATACTAGTGCTCTCCACTTCTATACTAGTGCTCTCCACTTCTATACTAGTGCTCTCCATAGTGCTCTCCACTTCTATACTAGTGCTCTCCACTTCTATACTAGTGCTCTCCACTTCTATCCTAGTGTTCTTCACTTCTATACTAGTGCTCTCCATAGTGCTCTCCACTTCTATCCTAGTGCTCTCCACTTCTATACTAGTGCTCTCCACTTCTATACTAGTGCTCTCCACTTATATACTAGTGCTCTCCACTTCTGTACTAGTGCTCTCCACTTCTATACTAGTGCTCTCCACTTCTATACTAGTGCTCTCCACTTCTATCCTAGTGCTCTCCACTTCTATACTAGTGCTCTCCACTTCTATACTAGTGCTCTCCACTTCTATACTAGTGTTCTTCACTTCTATACTATACTAGTGCTCTCCACTTCTATACTAGTGCTCTCCACTTCTATACTAGTGCTCTCCACTTCTATACTAGCACTTCTATACTAGTGCTCTCCACTTCTATACTAGTGTTCTTCACTTCTATACTATACTAGTGCTCTCCACTTCTATACTAGTGCTCTCCACTTCTATCCTAGTGCTCTCCACTTCTATACTAGTGCTCTCCACTTCTATACTAGTACTCTTCACTTCTATACTAGTGCTCTCCACTTCTATACTAGTGCTCTCCACTTCTATACTAGTGCTCTCCACTTCTATACTATACTAGTACTCTCCACTTCTATACTAGTGCTCTGCACTTCTATACTATACTAGTACTCTCCACTTCTATACTAGTGTTCTCCACTTCTATCCTAGTGCTCTCCACTTCTATACTATACTAGTGTTCTCCACTTCTATACTATACTAGTGCTCTCCACTTCTATACTAGTGCTCTCCACTTCTATACTGGTGTTCTTCACTTCTATACTAGTGTTCTTCACTTCTATACTAGTGCTCTCCACTTCTATACTAGTGCTCTCCACTTCTATAATAGTGCTCTCCACTTCTGTACTAGTGCTCTCCACTTCTATACTAGTGCTCTCCACTTCTATACTAGTGCTCTCCACCTCTATACTAGTGCTCTCCACTTCTATACTAGTGCTCTCCACTTCTATACTAGTGCTCTCCACTTCTATACTAGTGCTCTCCACTTCTATACTATACTAGTGCTCTCCACTTCTATACTAGTGCTCTCCACTTCTATACTAGTGCTCTCCACTTCTATACTAGTGCTCTCCACTTCTATACTATACTAGTGCTCTCCACTTCTATACTAGTGCTCTCCACTTCTATACTATACTAGTGCTCTCCACTATACTAGTGCTCTCCACTTCTATACTAGTGCTCTCCACTTCTATACTAGTGCTCTCCACTTCTATACTAGTGCTCTCCACTTCTATACTGTGTTCTTCACTTCTATACTAGTGCTTTCTTCACTTCTATACTAGTGCTCTCCACTTCTATACTAGTGCTCTCCACTTCTATAATAGTGCTCTCCACTTCTGTACTAGTGCTCTCCACTTCTATACTAGTGCTCTCCACTTCTATACTAGTGCTCTCCACCTCTATACTAGTGCTCTCCACTTCTATACTAGTGCTCTCCACTTCTATACTAGTGCTCTCCACTTCTATACTAGTGCTCTCCACTTCTATACTATACTAGTGCTCTCCACTTCTATACTAGTGCTCTCCACTTCTATACTAGTGCTCTCCACTTCTATACTAGTGCTCTCCACTTCTATACTATACTAGTGCTCTCCACTTCTATACTAGTGCTCTCCACTTCTATACTATACTAGTGCTCTCCACTATACTAGTGCTCTCCACTTCTATACTAGTGCTCTCCACTTCTATACTAGTGCTCTCCACTTCTATACTAGTGCTCTCATACTAGTGCTCTCCACTTCTATACTAGTGCTCTCCACCTCTATCCTAGTGTTCTTCACTTCTATACTAGTGCTCTCCGTAGTGCTCTCCACTTCTATACTAGTGCTCTCCACTTCTATCCTAGTGCTCTCCACTTCTATACTAGTGCTCTCCACTTCTATACTAGTGCTCTCCACTTCTGTACTAGTGCTCTCCACTTCTATACTAGTGCTCTCCACTTCTATACTAGTGCTCTCCACTTCTATACTAGTGCTCTCCACTTCTATCCTAGTGCTCTCCACTTCTATACTAGTGCTCTCCACTTCTATACTAGTGCTCTCCACTTCTATACTAGTGTTCTTCACTTCTATACTATACTAGTGCTCTCCACTTCTATACTAGTGCTCTCCACTTCTATACTAGTGCTCTCCACTTCTATACTAGTGTTCTTCACTTCTATACTATACTAGTGCTCTCCACTTCTATACTAGTGCTCTCCACTTCTATACTAGTGCTCTCCACTTCTATACTAGTGCTCTCCACTTCTATCCTAGTGCTCTCCACTTCTATACTAGTGCTCTCCACTTCTATACTAGTGCTCTCCACTTCTATACTAGTACTCTCCACTTCTATACTAGTGCTCTCCACTTCTATACTAGTGCTCTCCACTTCTATACTATACTAGTACTCTCCACTTCTATACTAGTGCTCTCCACTTCTATACTATACTAGTGTTCTCCACTTCTATCTAGTGCTCTCCACTTCTATACTAGTGCTCTCCACTTCTATACTATACTAGTGCTCTCCACTTCTATACTAGTGCTCTCCACTTCTATACTAGTGTTCTTCACTTCTATACTAGTGCTCTCCACTTCTATACTAGTGCTCTCCACTTCTATACTAGTGCTCTCCACTTCTATACTAGTGCTCTTTCTTTCCAAGTGACATACTCCCAGCTCCAGCAGCCCAGTACCAGCGAGTTCTTAAAGTCAGGGCTGCAGACGGTCATTGTACCAGCGAGTGCTTAAAGTCAGGACTGCAGACGGTCATTGTACCAGCGAGTGCTTAAAGTCAGGGCTGCAGACGGTCATTGTACCAGCGAGTGCTTAAAGTCAGGGCTGCAGACGGTCATTGTACCAGCGAGTGCTTAAAGTCATGGCTGCAGACGGTCATTGTACCAGCGAGTGCTTAAAGTCAGGGCTGCAGACGGTCATTGTACCAGCGAGTTCTTAAAGTCAGGGCTGCAGACAGTCATTGTACCAGCGAGTGCTTAAACTCAGGGCTGCAGACGGTCATTGTACCAGCGAGTGCTTAAAGTCAGGGCTGCAGACGGTCATTGTACCAGCGAGTGCTTAAAGTCAGGGCTGCAGACGGTCATTGTACCAGCGAGTTCTTAAAGTCAGGGCTGCAGACGGTCATTGTACCAGCGAGTGCTTAAAGTCAGGGCTGCAGACGGTCATTGTACCAGCGAGTTCTTAAAGTCAGGGCTGCAGACGGTCATTGTACCAGCGAGTGCTTAAACTCAGGGCTGCAGACGGTCATTGTACCAGCGAGTGCTTAAAGTCAGGGCTGCAGACGGTCATTGTACCAGCGAGTGCTTAAAGTCAGGGCTGCAGACGGTCATTGTCTAGAGTGATTTTACCCAGTAAATACAGCAGTTCATAATTGTTGTCCTCGACAATTTATGTACAGTCACAAACTTCGAGATTACTCAAGTTGAGACTCACAACAACAAAAGAACCAACAAGACAAATATTATTCTATAAGAACAACATAGCACACCATAAAGTACCCTAAATCAAACAAATTATTGAAAATGTTAAATAGATGGTGGCATCCATGATCCAGTGGTCTAGAGTCAGATTTGGAATCGAACGTCCTGTGTTTGATACTCAGTCAGGCCATGTATGTAGTGTCATAGTCCAAATATTTAGACTTGGAAAATGTGATATTTTACTATCAAGGCATTTTTCAAAATCTAAACGCTTACCTCAATTATGCGTGCGGGAGATAAATCTTCAAAACAATTTCGTCTAATGATTTCTTTTTTGGCTTTTCGTAATAACCAAAATGGATGAAATGCAATTGTTAAAGTCTTCCATGAACTTTAAATGTTAATTTCTTGTATAATATTGTGTCAATAGACGTTATAGACTGTGCAGAATTCAAACAACGGTATGTGTGTTGATCTTGTTAACAATTTTATTTTATAAAACAACTTTTTAGAATATAAAATATGCTACGCGTAATTGAGGTTTAGACGTTGAAAAATGTCAACATTTTTCAAGTCTAAATATTAGGACTAGGACGGAGTGCTAAGCGAACATGAACTTTAAAGACAAGACCCGCGAAATCACTGAGCAAGGAACCTCACACGCACTGGTTTGTATTGGTTGACCACTTAGGTCGGCTATGCCTGACCAGGAAAATGTGTCTATGTCGCCGCACGGTGTTTGACATTAATAGATGACTACTGGTCAGGTCGGTAACTGGTACAAAAGTGATTTTAATAAACATATGCGAAGATTGGTAATTTATACTGTGAACTTATTCACGAGTTTTATGAACTATACCCTGCTTTGCATGCTGTGTCTAGTGCAGTATTAATATCTGGAACACAGTGGAAATCTCTTCCACATGAAACACGTGTAGCCATTCTGCCCGGCATATTTGCACTGTAACACCGGAATGAATTATGATAAAACATACATTAAACCGTACTATATCCGTCATCTGTTAAATCAATGGACTCCAATTAAATCACTCTCAATCATATAGTTCGTTGGCGTCAAAGGTAGAGAAGTCCGATCATCATCCAAATATGACTATTGCCGCCATATTATATGAGAAGAGTTGTGATGTATTATTTGAGACTCATACATGTACGTACAATGACAGGCTACACAATGTATACAGTGGTTCGACATCGTGCTTTATTCATTCGAGTACATATATATGGCAGGTTACAAAATGTATACAGTGGTGCGACATCGTGCTTTATTCATTCAAGTACACATATATGACAGGCTACACACTGTATACAGTGGTTCGACATCGTGCTTTATTCATTCAAGTACACATATATGACCTGCTACACTGTATACAGTGGTTCGACATCGTGCTTTATTCATTCAAGTACACATATATGACAGGCTACACACTGTATACAGTGGTTCGACATCGTGCTTTATTCATTCAAGTACACATATATGACCTGCTACACTGTATACAGTGGTTCGACATCGTGCTTTATTCATTCAAGTACACATATATGACAGGCTACACACTGTATACAGTGGTTCGACATCGTGCTTTATTCATTCAAGTACATATATATGACAGGCTACACACTGTATACAGTGGTGCGACATCGTGCTTTATTCATTCACGTACATATATATGACAGGCTACACACTGTATACAGTGGTTCGACATCGTGCTTTATTCATTCAAGTACACATATATGACAGGCTACAAACTGTATACAGTGGTTCGACATCGTGCTTTATTCATTCAAGTACACATATATGACAGGCTACACACTGTATACAGTGGTTCGACATCGTGCTTTATTCATTCAAGTACACATATATGACAGGCTACAACATGTATACAGTGGTTCGACATCGTGCTTTATTCATTCAAGTACATATATATGACAGGCTACACACTGTATACAGTGGTTCGACATCGTGCTTTATTCATTCAAGTACATGTATATGACAGGCTACACACTGTATACAGTGGTTCGACATTGTGCTTTATTCATTCGAGTACATATATATGACCTGCTACACTGTATACAGTGGTTCGACATCGTGCTTTATTCATTCACGTACATATATGACAGGCTACACACTGTATACAGTGGTTCGACATCGTGCTTTATTCATTCAAGTACACATATATGACAGGCTACAACATGTATACAGTGGTTCGACATCGTGCTTTATTCATTCAAGTACATGTGTATTCGTTTCATAGTTCGGAAGACTGCATCTTTCATTCCAGAATGAATAATGTTTTATGAAACCTTTGAAAGATATAGGAAGAGGTAACCATACAAGCAGATCGCTTTCTCCTCAATCCTACATGTATGTACATATAACCATACATGCAAGTTGCTTTCTCCTCAATCCTACATGTATGTACATATAACCATACATGCAAGTTGCTTTCTCCTCAATCCTACATGTATGTACACATAACCATACAAGCAAGTTGCTTTCTCCTCAATCCTACATGTATGTACACATAACATTACAAGCAGGTTGCTTTCTCCTCAATCCTACATGTATGTACACATAACCATACAAGCAGGTTGCTTTCTCCTCAATCCTACATGTATGTACACATAACCATACAAGCAGGTTGCTTTCTCCTCAATCCTACATGTATGTACACATAACCATACAAGCAGGTTGCTTTCTCCTCAATCCTACATGTATGTACATATAACCATACAAGCAGGTTGCTTTCTCCTCAATCCTACATGTATGTACATATAACCATACAAGCACGTTGCTTTCTCCTCAATCCTACATGTATGTACACATAACCATACAAGCAGGTTGCTTTCTCCTCAATCCTACATGTGTGTACACATAACCATACAAGCATGTTGCTTTCTCCTCAATCCACCATGTATGTACATATAACCATACAAGCAGGTTGCTTTCTCCTCAATCCTACATGTGTGTACACATAACCATACAAGCAGGTTGCTTTCTCCTCAATCCTACATGTATGTACATATAACCATACAAGCACGTTGCTTTCTCCTCAATCCTACATGTATGTACACATAACCATACAAGCAGGTTGCTTTCTCCTCAATCCTACATGTATGTACACATAACCATACAAGCAGATTGCTTTCTCCTCAATCCTACATGTATGTACACATAACCATACAAGCAGGTTGCTTTCTCCTCAATCCTACATGTATGTACACATAACCATACAAGCAGGTTGCTTTCTCCTCAATCCTACATGTATGCACACATAACCATACAAGCGGGTTGCTTTCTCCTCAATCCTACATGTATGTACACATAACCATACAAGCGGGTTGCTTTCTCCTCAATCCTACATGTATGTACACATAACCATACAAACGGGTTGCTTTCTCCTCAATCCTACATGTATGTACATATAACCATACAAGCAGGTTGCTTTCTCCTCAATCCTACATGTATGTACATATAACCATACAAGCACGTTGCTTTCTCCTCAATCCTACATGTATGTACATATAACCATACACGCAGGTTGCTTTCTCCTCAATCCTACATGTATGTACACATAACCGTACAAGCAGGTTGCTTTCTCCTCAATCCTACATGTATGTACATATAACCATACACGCACGTTGCTTTCTCCTCAATCCTACATGTATGTACACATAACCATACAAGCGGGTTGCTTTCTCCTCAATCCTACATGTATGTACACATAACCATACAAGCAGGTTGCTTTCTCCTCAATCCTACATGTATGTACACATAACCATACAAGCAGGTTGCTTTCTCCTCAATCCTACATGTATGTACATATAACCATACAAGCAGGTTGCTTTCTCCTCAATCCTACATGTATGTACATATAACCATACAAGCAGGTTGCTTTCTCCTCAATCCTACATGTATGTACACATAACCATACAAGCAGGTTGCTTTCTCCTCAATCCTACATGTATGTACATATAACCATACAAGCAGGTTGCTTTCTCCTCAATCCTACATGTATGTACATATAACCATACAAGCAGGTTGCTTTCTCCTCAATCCTACATGTATGTACATATAACCATACAAGCAGGTTGCTTTCTCCTCAATCCTACATGTACGTACATATAACCATACAAGCAGGTTGCTTTCTCCTCAATCCTACATGTATGTACATATAACCATACAAGCAGGTTGCTTTCTCCTCAATCCTACATGTATGTACATATAACCATACAAGCAAGTTGCTTTCTCCTCAATCCTACATGTACGTACATATAACCATACAAGCAGGTTGCTTTCTCCTCAATCCTACATGTACGTACATATAACCATACAAGCAAGTTGCTTTCTCCTCAATCCTACATGTATGTACATATAACCATACAAGCAGGTTGCTTTCTCCTCAATCCTACATGTATGTACATATAACCATACAAGCAGGTTGCTTTCTCCTCAATCCTACATGTATGTACATATAACCATACAAGCAGGTTGCTTTCTCCTCAATCCTACATGTATGTACATATAACCATACAAGCAGGTTGCTTTCTCCTCAATCCTACATGTATGTACATATAACCATACAAGCAGGTTGCTTTCTCCTCAATCCTACATGTATGTACATATAACCATACAAGCAGGTTGCTTTCTCCTCAATCCTACATGTATGTACATATAACCATACAAGCAGGTTGCTTTCTCCTCAATCCTACATGTATGTACATATAACCATACAAGCAGGTTGCTTTCTCCTCAATCCTACATGTATGTACATATAACCATACAAGCAGGTTGCTTTCTCCTCAATCCTACATGTACGTACATATAACCATACAAGCAGGTTGCTTTCTCCTCAATCCTACATGTATGTACATATAACCATACAAGCAGGTTGCTTTCTCCTCAATCCTACATGTACGTACATATAACCATACAAGCAGGTTGCTTTCTCCTCAATCCTACATGTACGTACATATAACCATACAAGCAGGTTGCTTTCTCCTCAATCCTACATGTACGTACATATAACCATACAAGCAGGTTGCTTTCTCCTCAATCCTACATGTATGTACATATAACCATACAAGCAGGTTGCTTTCTCCTCAATCCTACATGTACGTACATATAACCATACAAGCAGGTTGCTTTCTCCTCAATCCTACATGTATGTACATATAACCATACAAGCAGGTTGCTTTCTCCTCAATCCTACATGTATGTACATATAACCATACAAGCAGGTTGCTTTCTCCTCAATCCTACATGTATGTACATATAACCATACAAGCAGGTTGCTTTCTCCTCAATCCTACATGTACGTACATATAACCATACAAGCAGGTTGCTTTCTCCTCAATCCTACATGTACGTACATATAACCATACAAGCAGGTTGCTTTCTCCTCAATCCTACATGTATGTACATATAACCATACAAGCAAGTTGCTTTCTCCTCAATCCTACATGTACGTACATATAACCATACAAGCAGGTTGCTTTCTCCTCAATCCTACATGTACGTACATATAACCATACAAGCAGGTTGCTTTCTCCTCAATCCTACATGTACGTACATATAACCATACAAGCAGGTTGCTTTCTCCTCAATCCTACATGTACGTACATATAACCATACAAGCAGGTTGCTTTCTCCTCAATCCTACATGTACGTACATATAACCATACAAGCAGGTTGCTTTCTCCTCAATCCTACATGTATGTACATATAACCATACAAGCAGGTTGCTTTCTCCTCAATCCTACATGTACGTACATATAACCATACAAGCAGGTTGCTTTCTCCTCAATCCTACATGTATGTACATATAACCATACAAGCAGGTTGCTTTCTCCTCAATCCTACATGTATGTACATATAACCATACAAGCAGGTTGCTTTCTCCTCAATCCTACATGTATGTACATATAACCATACAAGCAGGTTGCTTTCTCCTCAATCCTACATGTACGTACATATAACCATACAAGCAGGTTGCTTTCTCCTCAATCCTACATGTATGTACATATAACCATACAAGCAGGTTGCTTTCTCCTCAATCCTACATGTACGTACATATAACCATACAAGCAGGTTGCTTTCTCCTCAATCCTACATGTACGTACATATAACCATACAAGCAGGTTGCTTTCTCCTCAATCCTACATGTACGTACATATAACCATACAAGCAGGTTGCTTTCTCCTCAATCCTACATGTACGTACATATAACTACAAGCAGGTTTTTCTCCTCAATCCTACATGTACGTACATATAACCATACAAGCAGGTTGCTTTCTCCTCAATCCTACATGTACGTACACATAACCATACAAGCAGGTTGCTTTCTCCTCAATCCTACATGTATGTACACATAACCATACAAGCAGGTTGCTTTCTCCTCAATCCTACATGTACGTACATATAACCATACAAGCAGGTTGCATTCTCCTCAATCCTACATGTACGTACATATAACCATACAAGCAGGTTGCTTTCTCCTCAATCCTACATGTACGTACATATAACCATACAAGCAGGTTGCTTTCTCCTCAATCCTACATGTATGTACATATAACCATACAAGCAGGTTGCTTTCTCCTCAATCCTACATGTACGTACATATAACCATACAAGCAGGTTGCTTTCTCCTCAATCCTACATGTACGTACATATAACCATACAAGCAGGTTGCTTTCTCCTCAATCCTACATGTACGTACATATAACCATACAAGCAGGTTGCTTTCTCCTCAATCCTACATGTACGTACATATAACCATACAAGCAAGTTGCTTTCTCCTCAATCCTACATGTACGTACATATAACCATACAAGCAGGTTGCTTTCTCCTCAATCCTACATGTACGTACATATAACCATACAAGCAGGTTGCTTTCTCCTCAATCCTACATGTACGTACATATAACCATACAAGCAGGTTGCTTTCTCCTCAATCCTACATGTACGTACACATAACCATACAAGCAGGTTGCTTTCTCCTCAATCCTACATGTACGTACACATAACCATACAAGCAGGTTGCTTTCTCCTCAATCCTACATGTATGTACACATAACCATACAAGCAGGTTGCTTTCTCCTCAATCCTACATGTACGTACATATAACCATACAAGCAAGTTGCTTTCTCCTCAATCCTACATGTACGTACATATAACCATACAAGCAGGTTGCTTTCTCCTCAATCCTACATGTACGTACATATAACCATACAAGCAGGTTGCTTTCTCCTCAATCCTACAT
>CM026395.1:339234-362284 GCA_014843695.1 Archivesica marissinica | reverse complement strand
TGATATGTGTGCCAGGCTGTAACAGTACAAAATATACAGTGCTCTAACTAATTAAAGTTTAAAAGTTTAAACTTTATTTATTTTGAATGTGGTCATTCGTGTGGGAGGAAACCGGAATACCTGGTGAAAACCCACCTGTCCGATATGGCGACCACCGTACCATCTCAAATACTTCCTGGTCTGAGGATCGAACCCATGTTGCAGTGGTGAGAAGCGAGTGCTCTAACCACTGTGCTAATCGTACAGCCGTACTAATTAGTGCATTGGTAATGCTTCTCATCACTGGTACCCGAGTTTGATCCTCATACCGTGCAGTATGTGAAATGGTACGATGGTTGACAGATTGGCTAGGTGGTTTTCTCTGGCACTTCAGATTCCTCCCACATGAAGAACCGCATACACGCTTGGTTTTTATGTGATGTCTACAAAAGAATTAGGTTGTGTGGATCAGATATTTAATATTTCTAATGTCAAGTACAACTAAGTGTTTGCTTATTATAGTGTCCCCTATTTAAAGGGCCAGCCATTTCTGACTTACGAGACACCTTTTTTTATGAACATCAGTACTTCCTGAATCCTATGCTTGTATGCCAGGCGCCAGGCTGGTAGGCAATCGGTAACCATTATTTAACTAGCTGGCGGCTCACAAACCGGCCATATCAGAACGAACCCCCCCCCGACGAGATTTGAACCATCGACCTCCCGCTCCGTAGGTGGATGTCTTAACCACTAGGCCACGGAGAGGGATACAACAAAGAACCGTTTATATGTTGGAATTAGGTGGGAAACATGTGAATGTGTACTTTATGACTTGGCAAAAATACTTGTATGTTTTCATACTTCATCTTGTTTGAAACTGCTGCTACAAATTTATGGTTTGGGAAATAATGTAGTGTATTAGGCACCTAAAACAATCAATCTTATGTTGCTACGACTCTGTTGACTATACCCCCATGCTTGAAATACCCCCATGCTGGCTATACCCCCATGCTTGAAATACCCCCATGCTGGCTATACCCCCATGCTGGCTATACCGCCATGCTTGCTATACCCTCATGCTGGCTATACCCCCATGCTGGCTATACCCCCATGCTGGCTATACCGCCATGCTTGCTATACCCCCATGCTAGCTATACCCCCCATGCTGGCTATACCGCCATGCTGGCTATACCCCCATGCTGGCTACCCCATGCTGACTATATACCCCCATGTTGACTATACCCCCATGCTGACTATACCCCCATGCTGGCTATACCCCCATGCTGGCTATACCCCCCCATGCTGGCTATACCCCCATGCTGGCTATACCCCCATGCTGACTATACCCCCATGCTGGCTATACCCCCCCCATGCTGGTTATACCCCCCCCATGCTGGCTATACCCTCATGCTGGCTATACCCCCATGCTGGCCATACCCCATGCTGGCTATACCCCCATGCTGGCTATACCCCCATGCTTGCTATACCTCCATGCTGGCTATACCCCATGCTGGCAATCTACCCCATGCTGACTATACCCCCATGCTGTCTATACCGCCATGCTTGCTATACCTCCATGCTGGCTATACCGCCATGCTGGCTATACCCCAATGCTGGCAATCTACCCCATGCTGACTATACCCCCATGCTGGCTATACCGCCATGCTTGCTATACCTCCATGCTGGCTATACCCCAATGCTGGCAATCTACCCCATGCTGGCTATACCGCCATGCTTGCTATACCTCCATGCTGGCTATACCCCAATGCTGGCAATCTACCCCATGCTGACTATACAGTATTACCCCCATGCTGTCTATACCCCCATGCTGACTATAATACCCCCATGCTGGCTATACCCCCATCTACAGTGTTATGTATATATGAATGGAAAGTTGATTGAACAAATGAATGAAAACAGCACCACATTGTTAATTCCAAACATTGTCATTATGTTGTCATGAGACAAAATACTGCACGATTTATAAATTACTTAATGCACATCATGCTGAAATCATGTCACAAGACAAAATTACGGTACAATTTATATATAATTATACTAGCCTTAACATGATATAGCAAATTGCTATTCGCAATATACATATTTTTTATTTATTTTTCATTCCAATTTGTTTGTACATAAACATTTAAAATTGCAACAATCACACCACTAGAGATGGGAAATATTACATACGATGAAACCATGTGATGTTATCAAATCGCCTTTTTTTTATGCATTTACTAATTTCAATTAAATTCTTCAAAGTTTGCCAAAATAAACGCAATATATGCTAATTTTGTGGTCTTATTCATTTCATTTATTTATATAGACTATCGGCAACTGGTTTTAATAGCTAGTTTATAACGTTTGTCGAATGTAACAAATTATAGAATGACTGTGGGCCGTTCAGGTCGAATTTCACGAAATATTGGTCAATTTTGGTCCGGAAAAAAATGTCCTGATGTAATGCGTAGTAGATAAAATGGATGAGGATTTCAGTAAGAAATGTGCGCACTATACATAGCTAAATACGGTATCTAAATGATGTCATTGAATCAAATTTAACACATAATTTGAAACACCAATTAAGGAAAAAAGATCTGTTTTGTTGTTTGTGTTCATAATTTTAATTGAAAATGTTTTTCAAAAATGTAAAAGTTTTCATTTATTTTGGGAAAAAATTAATATGGTGCCGCATTAATTTTTATCCTATGTTTAAAATAAGTTCATATAGATATTGGGGGAAATGCCAAAAATATGAAATGATTTGCCTACATATACCAAAATTTCACAAAATATATATTAACAACCCTTCAAACAGTCTGTAATGACATTTTCATCTTTTAACACTTTGCCTGCAAAATGTTCGAAGATAATGTTGGACATCCGAATATGGTACAAATACCTTCTTGCTGAAGACTCTCATACACACAAAGATACACAAACTGCAAACAATTTTAATAATGCTCTCAAACAAAACAGCTCATAAATAAAATAAAAATAATGAAATCAAACCAAAATAAAATAAATATCCTCACATTTTACAACTTTGCTCACAAAGTCCAACATTTACATTTCTCAACAGTATCTGCACTTTTTGCCAGTAATATTACAATTTTTAGACAAAATTACCCATTTTGATAAATGAACTGGTCCAAATGTATAATTTTCTCATTCATTTATTGGTCTAGAAATATCATGTCAGTTACTTAGTGTTGAATGGGAGGGAGCGGGGTAACCTGGGCTCATTCTAGGCCAGAATTTTTGGGAGAAGTGAGAAAGCACGCGATCACGTCCTTAAATGGTGTTATTTAATAAATTTTAACAAAATATGGTTAAATCTACATTATGACCATTAAATACAACATTTGAATAGAAGGAATGCTTTAGAATGGGCCAGTTAACTTACTGGACAAACTTTTGAATGAAAAATGTATAAATAAAATTACTAGGGCGACTATTTCGCCCAAATCGTCCTCTAGAATGAGCCCTGAGCAACAGCAATAGTTCTGGTTATTGCTACCCGTCTGTATGCTCAAATTATATGAATGCTAAATTTAGAGGCAGACGCATGTTATCTTAGCTAGGACTAACCATGGTTCACAGATATATAACTTGCCAAGTCAAATGAGGATGCAAGACAGACGGATCTGTAGTCCAGTGGTAACACGCTGGACTGGTAATCCAGGAATCGCAGGTTCGATCCCCCGTCTGACCCTAATAAAATTAACAGTCTTTCAGATGGGACGTTAAACCCGAGGTCTTGTGTCGGTGCTTTACACCGTGCACGTAAAAGAACCAGAGGAGACTCTCGAATGGGTCTCTGTCTGTATCATTGCGCTATCCTCTAAAATCTAAAATAACTAATCTCTTCAGGAGGCGTCGCTCATATGGGCAACAGGTAGCGACGATAAATAAACGTAAAACACACACATAGGATGCAAGAGATAGCAAACATACGGTAATAATTGGTGTATATTATAACCATTAAAATACGCTTCCGCATTCTGACTCGCGCACATTACTACATGCTCTAATAGTGGAGCCCAAGTGGTGTACTGGATATGGTGTGCGTCTCATACCCCGAGGGGTTGCGAATTTGAGCCTGTCCACAACAGCGTCAAGAGTGTTCTTAGACAAGGCACCTAACTCTGCATCGCAGATAGTCTATTCTCTCCCTCATTGTGATGGATTTCATCAGGAACAAGGTCTCAAAGCAGTTAGTCTAATGTTGCAAGAGTCTGCCTCCGTAGTCCAGTGGATACGGTCGTCGACTTGTATATCACTGTAACCTACGATCACTGATGGTCAAGGGTTTGAGCCCCGCTCAGGCTGTGTCTCATTTATATGAAAAAGTTGGGGGGTTTCTTACGGAGGTTGGTGCACACAAGTACTGGTTAACCGCTGGAGCCTGCCCAGGAAAGGTAAAATGCCAGTCGCTCAAATGGGCAATCGGTAGTGACAATAAATACACTTAAATAAAAAAAATAAAATGTTGCAAGTCAAGTTGCAAGTAAATGAAATAGTCTAGATTGCTTTGTGTTGAAGGCTTAGTTTATACACATATATTTTAGCTCAATTGAATCCATCACCATGAGGGAAGGAAAAGAGGCAATGTGGAACTTCTATGCCTTGCCTAAGGGCACAATGCCTTGCCTAAGGGCACAATCGTAATGGCTACAACTCCTGGCCTTTCGCACCTGAAGCGAATGCACTACCACTATGCTATCATGAGTTAAGGTTTAATGTCATGGTGACTCCAGCTGTTATCGGTGGGAGAATGGGTAGAACCTCCGACCTTCTGCACGCCAGCTAGATAGCTTCCTCACAAAATATTTCAACACCCCCAGTGGGATTGAAACCTACAGCAGTGTTGGACCAATGATTTACAATCAACGACCGTAACCACTTGTGTCTCCCTTTGCTGGCTACTTAAGACAGGTTTGACTGTATATGCCTCGTGTCTCCCTTTGCTGGCTGCTTAAGACAGGTTTGACTGTATATGCCTTGTGTCTCCCTTTGCTGGCTGCTTAAGACAGATTTGACTGTATATGCCTCGTGTCTCCCTTTTGCTGGCTACTTAAGACAGGTTTGACTGTATATGCCTCGTGTCTCATCTATGCCATTTCCATGTAGCTTCAGCTTCTATCAGTAGTAAAATGTTTGCTTCACAGATTCTCACTTTCATGTTTATACAAATTTATTTTAGCTCGATTGCGAAACAAGTTATTTCGACTTATATTAATCACTCTCGAGACCTCATTCCTGATGGAATCCATCGCCACGAGGGAGAGAGAAGAGGCAACGTGGAATTTAAATGCCTTGCCTAAGGGCACAAACGTAATGGCTGCAGTGGAGGCTCGACTTTCATGTGAGTAGTTATCACCTTAAACTTGATTTATTTTACAACGATTGCGAAGCAAGTTTTAACAACTTATATTAATCACTCTCGTTGGCGCGGATGAAAGTGATTAGTTAATTGGTCCCGCCTCATCTTCATTCACTTCAGACTGCATGCAAAATGATATGACGACTCATGGAATGGATTTCGGTAGAGAATACTGAGTCACGCGGCTTGGACTACTATCACCCCAGAACACTATCAGTATCCAGGTATAAACCCCGCTCACTTTCAAGATTTATTATCACAGTTTTAGTCGTTTTATTTCCTCTGTTCTGAAGTCTATTCTGTAAAAAGAAGCAATGTCAACAATTACATAATTATTTTTTTCCTCTATGTAGTAGTATGTACATGAATGTAGAATTATAAAATACGGTAAATGCTCATTTAATATTCACAGGAGCTTTTTTCCCCGGGATTTTTCTAGTGTCCGATATTTTCTCTAACTGTTAAACAAATCAAGTTTAAACTTTATTTATTTTACAACGATTGTGAAGCAAGTTCTAACAACTTATATTAATCACTCTCGTTGGTGCGGATGAAAGCATATATGTGGTCATTCTTGTGGGAGGAAACCGGAGTACCCAGAGAAAACCCACCTGTCCGATATGGCGACTACAGTACGATTTGATAAACAAATAGATGACGCTCTTATATATAGCTTTGCAAAATCTTGAATATGCAGGTGTTCTTTAGCAAATTATCACTACAATTAAACTCGGGAGGGAATACCTAGTAACGTACAATAAATTCAGTATCTGAAACATCGCAATTTGATGCTAGTCCAACGGAAATCAAGTCTCAACATGAGAATGCAAAGGGAGACTAATACGATGCATATTGCAATGCAAAGGTAGGCTAATACGATGCATATTGCAATGCAAAGGGAGGCCAATACGATGCATATTGCAATGCAAAGGGAGACTAATACGATGCATATTGCAATGCAAAGGGAGGCTAATACGATGCATATTGCAATGCAAAGGGAGGCTAATACGATGCATATTGCAATGCAAAGGTAGGCTAATACGATGCATATTGCAATGCAAAGGGAGACTAATACGATGCATATTGCAATGCAAAGGGAGACTAATACGATGCATATTGCAATGCAAAGGTAGGCTAATACGATGCATATTGCAATGCAAAGGGAGGCTAATACGATGCATATTGCAATGCAAAGGGAGGCTAATACGATGCATATTGCAATGCAAAGGGAGGCTAATACGATGCATATTGCAATGCAAAGGGAGGCTAATACGATGCATATTGCAATGCAAAGGGAGACTAATACGATGCATATTGCAATGCAAAGGGAGACTAATACGATGCATATTGCAATGCAAAGGGAGACTAATACGATGCATATTGCAATGCAAAGGGAGACTAATACGATGCATATTGCAATGCAAAGGGAGACTAATACGATGCATATTGCAATGCAAAGGGAGGCTAATACGATGCATATTGCAATGCAAAGGGAGACTAATATGATGCATATTGCAATGCAAAGGGAGGCTAATACGATGCATATTGCAATGCAAAGATGCAATAGTGCTGACGTACAGACCACCACAATCACCATGACTACCACCTACCTCAATGAGAGCACCTGTCTAACTTCCGAGGGTGTAAGCCGCCACGTTAGAGGCCCCGAGTTCTGTCCCCAGTAATCTAATAATTCATCCACCTGAAAGAAAACAACCACACACAGCTCTCATTTCTCCCTATTTTGAGGTCAGGGAGAAGGGGCCTCAAATAATATCCCTATTTTGAGGTCAGGGAGGGGCCTCAAATAATATCCCTATTTTGAGGTCAGGGAGAAGGGGCCTCAAATACTATCCCTATTTTGAGGTCAGGGAGAAGGGGCCTTAAATACTATCCCTATTTTGAGGTCAGGGAGAAGGGGCCTCAAATACTATCCCTATTTTGAGGTCAGGGAGAAGGGGCCTTAAATACTATCCCTATTTTGAGGTCAGGGAGAAGGGGCCTTAAATACTATCCCTATTTTGAGGTCAGGGAGAAGGGGCCTCAAATAATATCCCTATTTTGAGGTCAGGGAGAAGGGGCCTTAAATAATATCCCTATTTTGAGGTCAGGGAGAAGGGGCCTTAAATACTATCCCTATTTTGAGGTCAGGGAGAAGGGGCCTCAAATAATATCCCTATTATTATATTTCCCATAGATCTGTATATAGCTCTATGGATTGCAGCATGGTAAATCATACAATCAGCAGTTTAAATGGAATAGTACATGCAACGTATCCCCCTTCAGGGCGGAATGTGTCCTCGAGAGGGTCTAAATTACATTCAAATGAACCAATGACTAAAATACCAAGAAATTCCCGATTGTGAAATCTGGGGTTTCCCTCTTTGTTCTCATATACATGAGAACCGAGAACCTGTAAAGTTTAAGTTCTTCTTCTTTTAAATGGCCCCTTTTGGAAAGAGGTGACCCTATGTCTCTAGAAACAGATCATATGCATGTGAGATAGAACATATAAATACCTTTACAGTAGAGCAGAAACCGGCACTTACTTTTTCTAAATTTAAAACTGTTGCCATCTGTGTAAGTCTGGCAAACCTATCTCGTATCGTCCACGTTGTAACGGATGTCAGATATCCTACCAGGACCCTCAACTCTTTGTCAAACTGTAAACCTCCCAACTGGAAGCAAACATAGCATGCTGTTACAGTGGTTAATTCTAATATACAGTCAGCCTTTGTCTTGGCGAGAGAGAAACAGCAATTGGTTGACAACCTCATGGTAGATTAACTTTTATTAAATGAGTTCTCTCATAAGAATAAAGTCTTTATTATTATTGTAAAGGAAGGCCCAAGTGCGCTAAACAGCAGCAATGGAAGTGAACAACTCGTCCAAGGCCCAAGTGCGCTAAACAGCAGCAATGGAAGTGAACAACTCGTCCAAGGCCCAAGTGCGCTAAACAGCAGCAATGGAAGTCAACAACTCCTCCAAGGCCCAAGTGCGCTAAACAGCAGCAATGGAAGTGAACAACTCGTCCAAGGCCCAAGTGCGCTAAACAGCAGCAATGGAAGTGAACAACTCGTCCAAGGCCCAAGTGCGCTAAACAGCAGCAATGGAAGTCAACAACTCATCCAAGGCCCAAGTGCGCTAAACAGCAGCACAAGAAGTCAACAACTCGTCCAAGGCCCAAGTGCGCTAAACAGCAGCAGAAGTCAACAACTCGTCCAAGGCCCAAGTGCGCTAAACAGCAGCAGAAGTCAACAACTCGTCCAAGGCCCAAGTGCGCTAAACAGCAGCAATGGAAGTGAACAACTCATTCAAGGCCCAAGTGCTTTAAATGGCAGCAATGGAGGTGAACAACTCGTCCAAGGCCCAAGTGCTTTAACCACCAGCATTGGAAGTCAACAACTCGTCCAAGGCCCAAGTGCTTTAACCACCAGCATTGGAAGTCAACAACTCTTTCAAGGCCCAAGTGCTTTAACCACCAGCATTGGAAGTCAACAACTCGCCCAAGTGCTTTAACCACCAGCATTGGAAGTCAACAACTCATCCAAGGCCCAAGTGCTTTAACCACCAGCATTGGAAGTCAACAACTCGTTCAAGGCCCAAGTGCTTTAACCACCAGCATTGGAAGTCAACAACTCGTCCAAGGCCCAAGTGCTTTAACCACCAGCATTGGAAGTCAACAACTCATCCAAGGCCCAAGTGCTTTAACCACCAGCATTGGAAGTCAACAACTCGTCCAAGGCCCAAGTGCTTTAACCACCAGCATTGGAAGTCAACAACTCGTTCAAGGCCCAAGTGCTTTAACCACCAGCATTGGAAGTCAACAACTCATTCAAGGCCCCAGTGCTATGTAGCAGTAGTGGCAATTATCACCTCGTCGTAGGCCCAGTGCTATGTAGCAGTAGTGGCACTTATCACCTCGTCGTAGGCCCAGTGCTATGTAGCAGTAGTGGCAATTATCACCTCGTCGTAGGCCCAGTGCTATGTAGCAGTAGTGTCAATTATCACCTCGTCGTAGGCCCAGTGCTATGTAGCAGTAGTGGCAATTATCACCTCGTCGTAGGCCCAGTGCTATGTAGCAGTAGTGGCAATTATCACCTCGTCGTAGGCCCAGTGCTATGTAGCAGTAGTGGCAATTATCACCTCGTCGTAGGCCCAGTGCTATGTAGCAGTAGTGGCAATTATCACCTCGTCGTAGGCCCAGTGCTATGTAGCAGTAGTGGCAATTATCACCTCGTCGTAGGCCCAGTGCTATGTAGCAGTAGTGGCAATTATCACCTCGTCGTAGGCCCAGTGCTATGTAGCAGTAGTGGCAATTATCACCTCGTCGTAGGCCCAGTGCTATGTAGCAGTAGTGGCAATTATCACCTCGTCATAGGCCCAGTGCTATGTAGCAGTAGTGGCAATTATCACCTCGTCGTAGGCCCAGTGCTATGTAGCAGTAGTGGCAATTATCACCTCGTCGTAGGCCCAGTGCTATGTAGCAGTAGTGGCAATTATCACCTCGTCGTAGGCCCAGTGCTATGTAGCAGTAGTGGCAATTATCACCTCGTCGTAGGCCCAGTGCTATGTAGCAGTAGTGGCAATTATCACCTCGTCGTAGGCCCAGTGCTATGTAGCAGTAGTGGCACTTATCACCTCGTCGTTGGCCCAGTGCTATGTAGCAGTAGTGGCACTTATCACCTCGTCGTAGGCCCAGTGCTATGTAGCAGTAGTGGCACTTATCACCTCGTCGTAGGCCCAGTGCTATGTAGCAGTAGTGGCAATTATCACCTCGTCGTAGGCCCAGTGCTATGTAGCAGTAGTGGCAATTATCACCTCGTCGTAGGCCCAGTGCTATATATTATGCTATAATTTCTTACCCTATTGAAGGTGGACTTCTGTACAGATTTTTCCAGTGTTGTTGTTATTTCGCCCGTGACCAAACTCACAAATTTGTCGTAATTGTTACTGGTTAGAGATTCCTGTAAAATAATGTAGAGGGTATACATGTTTTCTTGCTAAAACATATTATACATATAAACTATTATCTACGTCATAACTATTCAGATCACAAACGAAACAATGCAGTTGATATTGTCAGTATAACATTCACTTCACTTGGAAGGTAGACATTTGTATAGCAGTATATATTAACAACTGTAATGTTGAAGGAGGTTGTAATGTGGAAGGATGTTGTAATGTGGAAGGAGTTTGTAATGCTGAAGGGGATTGTAATGCTGAAGGAGGCTGTACTGTTGAAGTAGGTTGGTAATGCTGCAGGAGGTCGGTAATGCTGAAGTAGGTCGGTAATGTTGAAGGAGGTCGGTAATGCTGACGGAGGTTGGTAATGCTGAAGGAGGTTGGTAATGCTGAAGTAGGTTGTAATGCTGAAGGAGGATGTAATGCTGAAGGAGGTTGCAATGCTGAAAGAGGTTGTAATGGTGAAGTAGGTTGGTAATGCTGAAGGAGGTTGCAATGCTGAAAGAGGTTGGTAATGCTGAAGGAGGTTGGTAATGCTGAAGGAGGTCGGTAATGCTGAAGTAGGTTGGTAATGCTGAAGGAGGTTGGTAATGCTGAAGTAGGTTACAATGCTAAAGAAAGTAGGTTGGTAATGCTGAAGGAGGTTGGTAATGCTGAAGTAGGTTGCAATGCTAAAGTAGGTTGGTAATGCTGAAGGAGGTTGCTAATGCTGAAGTAGGTTGCAATGCTGAAGTAGGTTGCAATGCTGAAGGAGGATGTAATGCTGAAAGAGGTTGTAATGCTGAAGGAGGTTGTAATGCTGAAGGAGGTTGTAATGGTGAAGTAGGTTGTAATGGTGAAGTAGGTTGGTAATGCTGAAGGAGGTTGCAATGCTGAAAGAGGTTGTAATGCTGAAGGAGGTTGTAATGCTGAAGTAGGCTGGTAATGCTGAAGTAGGATGTAATGCTGAAGGAGGTCGGTAATGCTGAAGGAGGTCGGTAATGCTGAAGGAGGTTGCTAATGCTGAAGGAGGTCGGTAATGCTGAAGGAGGATGTAATGCTGAAAGAGGTCGGTAATGCTGAAAGAGGTCGGTAATGCTGAAGTAGGTTGGTAATGCTGAAGTAGGTTGTAATGCTGAAGTAGGTTGTAATGCTGAAGGAGGTTGCTAATGCTGAAGGAGGTTGTAATGCTGAAGGAGGTTGTAATGCTAAAGGAGGTTGTAATGCTGAAAGAGGTTGCAATGCTGAAGTAGGTTGGTAATGCTGAAGGAGGATGTAATGCTGAAGGAGGTTGTAATGCTGAAGGAGGTTGCTAATGCTGAAGTAGGTTGCAATGCTGAAGTAAGTTGTAATGCTGAAGGAGGTTGTAATGCTGAATGAGGTTGTAATGCTGAAGGAGGTTGCTAATGCTGAAGGAGGTTGCAATGCTGACGGAGGATGTAATGTTGAAGGAGGTTGTAATGCTGAAGGAGGTTGCAATGCTGAAGGAGGTTGTAATGCTGAAGGAGGTTGCTAATGCTGAAGGAGGTTGTAATGCTGAAGGAGGTTGCTAATGCTGAAGGAGGTTGCAATGCTGAAGGAGGATGTAATGCTGAAAGAGGTCGGTAATGCTGAAGTAGGTTGTAATGCTGAAGTAGGTTGTAATGCTGAAGTAGGTTGTAATGCTGAAGGAGGTTGCTAATGCTGAAGGAGGTTGTAATGCTGAAGTAGGTTGCAATGCTGAAAGAGGTTGTAATGCTGAAGTAGGTTGCAATGCTGAAGTAGGTTGTAATGCTGAAGGAGGTTGTAATGCTGAAGTAGGTTGCAATGCTGAAGGAGGATGTAATGCTGAAGGAGGTTGCAATGCTGAAAGAGGTTGTAATGCTGAAGGAGGTTGTAATGGTGAAATAGGTCGGTAATGCTGAAGGAGGTTGCAATGCTGAAGGAGGTTGTAATGCTGAAGGAGGTTGCTAATGCTGAAGGAGGATGTAATGCTGAAGGAGGTTGCAATGCTGAAGGAGGTTGCTAATGCTGAAGGAGGTTGTAATGCTGAAGGAGGTTGCTAATGCTGAAGGAGGTTGTAATGCTGAAGGAGGTTGCAATACTGAAGGAGGTTGCTAATGCTGAAGGAGGTTGTAATGCTGAAGGAGGTTGCAATGCTGAAAGAGGTTGTAATGCTGAAGGAGGATGTAATGGTGAAGTAGGTCGGTAATGCTGAAGGAGATTGTAATGCTGAAGGTAATTACTTTTGTTTGTTTGTTTTGGGGGTTTAAGTCCCACAAACAGCGTAGGTCATAGGGTGACATATTGGTGGTGGATGAACATTCGAGCAGTATTTCAGACACAGATGTGTACCCAGGTAGAACCACTGACCTTCCACAAGCCAGCTGGATAGCTTCTTCGCACAGAATTCAACATCCCTGGTGGGATTCGAACCTGCAGTGGTGAGGGGCAAGTGATTAGAAGCAACGACCATAACCACTCGGCCACGCAGCCCCCCTGAAGGGGATTGCATCCTAGTATACACTTCCACCAGTATTACACATGGATCATTCTGGTCATCTCTTGACTAGCTGCTTATACAAACTTTCAAATTTCCAGCAATATTGAGGCAACATGCAAGTCGATTACGGTGAAAACAAGTTCAAATGAATGGTCAAATATGTTACAGTCAACCTCTGTGGATCCTCCATGGTGAAATAAAATGAATACGGTGTCCGTCTCGTATCCGTGGTTGCATTGTTCAAAACCCACCATAACCATGGTGGTGATGTCCATCGGCAAGACACTTAAATCCACATTGCCTCATCTCTCTCCCTCATGGCGATGGATTCCATCAGGTTCTCGAGAGCGATTAAACAAATGGTGCAAGAACTTGTTTCGCAATCGAGCTAAACATAAATTTACACAGACGAACAAAATTCTTAATACCAACCTTGAAACTTCCTAGCATGCTATCTAATGAAACGATGAAATTCTGGATCCACGGATCATTGGCCTCAAAATTGGTAAAATCATCCTGCAAACAAATCAACGTTACCATATAGTCCCAGCCATAAGTCGACCGTTGTCTCTTCCAGAAATGTGAGGAAAATAATATGTTGACTTATGACAGAGAAACAGGCAGAAAAAACTATGAAAAATCAAGTTTTATTTTGGTTTAAACATTTCTTTAATCACGTGAACTGTACTAATAAAAACTGTGAACATGTATTTAACCCTTTCCTTCATAGAGATTTAGGTTAATATACTATTATATCTCCATACAAACGACAGCCATTTAACCCTTTCCTTCATAGAGATTTAGGTTAATATACTATTATATCTCCATACAAACGACAGCCATTTAACCCTTTCCTTCATAGAGATTTAGGTTAATATACTATTATATCTCCATACAAACGACAGCCATTTAACCCTTTCCTTCATAGAGATTTAGGTTAATATACTATTATATCTCCATACAAACGACAGCCATTTAACCCTTTCCTTCATAGAGATTTAGGTTAATATACTATTATATCTCCATACAAACGACAGTCATTTAACCCTTTCCTTCATAGAGATTTAGGTTAATATACTATTATATCTCCTCACTAAGATGGCAACAAGTGGTGACAAATAATAAACCCATAGTGAAAAAAGACTTCCATACCATACCATACCATACCATAAAACTGGCATCATATATACTGAGTCAAAAAAGAAACGATACATGGTGTTTATGTGTCTATAATTTCAACATTTATTAAGAAAATTCTTTGAAAATTCATAAGATGATAGTCCAACATGTTTGAAAGAGGAGCACATAAAGCATAATGAGCCTCCGAAACTGTCTGCTGCGTGATGACGTAATTCGTCGGACAGGGGTCTAATGGAGTTTTCACACAGACGTCAATACCGAGTATGGGCACCATTTGCGTCTCTCACTGCAATGCACCGCCGTCGCATCGAACGGAAGAGTGTCTGAATCTCTTGCTGGTCAATATTTGTCCACTCCTGACGCAAAACATCCCTCAGTTGGTTTAACGTTACCGGCTGACGTCGTCTGACGCGGCGGTCTAACGTATCCCACAAATGTTCTATGGGTGACAAGTCTGGTGACAAAGCAGGCCACGGCAGGGTTTCAATATTGTTCTGCTCCAATAATGTGGTGGAAATCCGAGCAGTATGACACCTGGCGTTGTCCTGTTGGAACAGTGTGACGTTTCTGTTGGCGTTAAAGAACGGCACAACAACTGGCGCAAGGATCTCATCACAGTACCGCTGGGCGTTTAGGTTCCCGTCCACAACTAACAGTTCAGTGCGACTGCCGAAGGTGATACCGCCCCACGCCATACCGCTTCCGCCCCCGAACAGATCGACCTGACGTACACATGCGTCGGCGTAACGTTCACCGCGTCTGCGATATACCCGCTCTCTGCCATCCGCTCGACGCAAACAGAACCGCGATTCATCGCTAAACATCACCGAATTCCACTGTAACCGAGTCCAGCGAGCACGTTCCGTCGTCCATTCCCGCCGTACGTCACGGTGACGTCGTGTCAGGATGGGTCCAACGTATGGCCGATAGGCACGAATGCCACGTTCACCGAGCCGGTTCCTGACTGTTTGTGCACTGATGCGATTGTTGGTCATCCCATGAGTAACGGCAGCTGTGTGCGTAGCAGATAGGAACCGGTCACGTAAATGTGACGTCCGAATTTGACGGTCCTGTTCACGCGTCGTCACACGTGGTCGACCAGATCTTGGACGGTCGTCCACCGATCCATGTGTTCGATAACGTCGAAGTAGATGTGTTATCGTGATCCGCGTAACCCTGAGTCGATTTGCGACGTCACGCTGACGTAAACCGCCGTCAATCATGCCAATGGCACGCATTCTCTGATTGCGGTTTAGCCTAGGCATTTTGTTAGAGGTAACAATGGGTATGTAAGGTGTTTTTCCTCGATGATAATGCAATACCAGTACAATAAACCTTTCCGATTTGTACATGTGTAGGAAGTTGTCTTTGTTGAGGAGCACGTGCAAATCGGAAATTCGGCGTTCCAGGATTATCGGGTGTTTATTTACCTGTGTTTATGGTTGGCTGACGTTGCAATAAGATAACCGGTACTGATACGTAATAATATATTAAACCTTTCTATGGTTTTATCCGTTTTACGTCATTTTTAGTTTGGTATTGTTTCTTTTTTGACTCAGTATATAAATTACATCATATACATAACATACACCATACATAACATACACCATATATAACTTACACCATATATAACATACACCATATATAACATACACCATATATAACTAACATCATATATAACATACACCATATATAACATACACCATATATAACATACACCATATAAAACATACACCATATATAACATACACCATATATAACATACACCATATATAACTTACATCATATATAACATACACCATATATAACTTACATCATATATAACATACACCATATATAACATATAACTTACACCATATATAAATTACACCATATATAACATATTATATTTTTTTTTTTTGTGTTATATTTCGGGTTTTACGCCTGCATCAGCACCATTTTGGGCTATATCGCCGGCGGGCAGTTTACTTAACAACACCTTTCCTGGGCATGCTCCAGCGGTTAACCAGTACTTGGGTGCACCAACCTCCGTAAGAAACTGCCAACTTTTTCATATAAATGAGACACGGCCTGAGCGGGGCTCAAACCCGTGACCATCAGTGATGATAGGTTACAGTGGTATACAAGTCAGCGACCTTAACCACTCGACCACGGAGGCGGACTATATAACATACACCATATATAACATACACCATATATAACATACACCATATATAACATACACCATATATAACATACACCATATATAACATATAACATACACCATATATAACATACACCATATATAACATACACCATATATAACATACACCATATATAACATACACCATATAAAACATACACCATATATAACATACACCATATATAACATACACCATATATAACTTACATCATATATAACATACACCATATATAACTTACATCATATATAACATACACCATATATAACATACACCATATATAACATACACCATATATAACTTACATCATATATAACATACACCATATATAACTTACATCATATATAACATACACCATATATAACTTACACCATATATAAATTACACCATATATAACATATAACATACACCATATATAACATACACCATATATAACATACACCATATATAACATACACCATATATAACATACACCATATATAACATACACCATATAAAACATACACCATATATAACGTACACCATATATAACTTACATCAGTGATATTATGAGATGTGGACAGGAAGATATCTATCTGAGGTTTTAATCTCGGTTTTATCACAGCTGTGGTTACTTGTGAGAACCCAAATTCCACGACATCTTTAAACCGGGTCGCCGACGCCCCAATATCCATTAAACATGTCTGAAAATATACCGGAAAATAAAACTATGAAAATATACCGGAAATAAAACTATGAAAATATACCGGAAATAAAACTATGTTATTGACCTTTCTACTTTCTTTGAATGTCAACAGGAGCCCAAACCCAAATGATAATTAAACGGGCACCTAACCCAAATGATAATTAAATGGGCACCTAACTCAAATGATAGCAGAATAGGCGTTATAATATTTCAACTCAATGTTTATGTTTTTAACTCAATAGAATTAAATGTACTTCAATAACCCCTAAAGACAGCCAACATAGCCCCATGAAAACAGGTTTACCCCCACAACACACTAACATACTGAAAACATGCTCAATAATATATCTTGGGTATGTACATACAAACAGATGGACAGACACGGCAAAATAATATGTCCTTCCCACAACATGGGTTAAACATAAACATGATGAAGTATCTGTTCTACTTGATGGGTTAAACATAAACATGATGAGGTATCTGTTCTACTTGATGGGTTAAACATAAACATGATGAAGTATCTGTTCTACTTGTCTAACTCACTGATGGGTTAAACATAAACATGATGAGGTTTCTGTTCTACTTGATGGGTTAAACATAAACATGATGAGGTATCTGTTCTACTCACTGATGGGTTAAACATAAACATGATGAGGTATCTGTTCTACTTGATGGGTTAAACATAAACATGATGAAGTATCTGTTCTACTCAACACTGATGGGTTAAACATAAACATGATGAAGTATCTGTTCTACTTGATGGGTTAAACATAAACATGATGAGGTATCTGTTCTACTTGTCTAACTCACTGATGGGTTAAACATAAACATGATGAGGTATATGTTCTACTTGATGGGTTAAACATAAACATGATGAAGTATCTGTTCTACTTGTCTACTTGATGGGTTAAACATAAACATGATGAAGTATCTGTTCTACTTGATGGGTTAAACATAAACATGATGAGGTATCTGTTCTACTTGATGGGTTAAACATAAACATGATGAGGTATCTGTTCTACTTGATGGGTTAAACATAAACATGATGAGGTATCTGTTCTACTTGATGGGTTAAACATAAACATGATGAGGTATCTGTTCTACTTGTCTAACTCACTGATGGGTTAAACATAAACATGATGAAGTATCTGTTCTACTTGATGGGTTAAACATAAACATGATGAGGTATCTGTTCTACTTGATGGGTTAAACATAAACCTCCCTGCTGCTATTTACTTACCTCTAATTTAGCTTTACTTTGATCTGTGCACTGTGCGTATAGTTTTGTTACCTCGTCCTATAAATCAGATAGAAAATAATAACATTTGTTTTTGTTTGTGGGGTTTAAGTCAGATAAATATGTGGGATCTTATGGCGACTCTCCAGACAACCGTAACCACTAGACCACGGAGGACCCTTTCATTGTTGTAATTTACTCATTAACTGAAGGAATGTATCTCACATTAAACTGCAACATTTCCAAACAGATCTACCATACTTAGTATATAAATTATATAAGGAACCATATCAGCAATGGGCAGGCTATGGTGCACATATCAGCAATGGACAGGCTATGGTGCACATTTCAGTAATGGGCAGGCTATGGTGCACATATCGGCAATGGGCAGGCTATGGTGCACATATCAGTAATGGGCAGGCTATGGTGCACATATCGGTAATGGGCAGGCTATGGTGCACATATCCGTAATGGGCAGGCTATGGTGCACATATCGGCAATGGGCAGGCTATGGTGCACATATCAGTAATGGGCAGGCTATGGTGCACATATCAGTAATGGGCAGACTATGGTGCACATATCGGTAATGGGCAGACTATGGTGCACATATCGGTAATGGGCAGACTATGGTGCAGCAAACTGTGATACTGATTATCTGTTGGTATGCAAGACTGTACATGTGGACTTACTTCAAGGTTCGCCTTCAGTTGTTTACAATAGTCACAACTCACTTCTGCATTGTTCAATGTCGTCTGTAAACAAAGGAAATAAGATTACTACAGTATAAGAGGTTTAGACAATAATGCTGACATTGTTAGACAAACTACAACAGAACATTTATTACCTCAGCCAAGGAGGTTATTTCCTCAGTCAAGGAGATTATTACCTCAGTCAAGGAGATTATTACCTCAGTCAAGGTTATTACCTCAGTCAAGGAGATTATTACCTCAGCCAAGGAGGTTATTACCTCAGTCAAGGAGGTTATTACCTCAGTCAAGGAGATTATTACCTCAGCCAAGGAGGTTATTACCTCAGTCAAGGAGATTATTACCTCAGTCAAGGAGATTATTACCTCAGTCAAGGAGGTTATTACCTCAGTCAAGGAGATTATTACCTCAGTCAAGGAGATTATTACCTCAGTCAAGGAGGTTATTACCTCAGTCAAGGAGATTATTACCTCAGCCAAGGAGGTTATTACCTCAGTCAAGGAGGTTATTACCTCAGTCAAGGAGATTATTACCTCAGTCAAGGAGATTATTACCTCAGCCAAGGAGATTATTACCTCAGCCAAGGAGGTTATTACCTCAGCCAAGGAGATTATTACCTCAGCCAAGGAGATTATTACCTCAGCCAAGGAGGTTATTACCTCAGCCAAGGAGATTATTACCTCAGCCAAGGAGGTTATTACCTCAGCCAAGGAGATTATTACCTCAGCAAGGAGGTTATTAGTTCAGCCAAGGAGGTTATTACCTCAGCCAAGGAGATTATTACCTCAGCAAGGAGGTTATTAGTTCAGCCAAGGAGGTTATTACCTCAGCCAAGGAGATTATTACCTCAGCCAAGGAGATTATTACCTCAGCCAAGGAGATTATTACCTCAGCCAAGGAGATTATTACCTCAGCCAAGGAGATTATTACCTCAGCAAGGAGGTTATTAGTTCAGCCAAGGAGGTTATTAGTTCAGCCAAGGAGATTATTACCTCAGTCAAGGAGATTATTACCTCAGCCAAGGAGGTTATTACCTCAGCCAAGGAGGTTATTACCTCAGCCACGGAGGTTATTACCTCAGTCAAGGAGGTTATTACCTCAGTCAAGGAGGTTATTACCTCAGCCAAGGAGGTTATTACCTCAGCCACGGAGGTTATTACCTCAGCCAAGGAGATTATTACCTCAGCCAAGGAGATTATTACCTCAGCCAAGGAGATTATTACCTCAGCCAAGGAGGTTATTACCTCAGTCAAGGAGATTATTACCTCAGCCAAGGAGATTATTACCTCAGCCAAGGAGAGTATTACCTCAGCCAAGGAGGTTATTACCTCAGCCAAGGAGGTTATTACCTCAGCCAAGGAGGTTATTACCTCAGCCAAGGAGATTATTACCTCAGTCAAGGAGATTATTACCTCAGTCAAGGAGATTATTACCTCAGCCACGGAGGTTATTACCTCAGCCAAGGAGGTTATTACCTCAGCCAAGGAGGTTATTACCTCAGCCACGGAGGTTATTACCTCAGCCAAGGAGATTATTACCTCAGCCAAGGAGATTATTACCTCAGTCAAGGAGATTATTACCTCAGTCAAGGAGATTATTACCTCAGCCAAGGAGGTTATTACCTCAGTCAAGGAGATTATTACCTCAGCCAAGGAGATTATTACCTCAGCCAAGGAGATTATTACCTCAGCCAAGGAGGTTATTACCTCAGCCAAGGAGGTTATTACCTCAGCCAAGGAGGTTATTACCTCAGCCAAGGAGGTTATTACCTCAGCCACGGAGGTTATTACCTCAGCCACGGAGGTTATTACCTCAGCCACGGAGGTTATTACCTCAGCCACGGAGATTATTACCTCAGCCAAGGAGGTTATTACCTCAGCCAAGGAGATTATTACCTCAGCCAAGGAGGTTATTACCTCAGCCAAGGAGGTTATTACCTCAGCCAAGGAGGTTATTACCTCAGCCAAGGAGGTTATTACCTCAGCCAAGGAGGTTATTACCTCAGCAAGGAGGTTATGTTTTTGCCCTTGTTTATCTGTTACCAGGATTACGCAAAAGCTTACATATAGATTTTCATGAAACTTGGTGGAACGGTGGGCCTCAGGTCAAAGCCATGTTCATTCGAATTTTGAGGTGATTTGGATCTGGATTTTTTAAAAAGATTCTTCACCATTGTGAGATATGGCAAAAATGAACATTTAGCAGCGTGGCGGAGGTTTCTTATCTCAGATTGCATTTGTTTAGTCTCTATCTAATGGACAGACAAGGGTGGACTATATAATGCTCCAACAGTCAAATGCAACCCCTGCTCCCTGTGGTCATGTGCAACCTCTGCTCCCTCTGGTCATACGCAAACCCTGCTCCCTGTGGTCATGCGCAACCTCTGCTCCCTATGGTTATACGCAAACCCTGCTCCCTGTGGTCATGCGCAACCTCTGCTCCCTATGGTTATATGCAAACCCTGCTCCCTGTGGTCATACACAACCCCTGCACCCTATGGTTATACGCAAACCCTGCTCCCTGTGGTCATACACAACCCCTGCACCCTATGGTCATACGCAAACCCTTGCTCTCTGTGGTCATAGGCAACCCTTGCTCCTTATGGTCATAAGCAACCCTTGCTCCTTATGGTCATAAGCAACCCTTGCTCCCTGTGGTCATAGGCAACCCTTGCTCCCTGTGGTCATAAGCAACCCTTGCTCCCTGTGGTCATAAGCAACCCTTGCTCCCTGTGGTCATAGGCAACCCTTGCTCCTTATGGTCATAAGCAACCCTTGCTCCCTGTGGTCATAAGCAACCCTTGCTCCCTGTGGTCATAGGCAACCCTTGCTCCTTATGGTCATAAGCAACCCTTGCTCCCTGTGGTCATAGGCAACCCTTGCTCCTTATGGTCATAAGCAACCCTTGCTCCCTGTGGTCATAAGCAACCCCTGCTCCCTGTGGTCATAAGCAACCCTTGCTCTCTGTGGTCATAGGCAACCCTTGCTCCTTATGGTCATAAGCAACCCTTGCTCCCTGTGGTCATACACAACCCCTGCACCCTATGGTCATACGCAAACCCTTGCTCTCTGTGGTCATAGGCAACCCTTGCTCCTTATGGTCATAAGCAACCCTTGCTCCCTGTGGTCATAAGCATCCCCTGCTCCCTGTGGTCATAGGCAACCCCTGCTCCCTGTGGTCATAGGCAACCCTTGCTCTCTGTGGTCATAAGCAACCCTTGCTCCCTGTGGTCATACACAACCCCTGCACCCTATGGTCATAGGCAACCCTTGCTCCCTATGGTCATGCGCAACCCCTGCTCCCTGTTGTCATGCGCAACCTCTGCTCCCTGTGGTCATACGTTTTTACGATTCAGCGGTGGTATGGTAGTTGTACTAATTCTAAATAACCAAGAAACCACAGTACCTGCCTGGTATTTAGAATCTTCATTTGTGTAGAAAATATCTCAATGACATCAAGGAAAGCAGAATTTATCAAAGTCAACAAGAACATAACAAGAACTTACAATATACTGTATCTTAGCTCTCTCGGTGTCTGAGGACTTCCCCTGCTGTATCACCATGTTGTACGCCTGCGCGAGATCGAATCCCGACGGAAATCCGGCTCTGACGCGCGCGTACAGTACTTCTCTAAAGTCTTGTTCCAATATTGTACAGGCATGGTTCAACATTGCACATACCCCGTCCACACTCGAGCTAGACATAGCACGCCTGAAAATGTTATATGTATTAAATGTTACTAGCCACACAGGTCGCACTGAACATCTTGGAATCCCGCTGATGTTATATTTATATGTTATATTTCGGGTTTTACGCCTGCATCAGCACCATTTTTGGGCTATATCGCCGGCTGGCAGTTTACCTAACAACACCTTTCCTAGGCAGGCTCAGCGGTTAACCAGTACTTGGGTGCACCAACCTCCGTAAGAAACTGCCAACTTTTTCATATAAATGAAACACGGTCTGAGCGGGGCTCGAACCCGTGACCATCAGTGATGATAGGTTACAGTGGTATACAAGTCAGCGACCGTAACCACTCGACCACGGAGGCGGACCGGAATCCCGCTGAACGAAGACAATGGGTGGAACTGATGGATGCTCTGTGACAGTGTGCTCCTGATAGAACATGTACCTTGTACTTACGTGCAAAACACACATGCTGTAACGTGTGACACAACCAATCAATGTGCTGTAACATGCGACACAACCAATCAACATGCTGTAACATGTGACACAACCAATCAACGTGCTGTAACATGCGACACAACCAATCAAACGTTTTGCTGTACCATGCGACATACAACCAAT
>CM026395.1:309500-338234 GCA_014843695.1 Archivesica marissinica | reverse complement strand
GTCTAGGGTATACTGTAGTACTGGGATGGTTGTGTGTGAGGAGTGTTGGGAACAGTGTCTAGTGTATACTGTAGTACTGGGATGGTTGTGTGTGAGGAGTGTTGGGAACAGTGTCTAGTGTATACTGTAGTACTGGGATGGTTGTGTGTGAGGAGTGTTGGGAACAGTGTCTAGTGTATACTGTAGTACTGGGATGGTTGTGTGTGGGGAGTGTTGGGAACAGTGTCTAGTGTATACTGTAGTACTGGGATGGTTGTGTGTGAGGAGTGTTGGGAACAGTGTCTAGGTATACTGTAGTACTGGGATGGTTGTGTGTGGGGAGTGTTGGGAACAGTGTCTAGTGTATACTGTAGTACTGGGATGGTTGTGTGGGGAGTGTTGGGAACAGTGTCTAGTGTATACTGTAGTACTGGGATGGTTGTGTGTGAGGAGTGTTGGGAACAGTGTCTAGGGTATACTGTAGTACTGGGATGGTTGTGTGTGGGGAGTGTTGGGAACAGTGTCTAGGGTATACTGTAGTACTGGGATGGTTGTGTGTGGGGAGTGTTGGGAACAGTGTCTAGGGTATACTGTAGTACTGGGATGGTTGTGTGTGAGGGGTGTTGGGAACAGTGTATACTGTAGTACTGGGATGGTTGTGTGTGGGGAGTGTTGGGAACAGTGTCTAGTGTATACTGTAGTACTGGGATGGTTGTGTGTGGGGAGTGTTGGGAACAGTGTCTAGGGTATACTGTAGTACTGGGATGGTTGTGTGTGAGGAGTGTTGGGAACAGTGTCTAGTGTATACTGTAGTACTGGGATGGTTGTGTGTGGGGAGTGTTGGGAACAGTGTCTAGGGTATACTGTAGTACTGGGATGGTTGTGTGTGGGGAGTGTTGGGAACAGTGTCTAGGGTATACTGTAGTACTGGGATGGTTGTGTGTGAGGAGTGTTGGGAACAGTGTCTAGTGTATACTGTAGTACTGGGATGGTTGTGTGTGAGGAGTGTTGGGAACAGTGTCTAGGGTATACTGTAGTACTGGGATGGTTGTGTGTGGGGAGTGTTGGGAACAGTGTCTAGTGTATACTGTAGTACTGGGATGGTTGTGTGTGGGGAGTGTTGGGAACAGTGTCTAGGGTATACTGTAGTACTGGGATGGTTGTGTGTGGGGAGTGTTGGGAACAGTGTCTAGGGTATACTGTAGTACTGGGATGGTTGTGTGTGGGGAGTGTTGGGAACAGTGTCTAGGGTATACTGTAGTACTGGGATGGTTGTGTGTGGGGAGTGTTGGGAACAGTGTCTAGGGTATACTGTAGTACTGGGATGGTTGTGTGTGAGGGGTGTTGGGAACAGTGTATACTGTAGTACTGGGATGGTTGTGTGTGGGGAGTGTTGGGAACAGTGTCTAGGGTATACTGTAGTACTGGGATGGTTGTGTGTGAGGAGTGTTGGGAACAGTGTCTAGGGTATACTGTAGTACTGGGATGGTTGTGTGTGGGGAGTGTTGGGAACAGTGTCTAGGGTATACTGTAGTACTGGGATGGTTGTGTGTGAGGAGTGTTGGGAACAGTGTATACTGTAGTACTGGGATGGTTGTGTGTGAGGAGTGTTGGGAACAGTGTCTAGTGTATACTGTAGTACTGGGATGGTTGTGTGTGAGGAGTGTTGGGAACAGTGTCTAGTGTATACTGTAGTACTGGGATGGTTGTGTGTGGGGAGTGTTGGGAACAGTGTCTAGGGTATACTGTAGTACTGGGATGGTTGTGTGTGAGGAGTGTTGGGAACAGTGTATACTGTAGTACTGGGATGGTTGTGTGTGGGGAGTGTTGGGAACAGTGTCTAGGGTATACTGTAGTACTGGGATGGTTGTGTGTGAGGAGTGTTGGGAACAGTGTCTAGGGTATACTGTAGTACTGGGATGGTTGTGTGTGGGGAGTGTTGGGAACAGTGTCTAGGGTATACTGTAGTACTGGGATGGTTGTGTGTGGGGAGTGTTGGGAACAGTGTCTAGGGTATACTGTAGTACTGGGATGGTTGTGTGTGAGGAGTGTTGGGAACAGTGTCTAGGGTATACTGTAGTACTGGGATGGTTGTGTGTGAGGAGTGTTGGGAACAGTGTCTAGGGTATACTGTAGTACTGGGATGGTTGTGTGTGAGGAGTGTTGGGAACAGTGTCTAGTGTATACTGTAGTACTGGGATGGTTGTGTGTGAGGAGTGTTGGGAACAGTGTCTAGTGTATACTGTAGTACTGGGATGGTTGTGTGTGAGGAGTGTTGGGAACAGTGTCTAGTGTATACTGTAGTACTGGGATGGTTGTGTGTGAGGAGTGTTGGGAACAGTGTCTAGTGTATACTGTAGTACTGGGATGGTTGTGTGGGGGAGTGTTGGGAACAGTGTCTAGGGTATACTGTAGTACTGGGATGGTTGTGTGTGGGGAGTGTTGGGAACAGTGTCTAGTGTATACTGTAGTACTGGGATGGTTGTGTGTGGGGAGTGTTGGGAACAGTGTCTAGGGTATACTGTAGTACTGGGATGGTTGTGTGTGGGGAGTGTTGGGAACAGTGTCTAGGGTATACTGTAGTACTGGGATGGTTGTGTGGGGAGTGTTGGGAACAGTGTCTAGGGTATACTGTAGTACTGGGATGGTTGTGTGTGAGGGAGTGTTGGGAACAGTGTCTAGGTATACTGTAGTACTGGGATGGTTGTGTGGGGTGTTGGGAACAGGTATACTGTAGTACTGGGATGGTTGTGTGTGGGGAGTGTTGGGAACAGTGTCTAGGGTATACTGTAGTACTGGGATGGTTGTGTGTGAGGAGTGTTGGGAACAGTGTCTAGGGTATACTGTAGTACTGGGATGGTTGTGTGTGAGGAGTGTTGGGAACAGTGTCTAGGGTATACTGTAGTACTGGGATGGTTGTGTGTGAGGAGTGTTGGGAACAGTGTCTAGTGTATACTGTAGTACTGGGATGGTTGTGTGTGGGGAGTGTTGGGAACAGTGTCTAGTGTATACTGTAGTACTGGGATGGTTGTGTGTGGGGAGTGTTGGGAACAGTGTCTAGGGTATACTGTAGTACTGGGATGGTTGTGTGTGAGGAGTGTTGGGAACAGTGTCTAGGGTATACTGTAGTACTGGGATGGTTGTGTGTGAGGAGTGTTGGGAACAGTGTCTAGGGTATACTGTAGTACTGGGATGGTTGTGTGTGAGGAGTGTTGGGAACAGTGTCTAGTGTATACTGTAGTACTGGGATGGTTGTGTGTGAGGAGTGTTGGGAACAGTGTCTAGGGTATACTGTAGTACTGGGATGGTTGTGTGTGGGGAGTGTTGGGAACAGTGTCTAGTGTATACTGTAGTACTGGGATGGTTGTGTGTGGGGAGTGTTGGGAACAGTGTCTAGTGTATACTGTAGTACTGGGATGGTTGTGTGTGAGGAGTGTTGGGAACAGTGTCTAGGGTATACTGTAGTACTGGGATGGTTGTGTGTGGGGAGTGTTGGGAACAGTGTCTAGGGTATACTGTAGTACTGGGATGGTTGTGTGTGGGGAGTGTTGGGAACAGTGTCTAGGGTATACTGTAGTACTGGGATGGTTGTGTGTGAGGGGTGTTGGGAACAGGGTATACTGTAGTACTGGGATGGTTGTGTGTGAGGAGTGTTGGGAACAGGGTATACTGTAGTACTGGGATGGTTGTGTGTGAGGAGTGTTGGGAACAGTGTCTAGTGTATACTGTAGTACTGGGATGGTTGTGTGTGAGGAGTGTTGGGAACAGTGTCTAGGGTATACTGTAGTACTGGGATGGTTGTGTGTGAGGAGTGTTGGGAACAGTGTCTAGGGTATACTGTAGTACTGGGATGGTTGTGTGTGAGGAGTGTTGGGAACAGTGTCTAGGGTATACTGTAGTACTGGGATGGTTGTGTGTGAGGAGTGTTGGGAACAGTGTCTAGTGTATACTGTAGTACTGGGATGGTTGTGTGTGAGGAGTGTTGGGAACAGTGTCTAGTGTATACTGTAGTACTGGGATGGTTGTGTGTGAGGAGTGTTGGGAACAGTGTCTAGGTATACTGTAGTACTGGGATGGTTGTGTGTGAGGGGTGTTGGGAACAGTGTCTAGGGTATACTGTAGTACTGGGATGGTTGTGTGTGAGGAGTGTTGGGAACAGTGTCTAGGGTATACTGTAGTACTGGGATGGTTGTGTGTGAGGAGTGTTGGGAACAGTGTCTAGGGTATACTGTAGTACTGGGATGGTTGTGTGTGAGGAGTGTTGGGAACAGTGTCTAGGGTATACTGTAGTACTGGGATGGTTGTGTGTGGGGAGTGTTGGGAACAGTGTCTAGGGTATACTGTAGTACTGGGATGGTTGTGTGTGAGGAGTGTTGGGAACAGTGTCTAGGGTATACTGTAGTACTGGGATGGTTGTGTGTGAGGGGTGTTGGGAACAGGGTATACTGTAGTACTGGGATGGTTGTGTGTGAGGGGTGTTGGGAACAGGGTATACTGTAGTACTGGGATGGTTGTGTGTGAGGAGTGTTGGGAACAGTGTCTAGTGTATACTGTAGTACTGGGATGGTTGTGTGTGAGGGGTGTTGGGAACAGTGTATACTGTAGTACTGGGATGGTTGTGTGTGAGGAGTGTTGGGAACAGGGTATACTGTAGTACTGGGATGGTTGTGTGTGAGGGGTGTTGGGAACAGGGTATACTGTAGTACTGGGATGGTTGTGTGTGAGGGGTGTTGGGAACAGTGTATACTGTAGTACTGGGATGGTTGTGTGTGAGGAGTGTTGGGAACAGGGTATACTGTAGTACTGGGATGGTTGTGTGTGAGGGGTGTTGGGAACAGTGTCTAGGGTATACTGTAGTACTGGGATGGTTGTGTGTGAGGAGTGTTGGGAACAGTGTCTAGGGTATACTGTAGTACTGGGATGGTTGTGTGTGAGGAGTGTTGGGAACAGTGTCTAGGGTATACTGTAGTACTGGGATGGTTGTGTGTGAGGGGTGTTGGGAACAGTGTCTAGGGTATACTGTAGTACTGGGATGGTTGTGTGTGAGGGGTGTTGGGAACAGTGTCTAGGGTATACTGTAGTACTGGGATGGTTGTGTGTGAGGAGTGTTGGGAACAGTGTATACTGTAGTACTGGGATGGTTGTGTGTGAGGAGTGTTGGGAACAGTGTCTAGGGTATACTGTAGTACTGGGATGGTTGTGTGTGAGGAGTGTTGGGAACAGTGTCTAGGGTATACTGTAGTACTGGGATGGTTGTGTGTGAGGAGTGTTGGGAACAGTGTCTAGGGTATACTGTAGTACTGGGATGGTTGTGTGTGAGGAGTGTTGGGAACAGTGTCTAGTGTATACTGTAGTACTGGGATGGTTGTGTGTGAGGAGTGTTGGGAACAGGGTATACTGTAGTACTGGGATGGTTGTGTGTGAGGAGTGTTGGGAACAGTGTCTAGGGTATACTGTAGTACTGGGATGGTTGTGTGTGGGGAGTGTTGGGAACAGTGTCTAGTGTATACTGTAGTACTGGGATGGTTGTGTGTGGGGAGTGTTGGGAACAGTGTCTAGGGTATACTGTAGTACTGGGATGGTTGTGTGTGGGGAGTGTTGGGAACAGTGTCTAGGGTATACTGTAGTACTGGGATGGTTGTGTGGGGAGTGTTGGGAACAGTGTCTAGTGTATACTGTAGTACTGGGATGGTTGTGTGTGGGGAGTGTTGGGAACAGTGTCTAGGGTATACTGTAGTACTGGATGGTTGTGTGGGGAGTGTTGGAACAGTGTCTAGGGTATACTGTAGTACTGGGATGGTTGTGTGGGGAGTGTTGGGAACAGTGTCTAGGGTATACTGTAGTACTGGGATGGTTGTGTGGGGAGTGTTGGGAACAGTGTCTAGGGTATACTGTAGTACTGGGATGGTTGTGTGTGGGGAGTGTTGGGAACAGTGTCTAGGGTATACTGTAGTACTGGGATGGTTGTGTGTGAGGGGTGTTGGGAACAGTGTATACTGTAGTACTGGGATGGTTGTGTGTGGGGAGTGTTGGGAACAGTTTCTAGTGTATACTGTAGTACTGGGATGGTTGTGTGTGGGGAGTGTTGGGAACAGTGTCTAGTGTATACTGTAGTACTGGGATGGTTGTGTGTGAGGAGTGTTGGGAACAGTGTCTAGGGTATACTGTAGTACTGGGATGGTTGTGTGTGAGGAGTGTTGGGAACAGTGTCTAGGGTATACTGTAGTACTGGGATGGTTGTGTGTGAGGAGTGTTGGGAACAGTGTCTAGGGTATACTGTAGTACTGGGCTGTCCGATTAGTGTAATGGTTAGCGCGCTCGTTACTCACAAATGAAACCTGGGTTCGACCCTCGGACCGGGAAGTATGTGAGATGGTACACCATACGGTGGTCGCCAGATCGGACAGGTGGGTTTTCTCCAGTACTCTGGTTTCCTCCCAAACAAATGACCACATATATGCTTTCATCCGCGCCAACGAGAGTGATTAATATAAGTTGTTAAAGCTTATTTCGCAATCGTTGTAAAATAAATAAAGTTTAAACTTTAACTGCTAACTTCTTTCCTCAGTAACTAGAGGCTGTCCCACAGTAACTAGAGACTGTCCCACAGTAACTAGAGACTGTCCCACAGTAACTAGAGGCTGTCCCACAGTAACTAGAGACTGTCCCACAGTAACTAGAGGCTGTCCCACAGTAACTAGAGGCTGTCCCACAGTAACTAGAGACTGTCCCACAGTAACTAGAGGCTGTCCCACAGTAACTAGAGGCTGTCCCACAGTAACTAGAGGCTGTCCCACAGTAACTAGAGACTGTCCCACAGTAACTAGAGACTGTCCCACAGTAACTAGAGGCTGTCCCACAGTAACTAGAGGCTGTCCCACAGTAACTAGAGGCTGTCCCACAGTAACTAGAGACTGTCCCACAGTAACTAGAGGCTGTCCCACAGTAACTAGAGGCTGTCCCACAGTAACTAGAGGCTGTCCCACAGTAACTAGAGACTGTCCCACAGTAACTAGAGACTGTCCCACAGTAACTAGAGGCTGTCCCACAGTAACTAGAGACTGTCCCACCTGCGGACATCGATCAACTGGACATCTTAAAACATTTGTGTAGCAGTAATTTAGTTTTGTCGCTCGGGTTATGCCAAACAAACAAATTTGAAAGATTAGCCAGTATTATGGTCTCATACAGTAATACCATCATGATTGTTTCAGCCAAGATCTAGCTCATGTGCCAAATGTTTCAACAGCAGAAGTGGACAATCAATTTCAGTGAAGGACATTTTAAAATACAAACAAAAGTTTCTGAAGAAGGCAAAGTATATAACCCAGCAAAGGCTGTCTCGGCAGTTGGTGCAACTGACTTTAAGCACAGATATACCAGAAGTACAAGAGGATAGAGCGCAGTTCTATCTACCAGTTGGTAACAGTGATGGTGAGATGGGTTCAACATCTCAGCAACTGGATATGAATGAAGGAACGGGTAAAACATCAGTCATGACTAGTACGTATGATAGAGAAATCAGTCAGTACACAGGAGTAAAAACCAGGGCAAATCATTCAAATACATGTACTTTGAGAGAGACTGTTGGTAATTCTGAAGATGCTAGAGAGCAGAGAGGTGAATGTGTTAGAAGAGAGATAGAATCAGATTGTGGTAAATCTAAGGTGAAACATGACATTGGGCACCCATTGAAAGGCATTGAGAATGATTACAGAAAGATAATACAAACACAGAATAGAGAGAAACCGGACGATGTTGAAATACTGATACCAGATGGACTTGGTGCTGGTTCACAAATGATACTGGTTCCTGGTCGAGATATGGCATTAATTAAACAGGAAAACTACTCCAAACATGTTGGTGGTAGTGACTCGATTGGGCCCGATAGTAAGACAGAAATGTGTTTGGAACATAGTTATGAGCGTAATAGAGCTGAAGCAAAAGAATTACCGAAAGAAGAAAAAAATCAAATGACAGATTGTCATAATTCTCAAACCACCATTAAATCATTTAACAAACACATAGAAGTTAAAACAGTCATTCCGAAGAAAATGTCATTTTATTTAGAAAATAATGAATGGAGTTGTTGTGACACGGAAACATCAGGCTGTGAGGGTGGACATAACAGAAGCCAAGTTACACAAGCAGACAAGACTGCGGCAACGGAAATTGAACATGTGACCTGTCGCCATGGTGAAGACACTCGGTGTACTAAATGCTGGACTCAGCACTATAAACAATGTCCTTACTTACAGAAACTAAGCCAACACAGATTTCATGACAGGCAGCCGAGGATACATACAGTTTCTGAGAGCGCACTGGCACTGCTAGATATACCTCTAATGAACATGAGAGAACATTTGCCACTAAATCGAACTTTCCCAAATTTTGAAGTTGCCAGAAACTCTGAACCAAATGCGGATTTAGAGACATCAGGTATGTGTATTATTCTTAATGTTAATTCTTTAACTGACCACCATAGTTCCGATGGGGCTCAAACTCACAACACCTTGGTAACAAGATGTACACCGTATCCTTTGCACCTTGTGAAACCTTGGTGATTCCAAGGTTTCCTCTGTAATCGTACATAGAAAATATCACTTACCGAGTATTACGTAATAAGTTTGGTTGTTTTAATAGATTGTATAAATCATTGATGTAGTAAGTTATCTGAATCATAATACCAGGTATTGGGGTTTATTCTTGAGTGGGAAAAGGTCAGGGTGGCTCAGAATAGGGGCAGTTTGAGCGGCAAAGGGGATAGGTATGGGATGGAATATTGGGGGGGCATTTTCCTTAGAAAATGTTGCTATTTTCCGGTGATTGAAAGCTAATTATGCTGGATCAAAAAGGCGTAGGGCAGTACATATCTGTGAAAGGGGCGTAGGGCAGTACATATCTGTGAAAGGGGCGTAGGGCAGTACATATCTGTGAAAGGGGTGTAGGGCAGTACATATCTGTGAAAGGGGCGTAGGGCAGTACATATCTGTGAAAGGGGCGTAGGGCAGTACATATCTGTTAAAGGGGCGTAGGGCAGTACATACCTGTCAAAGGGGCGTAGGGCAGTACATATCTGTGAAAGGGGTGTAGAGCAGTACATATCTGTGAAAGGGGTGTAGAGCAGTACATACCTGTCAAAGGGGCGTAGGGCAGTACATATCTGTGAAAGGGGTGTAGAGCAGTACATATCTGTGAAAGGGGTGTAGGGCAGTACATATCTGTGAAAGGGGTGTAGGGCAGTACATATCTGTGAAAGGGGTGTAGGGCAGTACATCTCTGTGAAAGGGGCGTAGGGCAGTACATATCTGTCAAAATGGCAGACAAGTTTGAGTTTATAAAGTTTATTGTCTGTGGACAAGTTTGAGTTTATAAAGTTTATTTTCTGTGGACAAGTTTGAGTTTATAAAGTTTATTTTCTGTGGACAAGTTTGAGTTTATAAAGTTTATTTTCTGTGGACAAGTTTGAGTTTATAAAGTTTATTTTCTGTCCTGTTGAGGCATAAAAGGATATAAAAACAAATAATGAAAAAATAAAGTAAAAAAGTAATGCAGGGTAATGTATGGCAATGCAGGGTAATGCAGGGTAATGTATGGCAATGCAGGGTAATGCAGGGTAATGTATGGCAATGCAGGGTAATGCAGGGTAATGAGCCGATACAGAGTGTTGAAGCAATTTTATGTTATGCATGTAATGTTATTAAAACATGCAAATAAAAGAATGCAAATTTTGCAATAATGTCAAATAGACTTTCTAAAACAACAAAACTTGAGGTAATTTTTCATTGCATTTTGTTGCAAATTTTGGTAATTGTAAAACTAAATAAGAATACAGTGAATGCTATATATAAAGACAACACAAAGAAATGGCAAACATTAGGGTTTGTCAAGAGGTTATAAAAGCAATGATTGAAGAGAGCCCTACATGGCCGGTATTCAAACGTAGCTTTTAGCACATGTTGGAGTATACAGTCAAACCTGTGTTACTGGTTCAGGGATCATTCTGGAGGGCGATGTGGGCGAAATAGTCGTCCTAGGGACCCTGACTTCGACCTCTAGGGGCCCCACTTCTCCCTAAAATAATATATGTTTTTTTACAATTTTCATTCCAAATTTTGTCCAGTAAGATACACTGGCCCATTATAAAGTACTCCTTCTATTCAAATGTTACTGTTACTCATACTGTTCATTTTAACCATATTTTGTTGAAATTTATTAAATAACGCCATTTAAGGATGCGATCGCACGCTTTCTCACTTCTCCCAAACATTCTGACCTAGAATGAACCCTGGTGGTCACCTCCATTAACAGGCACATAGCGAGGCTTACGCATGGACGCACGTGCGTAAGATTTATTTTGACAGTTCCTGAAAATGAAATAAATGCGAAAAATGCAATATAAACTGGATCGTAAGGGGGTAAAGGGGGCCACTGACATTGATCATTCACTAGAAAGCAGACATAAACAAAATGCCAACAGATATTGATTGTAGCTGATGTTCATAGTAGGCAAAAGTCACCTGAGACCATATAGTGGGATAAAAAAATCTCCGGGTGGAGCATGCCCCCGGATACCCTAGGATGGTGCATAATCCATATTTAGGCCTAGCTACGCGCATGATTAAGCAGCCAACCAACCTGTATTAAGCAGCCTGCAGATTCCCAATATTTTCTTATATTATACATTTGACCTCTATTAAGCCAACACCTGTGCTAAGCAACCACTTTCTGTGATTCCCTTGGCTGGCTTCTTCACACAGGCTTGACTGTAGACAGTTGGTGGAAGTCGTGATAGCGCAGGGGTAGCATGTTTGCTTCAGCTGTGAGAGGCCCTAAGATTGCGCACAGCTATGGCCACTATGATTGAACCCTTAGGCAAGGCACAGGAAGTTGCATTCGCTACAGGTGTGAAAGGCACAAAGTTTGTAGCCATTATGATTGTGCCCTTAGGCAATGCACTTAGATTCCACGTTGCCTCTTCTGTCTCCCATCAGGAATGAGGTCTCCCTCTTCTCTCCCCCTCATGGCGATGGATTCCACCAGGAATGAGGTCTCCCTCTTCTCTCCCCCTCGTGGCAATGGATTCCACCAGGAATGAGGTCTCCCTCTTCTCTCCCCCTCGTGGCAATGGATTCCACCAGGAATGAGGTCTCCCTCTTCTCTCCCCCTCATGGCAATGGATTCCACCAGGAATGAGGTCTCCCTCTTCTCTCCCCCTCATGGCAATGGATTCCACCAGGAATGAGGTCTCCCTCTTCTCTCCCCCTCATGGCAATGGATTCCACCAGGAATGAGGTCTCCCTCTTCTCTCCCCCTCATGGCAATGGATTCCACCAGGAATGAGGTCTCCCTCTTCTCTCCCCCTCGTGGCGATGGATTCCACCAGGAATGAGGTCTCCCTCTTCTCTCCCCCTCGTGGCAATGGATTCCACCAGGAATGAGGTCTCCCTCTTCTCTCCCCCTCGTGGCGATGGATTCCACCAGGAATGAGGTCTCCCTCTTCTCTCCCCCTCGTGGCGATGGATTCCACCAGGAATGAGGTCTCCCTCTTCTCTCCCCCTCGTGGCGATGGATTCCACCAGGAATGAGGTCTCGAGATTAAACTAATGTTGTAAGAACTTGGTTTGCAATCCTTCAAGCTAAAACAAATTTGTGTAAATTAGATAACAGTTCTAGATCCACATGTCTAGTACCTCATTCTGGTACCTAGTTCCTAAACTAGATAACAGTTCTAGATCCACATGTCTAGTACCTCATTCTGGTACCTAGTTCCTAAACTAGATAACAGTTCTAGATCCACATGTCTAGTACCTCATTCTGGTACCTAGTTCCTAAACTAGATAACAGTTCTAGATCCACATGTCTAGTACCTCATTCTGGTACCTAGTTCCTAAACTAGATAACAGTTCTAGATCCACATGTCTAGTACCTCATTCTGGTACCTAGTTCCTAAACTAGATAACAGTTCTAGATCCACATGTCTAGTACCTCATTCTGGTACCTAGTTCCTAAACTAGATAACAGTTCTAGATCCACATGTCTAGTACCTCATTCTGGTACCTAGTTCCTAAACTAGATAACAGTTCTAGATCCACATGTCTAGTACCTCATTCTGGTACCTAGTTCCTAAACTAGATAACAGTTCTAGATCCACATGTCTAGTACCTCATTCTGGTACCTAGTTCCTAAACTAGATAACAGTTCTAGATCCACATGTCTAGTACCTCATTCTGGTACCTAGTTCCTAAACTAGATAACAGTTCTAGATCCACATGTCTAGTACCTCATTCTGGTACCTAGTTCCTAAACTAGATAACAGTTCTAGATCCACATGTCTAGTACCTCATTCTGGTACCTAGTTCCTAAACTAGATAACAGTTCTAGATCCACATGTCTAGTACCTCATTCTGGTACCTAGTTCCTAAACTAGATAACAGTTCTAGATCCACATGTCTAGTACCTCATTCTGGTACCTAGTTCCTAAACTAGATAACAGTTCTAGATCCACATGTCTAGTACCTCATTCTGGTACCTAGTTCCTAAACTAGATAACAGTTCTAGATCCACATGTCTAGTACCTCATTCTGGTACCTAGTTCCTAAACTAGATAACAGTTCTAGATCCACATGTCTAGTACCTCATTCTGGTACCTAGTTCCTAAACTAGATAACAGTTCTAGATTTCACATGTCTAGTACCTCATTCTGGTACCTAGTTCCTATTAAACCATATCCTGCTGAATAAATTAGAAGGAATATGCGCACAACATAGATCCAGATCAGCCGCGGCGTAACTCCACGTCTGATCAGGATCTATGTTCTTTGCATTATGTTTTAACTCCAATATCCGAATAGCAAACAGCATAGAGCCTGATCAGACGGCACGCTCTGTTCCATCTGATCTGGCCCTATTCTCGTTGCAATAGTGACTCTGAGATAAGAAACAGGTGAAGATGAGACTGTAGCAACTATAGCATGTGATTTATCATTCAGGTATCTCCGTTGTACTTCTTCATTACGTTGCCAAACACATAGGCACAAAATGGAAGAAGCTTCTCCGACAGCTGTACATGGCGGAGACGGAGCTGACAACTGTTGAATACACGTACAGCAACTCGGGGTTGTACGAGCTCTCAATTCAGGCTTTGTTGATGTGGAAACGTGAAAAGGGGGCAGCTGGGTCACAGGCAGTGCTTTTGAAAGCACTTGAAGATATAGGTCTGAAGTCTGTGGCAGAAAATTGTAACAACATTGGTTATTGTACAGCATAATCACGAAAAACTATGTAAAGAATATTGTTTATTATAGTGTTACCCCTATTGAAAGCACCAGCAATTACTGACTTCGAACCTTCGACCTCCCACTCCGCCCTCCAGACCAACAGTTACTGACTTCGAACCTTCGACCTCCCACTCCGCCCTCCAGACCAACAGTTACTGACTTTGAACCTTCGACCTCCCACTCCGCCCTCCAGACCAACAGTTACTGACTTTGAACCTTCGACCTCCCACTCCGCCCTCCAGACTTATGAGACACCTTTTTTATGAACATCACTACTTCCTGAAGCCTTGTAGGCCAGGCTTGTAGGCCAAGGCCAGGCTTGTAGGCCAGGCTTGTAGGCCAGGCTGATAACCATTATTTAACTAGCTTGCGGCTCACCAACCATGCAATTCAGAACAAACCCCTAACGAGGTTCGAACCTTCGACCTCCCACTCCGTAGATGGACAACGTAACGACTAGGCCATGGAGACGGTGTCAATTGTATGAAACACAGCCAAAATGACTGCAAAATGCTGCGGTTATTTGCATTGATAGCATTTGGAAGCAAAGTACACAATCTATATGGAAACATTTGAATTTGAAGACTAACATTTATTTGCTTTTTAAGTATTGTTGAATACATATATGCTAAAATGATTATAATACACGAGTTAGGGCCTCAGGTGATGTCTGTTCCCTAACTTTATGCCTCAGTAATACATGAGTTAGGCCCTCAGGTGATGTCTGTTCCCTAACTTTATGCCTCAGTAATACATGAGTTAGGCCCTCAGGTGATGTCTGTTCCCTAACTTTATGCCTCAGTAATACTTGAGTTAGGGCCTCAGGTGATATCCGTTCCCTAACTTTATGTTTCAGTAATACTTGAGTTAGGGCCTCAGGTGATGTCCGTTACCTAACTTTATGTCTCAGTAATACTTGAGTTAGGGCCTCAGGTGATGTCCGTTCCCTAACTTTATGTCTCAGTAATACTTGAGTTAGGGCCTCAGGTGATATCTGTTCCCTAACTTTATGTCTCAGTAATACCATTTTTGCCCTATATCACATTGGTTCGTCCTTTGACTCACCATTCATACCATTTTTGCCCTATATCACATTGGTTTGTCCTTTGACTCACCATTCATACCATTGTTGTCCTATATCACATTGGTTTGTCCTTTGACTCACCATTCATACCATTTTTGCCCTATATCACATTGGTTTGTCCTTTGACTCACCATTCATACCATTTTTGCCCTATATCACATTGGTTCGTCCTTTGACTCACCATTCCACCAAATTTCATGAAAATCTGTTCATAACTTTTTGTGTAATCCTACTGACAGATAAACAAACAAACAAATAAACGAAGACAAAATCATATTGTAACTTCCTTGGGGGGGGGGGGTTAAACCCCTTGTAGAGGTTTTACATGGGATAAAGTGCAATATATATCCGCTTTATTCGTGGACAAATTGGAAACACAGGTTATTTTCAATGCATAATGCAGGTTATTTTCAATGCATAATGCAGGTTATTTTCAATGCATAATGCAGGTTATTTTCAATGCATAATGCAGGTTATTTTCAATGCATAATGCAGGTTATTTTCAATGCATAATGCAGGTTATTTTCAATGCATAATGCAGGTTATTTTCAATGCATAATGCAGGTTATTTTCAATGCATAATGCAGGTTATTTCAATGCATAATGCAGGTATTTTCAATGCATAATGCAGGTTATTTTCAATGCATAATGCAGGTTATTTTCAATGCATAATGCAGGTTATTTTCAATGCATAATGCAGGTTATTTTCAATGCATAATGCAGGTTATTTTCAATGCATAATGCAGGTTATTTTCAATGCATAATGCAGGTTATTTTCAATGCATAATGCAGGTTATTTTCAATGCATAATGCAGGTTATTTTCAATGCATAATGCAGGTTATTTTCAATGCATAATGCAGGTTATTTTCAATGCATAATGCAGGTTATTTTCAATGCATAATGCAGGTTATTTTCAATGCATAATGCAGGTTATTTTATTGGAACTGAAATTGTTTTTTGTTGTTTTATCATTTTATTTTCTATTTATCCCTAAAATGACAAACAACATAGATCCAGATCAGCCGTAGTGTAGGATCTATGTTGTTTGTTATTTGTATAGGAAAATATAAACATTATTTTCTTGTGGAAATGCCTTCAGAGTGCACCAGAGACGATCTAGGGAAACATATTTCCCGGGAGAACATGCCACCACAGACATGCCACCACAGACATGCTACCACAGACATGCCACCACAGACATGCACCACAGACATGCCACCACAGACACACAGACATGCCACCACAGACATGCACCACAGACATGCCACCACAGACACACAGACATGCCACCACAGACATGCCACCACAGACATGCTACCACAGACATGCTACCACAGACATGCTACCACAGACATGCCACCACAGACATGCCACCACAGACATGCTACCACAGACATGCTACCACAGACACACAGACATGCCACCACAGACACACAGACATGCCACCACAGACACACAGACATGCCACCACAGACATGCCACCACAGACATGCTACCACAGACATGCTACCACAGACATGCTACCACAGACATGCTACCACAGACATGCCACCACAGACATGCCACCACAGACATGCCACCACAGACATGCTACCACAGACATGCTACCACAGACATGCCACCACAGACATGCCACCACAGACACACAGACATGCCACCACAGACATGCCACCACAGACATGCTACCACAGACATGCCACCACAGACATGCTACCACAGACATGCCACCACAGACACACAGACATGCCACCACAGACATGCCACCACAGACATGCCACCACAGACATGCCACCACAGACATGCCACCACAGACATGCTACCACAGACATGCTACCACAGACATGCTACCACAGACATGCCACCACAGACATGCCACCACAGACATGCCACCACAGACATGCTACCACAGACATGCTACCACAGACATGCCACCACAGACATGTCACCACAGACATGCTACCACAGACATGCCACCACAGACACACAGACATGCCACCACAGACATGCCACCACAGACATGCTACCACAGACATGCCACCACAGACATGCTACCACAGACATGCCACCACAGACATGCTACCACAGACATGCCACCACAGACACACAGACATGCCACCACAGACATGCCACCACAGACACACAGACATGCCACCACAGACACACAGACATGCCACCACAGACATGCTACCACAGACATGCCACCACAGACATGCCACCACAGACATGCCACCACAGACATGCTACCACAGACATGCTACCACAGACATGCCACCACAGACACACAGACATGCCACCACAGACATGCCACCACAGACATGCTACCACAGACATGCCACCACAGACATGCCACCACAGACATGCCACCACAGACATGCTACCACAGACATGCCACCACAGACATGCCACCACAGACACACAGACATGCCACCACAGACATGCTACCACAGACATGCCACCACAGACATGCCACCACAGACATGCTACCACAGACATGCCACCACAGACACACAGACATGCCACCACAGACATGCTACCACAGACATGCCACCACAGACATGCCACCACAGACATGCCACCACAGACATGCTACCACAGACATGCCACCACAGACATGCCACCACAGACACACAGACATGCCACCACAGACATGCCACCACAGACATGCTACCACAGACATGCCACCACAGACATGCCACCACAGACATGCCACCACAGACATGCTACCACAGACATGCCACCACAGACATGCCACCACAGACACACAGACATGCCACCACAGACATGCCACCACAGACATGCTACCACAGACATGCCACCACATACATGCCACCACAGCCACAGACATGCCACCACAGACATGCTGCCACAGACATGTCACCACAGACATGCCACCACAGACACACAGACATGCCACCACAGACATGCCACCACAGACACACAGACATGCCACCACAGACATGCTGCCACAGACATGCCGCCACAGACATGACACCACAGACATGCAACCACAAACATGCCACCACAGACATGCCACCACAGACACACAGACATGCCACCACAGACACGCTGCCATAGACATGCTGCCACAGACATGCCACCACAGACATGCCACCACAGACATGCCACCACAGACACGCCACCACAGACATGCCGCCACAGACATGCCACCACAGACACGCCACCACAGACATGCCACCACAGACACACCACCACAGACATGCCATGCCACCACAGACATGCCACCACAGACATGCCACCACAGACATGCCACCACAGGTATGCCACCACAGACATGCCGCCACAGACATGCCGCCACAGACATGCCACAACAGACACGCTGCCACAGACACGCCACCACAGACACACAGACATGCCATCACAGACATGCCACCACATAAATGCCATGCCACCACAGACATGCCACCACAGACATGCCACCACACACATGCCACCACAGACATGCCACCACAGACATGCCATGCCGCCACAGACATGCCACCACAGACATGCCACAACAGACATGCCACCACATACATGCCACCACAGACATGCCACCACAGACATGCCATGCCGCCACAGACATGCTGCCACAGACATGCCACCACAGACATGCCACCACAGACATGCCACCACAGACATGCCACCACAGACATGCCATGCCACCACAGACACACAGACATGCCACCACAGACATGCCACCACAGACATGCCATGCCACCACAGACATGCCACCACAGACATGCCACCACAGACTCACAGACATGCCACCACAGATATGCCGCCACAGACACACATACATGCCACCACAGACATGCCACCACAGACATGCCATGCCGCCACAGCCACACAGACATGCCACCACAGACATGCCGACACAGACATGCCACCACAGACATGCCACCACAGACACACAGACATGTCACCACAGACATGCCACCACAGACATGCCATGCCGCCACAGACACACATACATGCCACCACAGACATGCCAACACAGACATGCCACCACAGACATGCCACCACAGACACACAGACATGCCACCACAGACATGCCGCCACAGACATGCCATGCCACCCAGCATCCACCCAGCACCCACCCAGCACCCGCCCAGCACCCACCCAGCACCCACCCAGCATCCACCCAGCACCCCCAGCACCCACCCAGCACCCACCAGCACCCACCCAGCATCCACCCAGCACCCACCCAGCACCCAGCCAGCACCCGCCCAGCATCCACCCAGCATCCACCCAGCATCCGCCCAGCATCCACCCGCACCCAGCACCCAGCACCCGCCCAGCACCCGCCCAGCATCCACCAGCATCCACCCAGCACCCGCCCAGCACCAGCACCGCCCAGCACCCGCCAGCATCCCAGCACCCACCCAGCATCCACCCAGCACCCCCCAGCACCCGCCCAGCACCCGCCAGCATCCACCCAGCATCCACCCAGCACCCACCAGCATCCACCCAGCACCCGCCCAGCACCCAGCATCACCCAGCATCCACCCAGCACCCCCAGCACCACCCAGCAAGCACCCACCCAGCACCCACCCAGCATCCACCCAGCACCCACCAGCACCCAGCCAGCACCCGCCCAGCATCCACCCAGCATCCACCCAGCACCCGCCCAGCATCCACCCAGCACCCGCCCAGCATCCCACCCAGCACCCCCCAGCACCTGCCCAGCATCCACCCAGCATCCACCCAGCACCCGCCCAGCATCCACCCAGCACCCGCCCAGCACCCGCCCAGCATCCGCCCAGCACCCACCCAGCATCCACCCAGCACCCGCCAGCACCGCCCAGCATCCACCCAGCACCCATCCAGCATCCACCCAGCACCCGCTCAGCACCCAGCCCAGCATCCACACCCAGCATCAGCACCCGCCCCATCCGCCCAGCACCGCCCAGCATCCACCCAGCATCCACCCAGCACCCGCCCAGCACCCGCCCAGCACCCCCCAGCATCCACCCAGCATCCACCCAGCACCCATCCAGCATCCACCCAGCACCCGCCCAGCACCCGCCCAGCATCCACCCAGCACCCACCCAGCATCCACCCAGCACCCGCCCAGCACCCACCCAGCACCCACCACCCACCCAGCATCCACCCAGCACCCGCCCAGCACCCGCCCAGCATCCACCCAGCATCCACCCAGCATCCACCCAGCATCCGCCCAGCATCCACCCAGCACCCAGCACCCGCCCAGCACCCGCCCAGCACCCGCCCAGCATCCACCCAGCATCCACCCAGCACCCGCCCAGCATCCACCCAGCACCCGCCAGCACCCGCCCCGCCAGCATCCACCCAGCACCCACCCAGCATCCACCCAGCACCCGCCCAGCACCCGACCCAGCACCCGCCCAGCATCCACCCAGCATCCACCCAGCACCCACCCAGCATCCACCCAGCACCCACCCAGCACCCGCCCAGCACCCACCCAGCACCCACCCAGCATCCACCCAGCACCCGCCCAGCACCCACCCAGCACCCACCCAGCACCCGCCCAGCCCGCCCAGCATCCCAGCACCCACCCAGCATCCACCCAGCCCGCCCAGCCACGCCCAGCATCCACCCAGCACCCACCCAGCACCCAGCCCACACCCACCCAGCATCCACCCAGCACCCACCAGCACTCACCCAGCACCCACCCAGCACTCGCCCAGCACCCACCCAGCACCCACCCACCACTCGCCTACCACTCGCCCATTGGCCACGCACGCTGCTGTTGTATGATATAACTTTTTACGCTTTAATCAAAGTATTGTTCTGGTTCTATTATTTTATGATATAATCAAAATGATGGCATATTCTTTGTAATTCTTTGTAATAGTTTGATATTATGATATGTATACATGTAATTAACACAGTTGTGTAGATGTATATGCATGTATATGATTAAATGTATGCTAATGTGAGGACATAGAAAACGCACACCTGCATTATATGATTATTATTACATGAAAACGAAATACGAAGGATTCCATCAAAGATATATCACATCTTTATTACAAAACACAAACATATTCCAAAATGTTTAAAACTATGTATTTATATAGTTATTGTTTTTCATGTAAAAACACACTTATCCGAAGTGTGCGTTTTCTATGTCCTCTAGTATACATGCTTGAACTAAGTCGGACATGTAGATGTATTATACATGCATGAACTAAGTCCGACATGTACATGTATTATACATGCTTGAACTAAGTCCGACATGTAGATGTATTATACATGCTTGAACTAAGTCCGACATGTAGATGTATTATACATGCATGAACTAAGTCGGACATGTACATGTATTATACATGCTTGAACTAAGTCCGACATGTATTATACATGCATGAACTAAGTCCGACATGTAGATGTATTATACATGCATGAACTAAGTCCGACATGTACATGTATTATACATGCATGAACTAAGTCGGACATGTACATGTATTATACATGCATGAACTAAGTCCGACATGTACATGTATTATACATGCATGAACTAAGTCCAACATGTACATGTAGTATACATGCATGAACTAAGTCTGACATGTACATGTATTATACATGCATGAACTAAGTCTGACATGTATTATACATGCATGAACTAAGTCCGACATGTACATGTATTATACATGCATGAACTAAGTCTGACATGTATTATACATGCATGAACTAAGTCCGACATGTACATGTATTATACATGCATGAACTAAGTCAGACATGTATTATACATGCATGAACTAAGTCGGACATGTAGATGTATTATACATGCATGAACTAAGTCGGACATGTAGATGTATTATACATGCATGAACTAAGTCCGACATGTAGATGTATTATACATGCATGAACTAAGTCGGACATGTACATGTATTATACATGCATGAACTAAGTCCGACATGTACATGTATTATACATGCATGAACTAAGTCGGACATGTACATGTATTATACATGCATGAACTAAGTCCGACATGTACATGTATTATACATGCATGAACTAAGTCCGACATGTACATGTAGTATACATGCATGAACTAAGTCCGACATGTACATGTATTATACATGCATGAACTAAGTCTGACATGTACATGTATTATACATGCATGAACTAAGTCTGACATGTACATGTATTATACATGCTTGAACTAAGTCTGACATGTATTATACATGCATGAACTAAGTCCGACATGTACATGTATTATACATGCATGAACTAAGTCAGACATGTATTATACATGCATGAACTAAGTCGGATATGTAGATGTATTATACATGCATGAACTAAGTCCGACATGTAGATGTATTATACATGCATGAACTAAGTCGGACATGTACATGTATTATACATGCATGAACTAAGTCCGACATGTAGATGTATTATACATGCATGAACTAAGTCGGACATGTACATGTATTATACATGCATGAACTAAGTCTGACATGTACATGTATTATACATGCATGAACTAAGTCCGACATGTACATGTAGTATACATGCATGAACTAAGTCGGACATGTACATGTAGTATACATAAGTTATAGCTTCCAGGCCCATAGCTGACTGTACGTAAATACGCAACTACAGTCAAACCTGTCTATAAAGGCCACCCTCGGGAAAGTCAAAACGTGGCCTTTCTTGGCAGGTGGCCTCTCAATAGAGGGTTAAAATGCATTGAAAATGGCTCGACGAGAGAGAAAAATGGTGGCCTTTAGAGACAGGTTTTTCATATGCGGCCTTTATTCGCACGCGCACGCACTCACGCACGCACGCACGCTCGCACGCACGCACACACACACACACACACTTGTATATTTTGCTTCTCAATATTTCTACCTTAGATACATGAGGTAATGCTTTTAATATCGACCAAAGTTGTACAGTTTGGTAAATAAAAAATGTGACCCCTAACATATATTATGAATGTGACCCCTAACATGTATTATGAATGTGACCCATAATGTGTATTATGAATGTGACCCCTAATGTGTATTATGAATGTGACCCCTGACATGTATTATGAATGTGACCCCTAACATGTATTATGAATGTGACCCCTAATGTGTATTATGAATGTGACCCCTAATGTGTATTATGAGTGTGACCAACATATAACATGTATTAAAGTTGTATGTATTATGAATGTGACCACCAGTATTAAAGTTGTACATATATATGAGTGTGGATCGACTATTAAATGTAAATATTAGAGTGGGGGATCGACCAGTATTAAAGTTGTATATATATATAGAGGGTTGATCGACCATATTAAGTGTATATTATGAGGGATCGACCCCTAAAATGTATTATTATAGAATGGTGATCGACCAGTATTAAAGTTGTATATATATATAGAGTGGTGGATCGACCAGTATTAAAGTTGTATATATATAGAGAGTGGTGGAACGACCAGTATTAAAGTTGTATATATATAGAGAGTGGTGGAACGACCAGTATTAAAGTTGTATATATATATAGAGTGGTGGATCGACCAGTATTAAAGTTGTATATATATATAGAGTGGTGGATCGACCAGTATTAAAGTTGTATATATATATAGAGTGGTGGATCGACCAGTATTAAAGTTGTATATATATATAGAGTGGTGGATCGACCAGTATTAAAGTTGTATATATATATAGAGTGGTGGAACGACCAGTATTAAAGTTGTATATATATATAGAGTGGTGGATCGACCAGTATTAAAGTTGTATATATATATAGAGTGGTGGATCGACCAGTATTAAAGTTGTATATATATAGAGAGTGGTGGATCGACCAGTATTAAAGTTGTATATATATATAGAGTGGTGGATCGACCAGTATTAAAGTTGTATATATATATAGAGTGGTGGATCGACCAGTATTAAAGTTGTATATATATATAGAGTGGTGGATCGACCAGTATTAAAGTTGTATATATATATAGAGTGGTGGATCGACCAGTATTAAAGTTGTATATATATATAGAGTGGTGGACGACCAGTATTAAAGTTGTATATATATATAGAGTGGTGGATCGACCAGTATTAAAGTTGTATATATATATAGAGTGGTGGATCGACCAGTATTAAAGTTGTATATATATATAGAGTGGTGGAACGACCAGTATTAAAGTTGTATATATATATAGAGTGGTGGAACGACCAGTATTAAAGTTGTATATATATATAGAGTGGTGGATCGACCAGTATTAAAGTTGTATATATATATAGAGTGGTGGATCGACCAGTATTAAAGTTGTATATATATATAGAGTGGTGGATCGACCAGTATTAAAGTTGTATATATATATAGAGTGGTGGAACGACCAGTATTAAAGTATATATATAGAGTGGTGGATCGACCAGTATTAAAGTTGTATATATATATAGAGTGGTGGATCGACCAGTATTAAAGTTGTATATATATATAGAGTGGTGGATCGACCAGTATTAAAGTTGTATATATATATAGAGTGGTGGATCGACCAGTATTAAAGTTGTATATATATATAGAGAAAAAAAATGGTGGAACGACCAGTATTAAAGTTGTATATATATATAGAGTGGTGGAACGACCAGTATTAAAGTGTATAATATATAGAGTGGTGGAACGACCAGTATTAAAGTTGTATATATATATAGAGTGGTGGATCAAAAGTGTATATATATATAGAGTGGTGGATCGACCAGTATAAAGTTTATATAATATAGAGTGGTGGATCGACCAGTATTAAGTTGTATATATATATAGAGTGTGACGACCAGTATTAAAGTTGTATATATATATAGAGAGTGGTGGAACGACCAGTATTAAAGTTGTATATATATATAGAGTGGTGGAACGACCAGTATTAAAGTTGTATATATATATAGAGTGGTGGAACGACCAGTATTAAAGTTGTATATATATATAGAGTGGTGGAAGACCAGTATTAAAGTTGTATATATATATAGAGTGGTGGATCGACCAGTATTAAAGTTGTATATATATATAGAGTGGTGGATCGACCAGTATTAAAGTTGTATATATATATAGAGTGGTGGATCGACCAGTATTAAAGTTGTATATATATATAGAGTGGTGGAAGACCAGTATTAAAGTTGTATATATATAGAGTGGTGGACGACCAGTATTAAAGTTGTATATATATATAGAGTGGTGGAACGACCAGTATTAAAGTTGTATATATATATAGAGTGGTGGAACGACCAGTATTAAAGTTGTATATATATATAGAGAGTGGTGGAGCGACCAGTATTAAAGTTGTATATTATATAGAGTGGTGGATCGACCAGTATTAAAGTTGTATATATATATAGAGAAGAGTGGTGGAACGACCAGTATTAAAGTTGTATATATATAGAGAGTGGGGATCGATCAGTATTAAAGTTGTATATATATATAGAGTGGTGGTCGACCACTATTAAAGTTGTAATATATATAGAGTGGTGGATTGACCAGTATAAAGTTGTATATATATATAGAGTGGTGGATCGACCAGTATTAAAGTTGTATATATATAGAGTGGTGGATCGACCAGTATTAAATTTGTATATATATATAGAGAGTGGTGGAACGACCAGTATTAAGTTGTATATATATATAGATGGTGGAACAACCAGTATTAAAGTTGTATATATATAAGATGGGATCAACCAAAAAAAAAAAAAACACAAAAAAAAAAACACCAGTATTAAAGTTGTATATATATATAGAGTGGTGGATCGACCAGTATTAAAGTTGTATATATATATAGAGTGGTGGATCGACCAGTATTAAAGTTGTATATATATATATAGAGTGGTGGATCGACCAGTATTAAAGTTGTATATATATATAGAGTGGTGGATCGACCAGTATTAAAGTTGTATATATATATAGAGTGGTGGAACGACCAGTATTAAAGTTGTATATATATAGAGAGTGGTGGAACGACCAGTATTAAAGTTGTAATATATATAGAGTGGTGGATCGACCAGTATTAAAGTTGTATATATATATAGAGAGTGGTGGACGATCAGTATTAAAGTTGTATATATATATAGAGTGGTGGATCGACCAGTATTAAAGTTGTATATATATAGAGGGTGGATGACCAGTATTAAAGTTGTAATATATATATAGAGTGGTGGATCGACCAGTATTAAAGTGTAATAATATATATAGAGTGGTGGATCGACCAGTATTAAAGTTGTATATATATATAGAGAGAGAGTGGTGGAACGACCAGTATTAAAGTTGTATATATATATAGAGAGTGGTGGAACGACCAGTATAAAGTGTATATATATTTAGAGTGGTGGAACGACCAGTATTAAAGTTGTATATATATATAGAGTGGGGAACGACCAGTATTAAAGTTGTATATATATATAGAGTGGTGGATCGACCAGTATTAAAGTGTATATATATATAGAGTGGGATTGACAGTATTAAAGTTGTATAATATATATAGAGTGGTGGAACGACCAGTATTAAAGTTGTATATATATATAGAGTGGTGGATCGACCAGTATTAAAGTTGTATATATATATAGAGTGGTGGATCGACCAGTATTAAAGTTAAAAAAAACACCAAAAAAAAAAAAACACAAAAAAAAAAAAAACACAAAAAAAAAAAAAACACCAAAAAAAAAAAAAACACCAAAAATGTATATATATATAGAGAGTGGTGGAACGACCAGTATTAAGTTGTATATATATATATAGAAGTGGTGGAACGACCGTATTAAAGTTGTAATATATATAGAGTGGTGGAACGACCAGTATTAAAGTTGTATATATATAGAGAGTGGTGGGGACGACCAGTATTAAAGTTGTATATATATAGAGAGTGGTGGAACGACCAGTATTAAAGTTGTATATATATATAGAGTGGTGGACAGACCAGTATTAAAGTTGTATATATATAGAGTGTGGACGACCAGTATTAAAGTTGTATATATATATAGAGTGGCGGATCGACCAGTATTAAAGTTGTATATATATATAGAGTGGTGGATCGACCAGTATTAAAGTTGTAATATATATATAGAGTGGTGGAACGACCAGTATAAAGTTGTATATATTATAGAGTGGTGGAACGACCAGTATTAAAGTTGTATATATATATATAGAGTGGTGGATCAAAAACCACCAAAAAAAAAAAAAACGACCAGTATTAAAGTTGTATATATATATAGAGTGGTGGATCGACCAGTATTAAAGTTGTATATATATATAGAGTGGTGGATCGACCAGTATTAAAGTTGTATATATATATAGAGTGGTGGATCGACCAGTATTAAAGTTGTATATATATATAGAGTGGTGGATCGACCAGTATTAAAGTTGTATATATATAGAGAGTGGTGGAACGACCAGTATTAAAGTTGTATATATATAGAGAGTGGTGGAACGACCAGTATTAAAGTTGTATATATATATAGAGTGGCGGATCGACCAGTATTAAAGTTGTATATATATATAGAGTGGCGGATCGACCAGTATTAAAGTTGTATATATATATATAGAGTGGTGGATCGACCAGTATTAAAGTTGTATATATATAGAGAGTGGTGGATCGACCAGTATTAAAGTTGTATATATATATAGAGTGGTGGAACGACCAGTATTAAAGTTGTATATATATAGAGAGTGGTGGAACGACCAGTATTAAAGTTGTATATATATAGAGAGTGGTGGAACGACCAGTATTAAAGTTGTATATATATATAGAGAGTGGTGGAACGACCAGTATTAAAGTTGTATATATATATAGAGAGTGGTGGAGCGACCAGTATTAAAGTTGTATATATATATAGAGTGGTGGATCGACCAGTATTAAAGTTGTATATATATATAGAGAGTGGTGGATCGATCAGTATTAAAGTTGTATATATATATAGAGTGGTGGATCGACCAGTATTAAAGTTGTATATATATATAGAGTGGTGGATTGACCAGTATTAAAGTTGTATATATATATAGAGTGGTGGATCGACCAGTATTAAAGTTGTATATATATATAGAGTGGTGGATCGACCAGTATTAAATTTGTATATATATATAGAGAGTGGTGGAACGACCAGTATTAAAGTTGTATATATATATAGATTGGTGGATCAACCAGTATTAAAGTTGTATATATATATAGATTGGTGGATCAACCAGTATTAAAGTTGTATATATATATAGAGTGGTGGAACGACCAGTATTAAAGTTGTATATATATATAGAGTGGTGGAACGACCAGTATTAAAGTTGTATATATATATAGAGTGGTGGATCGACCAGTATTAAAGTTGTATATATATATAGAGTGGTGGATCGACCAGTATTAAAGTTGTATATATATATATAGAGTGGTGGATCGACCAGTATTAAAGTTGTATATATATATAGAGTGGTGGATCGACCAGTATTAAAGTTGTATATATATATAGAGTGGTGGAACGACCAGTATTAAAGTTGTATATATATAGAGAGTGGTGGAACGACCAGTATTAAAGTTGTATATATATATATAGAGTGGTGGATCGACCAGTATTAAAGTTGTATATATATATAGAGAGTGGTGGATCGATCAGTATTAAAGTTGTATATATATATAGAGTGGTGGATCGACCAGTATTAAAGTTGTATATATATATAGAGTGGTGGATTGACCAGTATTAAAGTTGTATATATATATATAGAGTGGTGGATCGACCAGTATTAAAGTTGTATATATATATAGAGTGGTGGATCGACCAGTATTAAAGTTGTATATATATATAGAGAGAGAGTGGTGGAACGACCAGTATTAAAGTTGTATATATATATAGAGAGTGGTGGAACGACCAGTATTAAAGTTGTATATATATTTAGAGTGGTGGAACGACCAGTATTAAAGTTGTATATATATAGAGTGGTGGAACGACCAGTATTAAAGTTGTATATATATATAGAGTGGTGGATCGACCAGTATTAAAGTTGTATATATATATAGAGTGGCGGATCGACCAGTATTAAAGTTGATATATATATATAGAGTGGTGGATCGACCAGTATTAAAGTTGTATATATATATAGAGTGGTGGATCGACCAGTATTAAAGTTGTATATATATATAGAGTGGTGGAACGACCAGTATTAAAGTTGTATATATATAGAGAGTGGTGGAACGACCAGTATTAAAGTTGTATATATATAGAGAGTGGTGGAACGACCAGTATTAAAGTTGTATATATATATAGAGTGGTGGATCGACCAGTATTAAAGTTGTATATATATATAAGAGTGGTGGATCGACCAGTATTAAAGTTGTATATATATATAGAGTGGTGGATCGACCAGTATTAAAGTTGTATATATATATAGAGAGAGAGTGGTGGAACGACCAGTATTAAAGTTGTATATATATATATAGAGAGTGGTGGATCGATCAGT
>CM026395.1:270958-308500 GCA_014843695.1 Archivesica marissinica | reverse complement strand
TGTATATATACTGAGTCAAAAAAGAAACGATACCAAACTAAAAATGACGTAAAACGGATAAAACCATAGAAAGGTTTAATATATTATTACGTATCAGTACCGGGTATCTTATTGCAACGTCAGCCAACCATAAACACAGGTAAATAAACACCCGATAATCCTGGAACGCCGAATTTCCGATTTGCACATGCTCCTCAACAAAGACAACTTCCTGCACATGTACACATCGGAAAACCGGTTTATTGTACTGGTATTGCATTACCATCGAGGAAAAACACCGTACATACCCATTGTTACCTCTAACAAAATGCCTAGGCTAAACCGCAATCAGAGAATGCGTGCCATTGGCATGATTGACGGCGGTTTACGTCAGCGTGACGTCGCAAATCGACTCGGGGTTACGCGGATCACGATAACACGTCTACTTCGACGTTATCGAACACATGGATTGGTGGACGACCGTTCAAGATCTGGTCCATCACGTGTGACGACGCGTGAACAGGACCGTCACATTCGGACGTCACATTTACGTGACCGGTTCCTACCTGCTACGCACACAGCTGCCGTTACTCCTGGGATGACCAACAATCGCATCAGTGCACAAACAGTCAGGAACCGGCTCGGTGAACGTGGCATTCGTGCCTATCGGCCATACGTTGGACCCATCCTGACACGACGTCACCGTGACGTACGGCGGGAATGGACGACGGAACGTGCTCGCTGGACTCGGTTACAGTGGAATTCGGTGATGTTTAGCGATGAATCGCGGTTCTGTTTGCGTCGAGCGGATGGTAGAGAGCGGGTATATCGCAGACGCGGTGAACGTTACGCCGACGCATGTGTACGTCAGGTCGATCTGTTCGGGGGCGGAAGCTTTATGGCGTGGGGCGGTATCACCTTGTGCAGTCGCACTGAACTGTTAGTGGTGGACGGGAACCTAAACGCCCAGCGGTACTATGATGAGATCCTTGCGCCAGTTATTGTGCCGTTCTTTAACGCCAACAGAAACGTCACACTGTTCCAACAGGACAAGGCCAGGTGTCATACCGCTCGGATTTCCACCACATTATTGGAGCAGAACAATATTGAAACCCTGCCGTGGCCTGCTTTGTCACCAGACTTGTCACCCATAGAACATTTGTGGGATACGTTAGACCGCCGCGTCAGACGACGTCAGCCGGTAACATTAAACCAACTGAGGGATGTTTTGCGTCAGGAGTGGACAAATATTGACCAGCAAGAGATTCAGACACTCTTCCATTCGATGCGACGGTGGTGCATTGCAGTGAGAGACGCAAATGGTGCCCATACTCGGTATTAACGTCTGTGTGAAAACTCCATTAGACCCCTGTCCGACGAATTACGTCATCACGCAGCAGACAGTTTCGGAGGCTCATTATGCTTTATGTGCTCCTCTTTCAAACATGTTGGACTATCATCTTATGAATTTTAAAAGAATTGTCTTAATAAATGTTGAAATTATAGACACATAAACACCAGGTATCGTTTCTTTTTTGACTCAGTATATATATAGAGTGGTGGATCGACCAGTATTAAAGTTGTATATATATATAGAGTGGCGGATCGACCAGTATTAAAGTTGTATATATATATATAGAGTGGTGGATCGACCAGTATTAAAGTTGTATATATATATAGAGTGGTGGATCGACCAGTATTAAAGTTGTATATATATATAGAGTGGTGGAACGACCAGTATTAAAGTTGTATATATATAGAGAGTGGTGGAACGACCAGTATTAAAGTTGTATATATATAGAGAGTGGTGGAACGACCAGTATTAAAGTTGTATATATATATAGAGAGTGGTGGAACGACCAGTATTAAAGTTGTATATATATATAGAGAGTGGTGGAGCGACCAGTATTAAAGTTGTATATATATATAGAGTGGTGGATCGACCAGTATTAAAGTTGTATATATATATAGAGAGTGGTGGATCGATCAGTATTAAAGTTGTATATATATATAGAGTGGTGGATCGACCAGTATTAAAGTTGTATATATATATAGAGTGGTGGATTGACCAGTATTAAAGTTGTATATATATATAGAGTGGTGGATCGACCAGTATTAAAGTTGTATATATATATAGAGTGGTGGATCGACCAGTATTAAATTTGTATATATATATAGAGAGTGGTGGAACGACCAGTATTAAAGTTGTATATATATATAGATTGGTGGATCAACCAGTATTAAAGTTGTATATATATATAGATTGGTGGATCAACCAGTATTAAAGTTGTATATATATATAGAGTGGTGGAACGACCAGTATTAAAGTTGTATATATATATAGAGTGGTGGAACGACCAGTATTAAAGTTGTATATATATATAGAGTGGTGGATCGACCAGTATTAAAGTTGTATATATATATAGAGTGGTGGATCGACCAGTATTAAAGTTGTATATATATATATAGAGTGGTGGATCGACCAGTATTAAAGTTGTATATATATATAGAGTGGTGGATCGACCAGTATTAAAGTTGTATATATATATAGAGTGGTGGAACGACCAGTATTAAAGTTGTATATATATATAGAGTGGTGGATCGACCAGTATTAAAGTTGTATATATATATAGAGTGTGGATCGACCAGTATTAAAGTTGTATATATATATAGAGAGTGGTGGAACGACCAGTATTAAAGTTGTATATATATATAGAGTGGTGGAACGACCAGTATTAAAGTTGTATATATATATAGAGTGGTGGATCGACCAGTATTAAAGTTGTATATATATATAGAGTGGTGGATCGACCAGTATTAAAGTTGTATATATATATAGAGTGGTGGATCGACCAGTATTAAAGTTGTATATATATATAGAGTGGTGGATCGACCAGTATTAAAGTTGTATATATATATAGAGTGGTGGAACGACCAGTATTAAAGTTGTATATATATAGAGAGTGGTGGAACGACCAGTATTAAAGTTGTATATATATATAGAGAGTGGTGGAACGACCAGTATTAAAGGTGTATATATATATAGAGAGTGGTGGAACGACCAGTATTAAAGTTGTATATATATATAGAGTGGTGGAACGACCAGTATTAAATTGTATATATATAGAGAGTGGTGGAACGACCAGTATTAAAGTTGTATATATATAGAGAGTGGTGGAACGACCAGTATTAAAGTTGTATATATATATAGAGTGGTGGAACGACCAGTATTAAAGTTGTATATATATATAGAGTGGTGGATCGACCAGTATTAAAGTTGTATATATATATAGAGTGGCGGATCGACCAGTATTAAAGTTGTATATATATATATAGAGTGGTGGATCGACCAGTATTAAAGTTGTATATATATAGAGAGTGGTGGAACGACCAGTATTAAAGTTGTATATATATATATAGAGTGGTGGATCGACCAGTATTAAAGTTGTATATATATATAGAGTGGCGGATCAACCAGTATTAAAGTTGTATATATATATATAGAGTGGTGGATCGACCAGTATTAAAGTTGTATATATATATAGAGTGGTGGATCGACCAGTATTAAAGTTGTATATATATATAGAGTGACGGAATATATATATTAAGATATTGAACAAGTTAGGGTGGATAAATAAAAAATAACAATTACACCGTGCATAGGTGCCCTGAAGTCTTGATTTCCCCATATAAACGTGAAACAAGTTAATGCAGTGCCCAACCGACACCATTGCGATAGCTGAATTGAGCAGCAAGGTCACGTGATGAAGCTAAAACTGTCAACAAGCAGCAAGGTCACGTGATGAAGCTAAAACTGTCGACAAGCAGCAAGGTCACGTGATGAAGCTAAAACTGTCGACAAGCAGCAAGGTCACGTGATGAATCTAAAACTGTCTACAAGAGTTTTTTGAGAGTTGTTTTCACAACTTATGAAAATAATAATATACGGCAAGTGCAATTAACATTTTAAACTGGTCATTATGTGTGGGATTTATGCCGAGCATAGGTTCCACCACTCTATATGTGGGATTTACGCCGAGCATAGGTACCACCACTCTATATGTAGGATTTATGCCGAGCATAGGTTCCACCACTCTATATGTAGGATTTATGCCGAGCATAGGTTCCACCACTCTATATGTGGGATTTACGCTGAGCATAGGTTCCACCACTCTATATGTGGTATTTATGTCGAGCATAGGTTCCACCACTCTATATGTGGGATTTATGCCGAGCATAGGTTCCACCACTCTATATGTAGGATTTATGCCGAGCATAGGTTCCACCACTCTATATGTGGGATTTACACCGAGCATAGGTTCCACCACTCTATATGTAGGATTTATGCCGAGCATAGGTTCCACCACTCTATATGTGGGATTTATGCCGAGCATAGGTTCCACCACTCTATATGTAGGATTTATGCCGAGCATAGGTTCCACCACTCTATATGTAGGATTTATGCCGAGCATAGGTTCCACCACTCTATATGTAGGATTTATGCCGAGCATAGGTCCCACCACTCTATATGTGGGATTTATGCCGAGCATAGGTCCCACCACTCTATATGTGGGATTTATGCCGAGCATATGTTCCACCGCTCTATATGTGGGATTTACGCCGAGCATATGTTCCACCACTCTATATGTGGGATTTATGCCGAGCATAGGTTCCACCACTCTATATGTGGGATGGGATTTACACCGAGCATAGGTTCCACCACTCTATATGTGGGATTTATGCCGAGCATAGGTTCCACCACTCTATATGTGGGATTTATGCCGAGCATAGGTTCCACCACTCTATATGTGGGATTTATGCCGAGCATAGTTATCACCACTCTATATGTAGGATTTACGCCGAGCATAGGTTCCACCACTCTATATGTAGGATTTATGCCGAGCATAGGTTCCACCACTCTATATGTAGGATTTATGCCGAGCATAGGTTCCACCACTCTATATGTGGGATTTACGCTGAGCATAGGTTCCACCACTCTATATGTGGTATTTATGTCGAGCATAGGTTCCACCACTCTATATGTGGGATTTATGCCGAGCATATGTTCCACCACTCTATATGTAGGATTTATGCCGAGCATAGGTTCCACCACTCTATATGGGATTTAGGCTGAGCATAGGTTCCACCACTCTATATGTGGTATTTATGTCGAGCATAGGTTCCACCACTCTATATGTGGGATGGTTTACACCGAGCATAGGTTCCACCACTCTATATGTAGGATTTATGCCGAGCATAGGTTCCACCACTCTATATGTGGGATTTACACCGAGCATAGGTTCCACCACTCTATATGTAGGATTTATGCCGAGCATAGGTTCCACCACTCTATATGTGGGATTTACACCGAGCATAGGTTCCACCACTCTATATGTAGGATTTATGCCGAGCATAGGTTCCACCACTCTATATGTAGGATTTATGCTGAGCATAGGTTCCACCACTCTATATGTAGGATTTACACCGAGCATAGGTCCCACCACTCTATATGTGGGATTTATGCCGAGCATATGTTCCACCGCCCTATATGTGGGATTTACGCCGAGCATATGTTCCACCACTCTATATGTGGGATTCACGCCGAGCATAGGTTCCACCACTCTATATGTGGGATTTATGCCAAGCATAGGTTCCACCACTCTATATGTGGGATTTACACCGAGCATAGGTTCCACCACTCTATATGTGGGATTTATGCCGAGCATAGGTTCCACCACTCTATATGGGGATTTATGCCGAGCATAGGTTCCACCTCTTATATGTAGGATTTACGCCGAGCATAGGTTCCACCACTCTATATGTGGGATTTACGCCGAGCATAGGTTCCACCACTCTGTATGTGGGATTTACGCCGAGCATAGGTTCCACCACTCTATATGTGGGATTTATGCCGAGCATAGGTTCCACCACTCTATATGTGGGATTTACGCCGAGCATAGGTTCCACCACTCTATATGTGGGATTTATGCCGAGCATAGGTTCCACCACTCTATATGTGGGATTTATGCCGAGCATAGGTTCCACCACTCTATATGTGGGATTTATGCCGAGCATAGGTTCCACCACTCTATATGTGGGATTTATGCCGAGCATAGGTTCCACCACTCTATATGTGGGATTTATGCCGAGCATAGGTTCCACCACTCTATATGTGGGATTTACGCCGAGCATAGGTTCCACCACTCTATATGTGGGATTTACGCCGAGCATAGGTTCCACCACTCTATATGTGGGATTTACGCCGAGCATTGGTTCCACCACTCTATATGTGGGATTTACGCCGAGCATTGGTTCCACCACTCTATATGTGGGATTTACGCCGAGCATTGGTTCCACCACTCTATATGTGGGATTTACGCCGAGCATTGGTTCCACCACTCTATATGTGGGATTTACGCCGAGCATTGGTTCCACCACTCTATATGTGGGATTTACGCCGAGCATTGGTTCCACCACTCTATATGTGGGATTTACGCCGAGCATTGGTTCCACCACTCTATATGTGGGATTTACGCCGAGCATTGGTTCCACCACTCTATATGTGGGATTTACGCCGAGCATTGGTTCCACCACTCTATATGTAGGATTTACGCGAGCATTGGTTCCACCACTCTATATGTAGGATTTACGCCGAGCATTGGTTCCACCACTCTATATGTAGGATTTACGTCGAGCATTGGTTCCACCACTCTATATGTAGGATTTACGTCGAGCATTGGTTCCACCACTCTATATGTAGGATTTACGTCGAGCATTGGTTCCACCACTCTATATGTAGGATTTACGTCGAGCATTGGTTCCACCACTCTATATGTAGGATTTATGTCGAGCATAGGTTCCACCACTCTATATGTGGGATTTATGTCGAGCATTGGTTCCACCACTCTATATGTGGGATTTATGTCGAGCATTGGTTCCACCACTCTATATGTGGGATTTATGCCGAGCATTGGTTCCACCACTCTATATGTGGGATTTATGCCGAGCATTGGTTCCACCACTCTATATGTGGGATTTATGCCGAGCATTGGTTCCACCACTCTATATGTGGGATTTATGCCGAGCATTGGTTCCACCACTCTATATGTGGGATTTATGCCGAGCATTGGTTCCACCACTCTATATGTGGGATTTATGCCGAGCATTGGTTCCACCACTCTATATGTGGGATTTATGTCGAGCATTGGTTCCACCACTCTATATGTAGGATTTATGTCGAGCATTGGTTCCACCACTCTATATGTAGGATTTATGTCGAGCATTGGTTCCACCACTCTATATGTGGGATTTATGTCGAGCATTGGTTCCACCACTCTATATGTGGGATTTATGTCGAGCATTGGTTCCACCACTCTATATGTGGGATTTATGTCGAGCATTGGTTCCACCACTCTATATGTGGGATTTATGTCGAGCATTGGTTCCACCACTCTATATGTGGGATTTATGTCGAGCATTGGTTCCACCACTCTATATGTGGGATTTATGTCGAGCATTGGTACCACCACTCTATATGTGGGATTTATGTCGAGCATTGGTACCACCACTCTATATGTGGGATTTATGTCGAGCATTGGTACCACCACTCTATATGTGGGATTTATGTCGAGCATTGGTTCCACCACTCTATATGTGGGATTTATGTCGAGCATTGGTTCCACCACTCTATATGTGGGATTTATGTCGAGCATTGGTTCCACCACTCTATATGTGGGATTTATGTCGAGCATTGGTTCCACCACTCTATATGTGGGATTTATGTCGAGCATTGGTTCCACCACTCTATATGTGGGATTTATGTCGAGCATTGGTTCCACCACTCTATATGTGGGATTTATGTCGAGCATTGGTTCCACCACTCTATATGTGGGATTTATGTCGAGCATTGGTTCCACCACTCTATATGTGGGATTTATGTCGAGCATTGGTTCCACCACTCTATATGTGGGATTTATGTCGAGCATTGGTTCCACCACTCTATATGTGGGATTTATGTCGAGCATTGGTTCCACCACTCTATATGTGGGATTTATGTCGAGCATTGGTTCCACCACTCTATAAATGATCTGTCATTATGCTGGATACAATGTATTACTTTGAGATTTTGTCCCAAAAATATTAGTTAAAGTTAAAAACATTAATTAATTAAAACAAAATTTCCTTCATACATAACTTATAACAAAACAAACTGTTACGTAGCATTTTAGTTTGTTATTTTGGCTTGAGTTGTTGTTGCCTTCAAGGTTGTTCTAACTTTGGCCTACTAAACAACTATAGCCAGTATCGAACATATCTGTGAAGTTTCAGAGGATCAGTCCCGCTCGAGAGAGTCCAGTCCCGCTCGAGAGTGTCCAGTCCCGCTCGAGAGTGTCCAGTCCAGCTCGAGAGTGTCCAGTCCTGCTCGAGAGTGTCCAGTCCCGCTCGAGAGTGTCCAGTCCTGCTCGAGAGTGTCCAGTCCTGCTCGAGAGTGTCCAGTCCAGCTCGAGAGTGTCCAGTCCTGCTCGAGAGTGTCCAGTCCAGCTCGAGAATGTCCAGTCCCGTGTCCAGTCCCGCTCGAGAGTGTCCAGTCTCGTTCGAGAGTGTCCACCAGTCCCGCTCGAGAGTGTCCACGCTCAAGAGTGTCCAGTCCCGCTCGAGATTGTCCAGTCCCGCTCGAGAGTGTCCAGTCCAGCTCGAGAGTGTCCAGTCCCGCTCGAGTGTCCAGTCCTGCTCGAGAGTGTCCAGTCCCGTGTCCAGTCCCGCTTGAGAGTGTCTAGTGTTTCATGAAACTTGAAGCAACTAGTATAACCAGTTTTATACCAGTTATATACCATACTGGCTGTGTACCAGTTATATACCATACTGGCTGTGTACCAGTTATATACCATACTGGTTGTATACCAGTTATATACCATACTGGTTGTATACCAGATATATACCATACTGGCTGTATACCAGTTATATACCATACTGGTTGTATACCAGATATATACCATACTGGCTGTGTACCAGTTATATACCATACTGGCTGTGTACCAGTTATATACCATACTGGCTGTGTACCAGTTATATACCATACTGGCTGTGTACCAGTTATATACCATACTGGCTGTGTACCAGTTATATACCATACTGGCTGTATACCAGTTATATACCATACTGGCTGTGTACCAGTTATATACCATACTGGCTGTATACCAGTTATATACCATACTGGCTGTATACCAGTTATATACCATACTGGCTGTATACCAGTTATATACCATACTGGCTGTATACCAGTTATATACCATACTGGTTGTATACCAGTTATATACCATACTGGCTGTATACCAGTTATATACCATACTGGCTGTATACCAGTTATATACCATACTGGCTGTATACCAGTTATATACCATACTGGCTGTATACCAGTTATATACCATACTGGCTGTATACCAGTTATATACCATACTGGCTGTATACCAGTTATATACCATACTGGTTGTATACCAGTTATATACCATACTGGCTGTATACCAGTTATATACCATACTGGCTGTATACCAGTTATATACCATACTGGCTGTATACCAGTTATATACCATACTGGCTGTATACCAGTTATATACCATACTGGCTGTATACCAGTTATATACCATACTGGCTGTATACCAGTTATATACCATACTGGCTGTATACCAGTTATATACCATACTGGCTGTATACCAGTTATATACCATACTGGCTGTATACCAGTTATATACCATACTGGCTGTATACCAGTTATATACCATACTGGCTGTATACCAGTTATATACCATACTGGCTGTATACCAGTTATATACCATACTGGCTGTATACCAGTTATATACCATACTGGCTGTATACCAGTTATATACCATACTGGCTGTATACCAGTTATATACCATACTGGCTGTATACCAGTTATATACCATACTGGTTGTATACCAGTTATATACCATACTGGCTGTATACCAGTTATATACCATACTGGCTGTATACCAGTTATATACCATACTGGTTGTATACCAGTTATATACCATACTGGCTGTATACCAGTTATATACCATACTGGCTGTATACCAGTTATATACCATACTGGTTGTATACCAGTTATATACCATACTGGCTGTATACCAGTTATATACCATACTGGCTGTATACCAGTTATATACCATACTGGCTGTATACCAGTTATATACCATACTGGTTGTATACCAGTTATATACCATACTGGCTGTATACCAGTTATATACCATACTGGTTGTATACCAGTTATATACCATACTGGCTGTATACCAGTTATATACCATACTGGCTGTATACCAGTTATATACCATACTGGCTGTATACCAGTTATATACCATACTGGCTGTATACCAGTTATATACCATACTGGCTGTATACCAGTTATATACCATACTGGCTGTATACCAGTTATATACCATACTGGCTGTATACCAGTTATATACCATACTGGCTGTATACCAGTTATATACCATACTGGTTGTATACCAGTTATATACCATACTGGCTGTATACCAGTTATATACCATACTGGCTGTATACCAGTTATATACCATACTGGCTGTATACCAGTTATATACCATACTGGCTGTATACCAGTTATATACCATACTGGCTGTATACCAGTTATATACCATACTGGCTGTATACCAGTTATATACCATACTGGCTGTATACCAGTTATATACCATACTGGTTGTATACCAGTTATATACCATACTGGCTGTATACCAGTTATATACCATACTGGTTGTATACCAGTTATATACCATACTGGCTGTATACCAGTAATATACCACACTGGTTGTATACCAGTTATATACCATGCTGGTTGTATAGTATACTGGCTGTATACCAGTTATATTCCATACTGGCTGTGTACCAGTTATATACCATGCTGGTTGTATACCAGTTATATACCATACTGGCTGTATACCAGTTATATACCATACTGGTTGTATACCAGTTATATACCATGCTGGTTGCATACCAGTTATATACCATACTAGCTGTGTACCAGTTATATACCATACTGGCTGTGTACCAGTTATATACCATACTGGTTGTATACCAGTTATATACCATACTGGCTGTGTACCAGTTATATACCATACTGGCTGTTTACCAGTTATATACCATACTGGTTGTATACCATAGTGGCTGTGTACCAGTTATATACCATACTGGCTGTATACCAGTTATATACCATACTGGCTGTATACCAGTTATATACCATACTGGCTGTATACCGGTTATATACCATACCGGCTGTATACCAGTTATATACTATACTGGCTGTATACCAGTTATATACCATTCTGGTTGTATACCAGTTATATACAATGCTGGCTGTATACCAGTTATATACCATACTGGCTGTATACCAGTTATATACCATACTGGTTGTATACCAGTTATATACCATGCTGGCTGTATACCAGTTATATACCATACTGGTTGTATACCAGTTATATACCATACTGGTTGTATACCAGTTATATACCATACTGGTTGTATACCAGTTATATACCATACTGGCTGTATACCAGTTATATACCATACTGGCTGTATACCAGTTATATACCATACTGGCTGTATACCAGTTATATACCATACTGGTTGTATACCAGTTATATACCATACTGGTTGTATACCAGTTATATACCATACTGGCTGTATACCAGTTATATACCATACTGGTTGTATACCAGTTATATACCATACTGGCTGTATACCAGTTATATACCATACTGGCTGTATACCAGTTATATACCATACTGGTTGTATACCAGTTATATACCATACTGGCTGTATACCAGTTATATACCATACTGGCTGTATACCAGTTATATACCATACTGGCTGTATACCAGTTATATACCATACTGGCTGTATACCAGTTATATACCATACTGGCTGTATACCAGTTATATACCATACTGGTTGTATACCAGTTATATACCATACTGGCTGTATACCAGTTATATACCATACTGGCTGTATACCAGTTATATACCATACTGGCTGTATACCAGTTATATACCATACTGGCTGTATACCAGTTATATACCATACTGGCTGTATACCAGTTATATACCATACTGGCTGTATACCAGTTATATACCATACTGGCTGTATACCAGTTATATACCATACTGGCTGTATACCAGTTATATACCATACTGGTTGTATACCAGTTATATACCATACTGGCTGTATACCAGTTATATACCATACTGGCTGTATACCAGTTATATACCATACTGGCTGTATACCAGTTATATACCATACTGGTTGTATACCAGTTATATACCATACTGGCTGTATACCAGTTATATACCATACTGGTTGTATACCAGTTATATACCATACTGGCTGTATACCAGTTATATACCATACTGGCTGTATACCAGTTATATACCATACTGGTTGTATACCAGTTATATACCATACTGGCTGTATACCAGTTATATACCATACTGGCTGTATACCAGTTATATACCATACTGGCTGTATACCAGTTATATACCATACTGGCTGTATACCAGTTATATACCATACTGGCTGTATACCAGTTATATACCATACTGGTTGTATACCAGTTATATACCATACTGGCTGTATACCAGTTATATACCATACTGGCTGTATACCAGTTATATACCATACTGGCTGTATACCAGTTATATACCATACTGGCTGTATACCAGTTATATACCATACTGGCTGTATACCAGTTATATACCATACTGGCTGTATACCAGTTATATACCATACTGGCTGTATACCAGTTATATACCATACTGGCTGTATACCAGTTATATACCATACTGGTTGTATACCAGTTATATACCATACTGGCTGTATACCAGTTATATACCATACTGGCTGTATACCAGTTATATACCATACTGGCTGTATACCAGTTATATACCATACTGGCTGTATACCAGTTATATACCATACTGGCTGTATACCAGTTATATACCATACTGGTTGTATACCAGTTATATACCATACTGGCTGTATACCAGTTATATACCATACTGGCTGTATACCAGTTATATACCATACTGGCTGTATACCAGTTATATACCATACTGGCTGTATACCAGTTATATACCATACTGGCTGTATACCAGTTATATACCATACTGGCTGTATACCAGTTATATACCATACTGGCTGTATACCAGTTATATACCATACTGGCTGTATACCAGTTATATACCATACTGGTTGTATACCAGTTATATACCATACGTTATACCATACTGGCTGTATACCAGTTATATACCATACTGGTTGTATACCAGTTATATACCATACTGGCTGTATACCAGTTATATACCATACTGGCTGTATACCAGTTATATACCATACTGGCTGTATACCAGTTATATACCATACTGGCTGTATACCAGTTATATACCATACTGGTTGTATACCAGTTATATACCATACTGGCTGTATACCAGTTATATACCATACTGGCTGTATACCAGTTATATACCATACTGGCTGTATACCAGTTATATACCATACTGGCTGTATACCAGTTATATACCATACTGGTTGTATACCAGTTATATACCATACTGGCTGTATACCAGTTATATACCATACTGGTTGTATACCAGTTATATACCATACTGGCTGTATACCAGTTATATACCATACTGGTTGTATACCAGTTATATACCATACTGGTTGTATACCAGTTATATACCATACTGGCTGTATACCAGTTATATACCATACTGGTTGTATACCAGTTATATACCATACTGGTTGTATACCAGTTATATACCATACTGGCTGTATACCAGTTATATACCATACTGGCTGTATACCAGTTATATACCATACTGGCTGTATACCAGTTATATACCATACTGGTTGTATACCAGTTATATACCATACTGGCTGTATACCAGTTATATACCATACTGGTTGTATACCAGTTATATACCATACTGGTTGTATACCAGTTATATACCATACTGGTTGTATACCAGTTATATACCATACTGGCTGTATACCAGTTATATACCATACTGGCTGTATACCATACTGGCTGTATACCAGTTATATACCATACTGGCTGTATACCAGTTATATACCATACTGGCTGTATACCAGTTATATACCATACTGGCTGTATACCAGTTATATACCATACTGGCTGTATACCAGTTATATACCATACTGGCTGTATACCAGTTATATACCATACTGGTTGTATACCAGTTATATACCATACTGGCTGTATACCAGTTATATACCATACTGGCTGTATACCAGTTATATACCATACTGGTTGTATACCAGTTATATACCATACTGGCTGTATACCAGTTATATACCATACTGGCTGTATACCAGTTATATACCATACTGGCTGTATACCAGTTATATACCATACTGGTTGTATACCAGTTATATACCATACTGGCTGTATACCAGTTATATACCATACTGGCTGTATACCAGTTATATACCATACTGGTTGTATACCAGTTATATACCATACTGGCTGTATACCAGTTATATACCATACTGGCTGTATACCAGTTATATACCATACTGGCTGTATACCAGTTATATACCATACTGGCTGTATACCAGTTATATACCATACTGGCTGTATACCAGTTATATACCATACTGGTTGTATACCATACTGGCTGTATACCAGTTATATACCATACTGGTTGTATACCAGTTATATACCATACTGGTTGTATACCAGTTATATACCATACTGGCTGTATACCAGTTATATACCATACTGGTTGTATACCAGTTATATACCATACTGGCTGTATACCAGTTATATACCATACTGGCTGTATACCAGTTATATACCATACTGGCTGTATACCAGTTATATACCATACTGGCTGTATACCAGTTATATACCATACTGGCTGTATACCAGTTATATACCATACTGGCTGTATACCAGTTATATACCATACTGGCTGTATACCAGTTATATACCATACTGGCTGTATACCAGTTATATACCATACTGGCTGTATACCAGTTATATACCATACTGGCTGTATACCAGTTATATACCATACTGGCTGTATACCAGTTATATACCATACTGGTTGTATACCAGTTATATACCATACTGGTTGTATACCAGTTATATACCATACTGGTTGTATACCAGTTATATACCATACTGGTTGTATACCAGTTATATACCATACTGGCTGTATACCAGTTATATACCATACTGGCTGTATACCAGTTATATACCATACTGGCTGTGTACCAGTTATATACCATACTGGCTGTGTACCAGTTATATACCATACTGGCTGTGTACCATTTATATACCATATTGGCTGTATACCAGTTATATACCATACTGGCTGTATAGCAGTTATATACCATACTGGTTAATACACAATTTTTGCTTGGATGCCACAAATACTTTATTTTAAGGTTATCAATGTCCATAATATATAAAAGCATTTCTGAAATGTCAATAAAATCAGCTCTGAAGACACCAAGGACCTAATGAAGTGGGTATCTAACCCCGCATTTGTATTGTTACCCCCCTCCCATGGGCATACGGAATGGTATAAAGTTTTGTCCACCTATTTGTTTGTTTATCCACAGCCAGTTTACTGTCGATTGCGTTTATGTATATAATGTTTATATGGAGTATACCCATCTGCAACACATTTTTGGTTACCCGTTGTCACTACAAACATAAGTCACATTAACTTGAAACTTCATTTATTTATTAACATCATTCTATAGTCCACCCACGCAGCCTGCATGCCCAATGTGAAGGTTAAATAGGATTTGTCTACGTTGGCGAGAAATAGAATAAAGCTTTCAATGGGCAAGGGAAGATAACTCAATAAAACAATACAATAACTCACTATACGCGGTTATTCCCCTTACAATGAAAAATGTTCAAATAAGTTACACCCGCAAGCCATTAGAGATCCCTATACATTATTAGAGATCCCTGTAAGCCATTAGACTTACAGGGATCTCTAATAATGTATAGGGATCTCAAGCAACTTACATGGATCTCTAATGACTTACAGGGATCTCTAATGACGTACAGGGATCTCCAATAATGTATAGGGCTCTCTAATGACTTACAGGGATCTCTAAAAATGTATAGGGATCTCTAATGACGTACATGGATCTCCAATAATGTATAGGGATCTCTAATGATGTACAGGGATCTCCAATAATGTATAGGGATCTCTAATGACTTACAGGGATCTCTAATGACTTACAGGGATCTCCAATAATGTACATGGATCTCTAATGGCTTACAGGGATCTCTAATAATGTATAGGGATCTCTAATGTCATTAGAGATCCCTGTACGTCATTAGAGATCCCTGTACATTATTGGAGATCCCTGTAAGTTATTAGAGATCCCTATACATATTAGAGACCCCTGTAAGCCATTAGAGATCCCTGTAAGTCATTAGAGATCCATGTACGTCATTAGATATCCCTATGCATTATTAGAGATCCCTGTAAGTCATTAGAGATCCATGTAAGTCATTAGAGATCCATGTAAGTCATTAGAGATCCCTGTACATCATTAGAGATCCATGTAAGTCATTAGAGATCACTGTAAGTCATTAGAGATCCCTGTAAGTCATTAGAGATCCCTATAAGTCATTAGATATCCATGTAAGTCATTAGAGATCCCTGTAAGTCATTAGAGATCCCTATACATTATTGGAGATCCCTGTACGTCATTAGAAATCCCTGTAAGTCATTAGAGATCCCTATACATTATTGGAGTTCCCTGTACATCATTAGAGATCCCTATACATTATTGGAGATCCATGTACGTCATTAGAAATCCCTGTAAGTCATTAGAGATCCCTATACATTATTGGAGATCCCTGTACATCATTATAGATCCCTATACATTATTGGAGATCCATGTACATCATTAGAGATCCTGTATGTCATTAGAGATCCCTATACATTATTAGAGATCCCTGTAAGTCATTAGAGATCCCTGTAAGTCATTAGAGATCCATGTAAGTTGCTTGAGATCCCTATACATTATTAGAGATCCCTGTAAGTCATTAGAGATCCCTGTAAGTCATTAGAGATCCCTGTAAGTCATTAGAGATCCCTGTAAGTCATTAGAGATCCCTGTAAGTCATTTGAGATCCCTATACATTATTAGAGATCCCTGTAAGTCATTAGAGATCCATGTAAGTCATTAGAGATCCATGTAAGTTATTAGAGATCCCTGTAAGTCATTTGAGATCCCTGTACCGTGATATATCTTCAGTGAAATTCCATGATATATCCAGTGAAATTTCATGATATATCTCCAGTGAAATTCCATGATATTCAAATAACGATATGTAGCGAGCCGTGTATCACATCATTCTCTCCTGCATCGAGCCGTGTATCCCATCATTCTCTCCTGTATCATGTAATGAGCCGTGTATCCCATCATTCTCTCCTGTATCCTGTAACGAGCCGTGTATCCCATCATTCTCTCCTGTATCCTGTAACGATCCGTGTATCCCATCATTCTCTCCTGTATCCTGTAACGAGCCATGTATCCCATCATTCTCTCCTGTATCATGTAACGAGCCGTGTATCCCATCATTCTCTCCTGTATCATGTAGCGAGCCGTGTATCCCATCATTCTCTCCTGTATCATGTAACGAGCCGTGTATCCCATTATTCTCTCCTGTATCCTGTAACGAGCCTTGTATCCCATCATTCTCTCCTGTATCCTGTAACGAGCCGTGTATCCCATCATTCTCTCCTGTATCCTGTAATGAGCCTTGTATCCCATCATTCTCTCCTGTATCCTGTAACGAGCCGTGTATCCCATCATTCTCTCCTGTATCCTGTAATGAGCCATGTATCCCATCATTCTCTCCTGTATCCTGTAACGAGCCGTGTATCCCATCATTCTCTCCTGTATCCTGTAATGAGCCGTGTATCCCATCATTCTCTCCTGTATCCTGTAATGAGCCTTGTATCCCATCATTCTCTCCTGTATCCTGTAATGAGCCGTGTATCCCATCATTCTCTCCTGTATCATGTAATGAGCCGTGTATCCCATCATTCTCTCCTGTATCCTGTAATGAGCCGTGTATCCCATCATTCTCTCCTGTATCCTGTAATGAGCCGTGTATCCCATCATTCTCTCCTGTATCATGTAACGAGCCATATCCCATCATTCTCTCCTGTATCCTGTAATGAACCGTGTATCCCATCATTCTCTCCTGTATCCTGTAGCGAGCCTTGTATCCCATCATTCTCTCCTGTATCCTGTAACGAGCCTTGTATCCCATCATTCTCTCCTGTATCCTGTAATGAGCCATGTATCCCATCATTCTCTCCTGTATCCTGTAACGAGCCGTGTATCCCATCATTCTCTCCTGTATCCTGTAATGAGCCTTGTATCCCATCATTCTCTCCTGTATCCTGTAATGAGCCTTGTATCCCATCATTCTCTCCTGTATCCTGTAATGAGCCATGTATCCCATCATTCTCTCCTGTATCCTGTAATGAGCCGTGTATCCCATCATTCTCTCCTGTATCCTGTAACGAGCCGTGTATCCCATCATTCTCTCCTGTAATGAGCCTTGTATCCCATCATTCTCTCCTGTATCCTGTAATGAGCCGTGTATCCCATCATTCTCTCCCGTATCCTGTAATGAGCCATGTATCCCATCATTCTCTCCTGTATCATGTAACGAGCCATATCCCATCATTCTCTCCTGTATCCTGTAATGAGCCTTGTATCCCATCATTCTCTCCTGTATCCTGTAATGAGCCTTGTATCCCATCATTCTCTCCTGTATCGTGTAACGAGCCTTGTATCCCATCATTCTCTCCTGTATCCTGTAACGAGCCTTGTATCCCATCATTCTCTCCTGTATCCTGTAATGAGCCGTGTATCCCATCATTCTCTCCTGTATCCTGTAACGAGCCGTGTATCCCATCATTCTCTCCTGTATCCTGTAACGAGCCGTGTATCCCATCATTCTCTCCTGTATCCTGTAACGAGCCGTGTATCCCATCATTCTCTCCTGTATCCTGTAACGAGCCGTGTATCCCATCATTCTCTCCTGTATCCTGTAACGAGCCTTGTATCCCATCATTCTCTCCTGTATCCTGTAACGAGCCGTGTATCCCATCATTCTCTCCTGTATCGAGCCGTGTATCCTATCATTCTCTCCTGTATCCTGTAACGAGCCATGTATCCCATCATTCTCTCCTGTATCCTGTAACGAGCCGTGTATCCCATCATTCTCTCCTGTAACGAGCCTTGTATCCCTTCTCTCCTGTAACGAGCCTGATCCATCATTCTCTCCTGTATCATGTAACGAGCCGTGTATCCCATCATTCTCTCCTTTTTCTACATTTATGACAATTATCCCTGAAGCAGAAATCAATAGACATCTCTCATAATTTAAGATTGCCAAGCCAACAATAACGATTACTGTACGAGCCTGCCCCCCCCCCCCCCCCCCCCCCGTCTTCCTTGCATCATAATCAATACTCATTGTCTCATAAACCATTGTGCTCTTCTTCTCCTGGTACACTATCACACGTTGAGCAATCTGTCAATAGATACAGCATTCATTTAACTGACATGAATCATACACAAGACACACATTTGTTGCCTATTTAAGCGACGGGCAGTTTACCTAACAACAGTGGTTAGCCAGTACTTGGTGCACCAACCCTCTGTAAGAAACTGCTAACTTTTTCATATAAATGAGACACGGTCTGAGCGGGGCTCGAACCCGTGACCCTCGCCATAGGACAAAAAACAAATTTGTGTCTTGTGCCTGTGGAATCATAGAGCTTTACATTCTGTCCTCCTACCATGTAGAGACAGCAACATTTACAGATGGGCAGCTTCCTGTAGCGGATGGAGAGGATTGGTTGAATCGGAGATCTGCACTCAGCTCAGCCAATCAGACAGCTCGAGACTGAGATTGGAGAAGTTTTATAACTTCCTGTGCAGTTGACCTCGGAGGAGACAGAGTGGGCTTCCCGTGCAGTTGACCTCGGAGGAGACGGAGTGGGCTTCCTGTGCAGTTGACCTCGGAGGAGACGGAGTGGGCTTCCCGTGCAGTTGACCTCGGAGGAGACGGAGTGGGCTTCCTGTGCAGTTGACCTCGGAGACGGAGTGGGCTTCCTGTGCAGTTGATCTCGGAGGAGACGGAGTGGGCTTCCTGTGCAGTTGATCTCGGAGGAGACGGAGTGGGCTTCCTGTGCAGTTGACCTCGGAGACGGAGTGGGCTTCCTGTGCAGTTGATCTCGGAGGAGACGGAGTGGGCTTCCTGTGCAGTTGACCTCGGAGACGAGTGGGCTTCCTGTGCAGTTGACCTCGGAGGAGACGGAGTGGGCTTCCTGTGCAGTTGACCTCGGAGGAGACGGAGTGGGCTTCCTGTGCAGTTGACCTCGGAGACGGAGTGGGCTTCCTGTGCAGTTGACCTCGGAGGAGACGGAGTGGGCTTCCTGTGCAGTTGACCTCGGAGGAGACGGAGTGGGCTTCCTGTGCAGTTGATCTCGGAGGAGACGGAGTGGGCTTCCTGTGCAGTTGACCTCGGAGGAGACGGAGTGGGCTTCCTGTGCAGTTGACTCGGAGGAGACGGAGTGGGCTTCCTGTGCAGTTGACCTCGGAGGAGACGGAGTGGGCTTCCTGTGCAGTTGACCTCGGAGTGGGCTTCCTGTGCAGTTGACCTCGGAGGAGACGGAGTGGGCTTCCTGTGCAGTTGACCTCGGAGGAGACGGAGTGGGCTTCCTGTGCAGTTGACCTCGGAGGAGACGGAGTGGGCTTCCTGTGCAGTTGACCTCGGAGGAGACGGAGTGGGCTTCCTGTGCAGTTGACTCGGAGGAGACGGAGTGGGCTTCCTGTGCAGTTGACCTCGGAGACGGAGTGGGCTTCCTGTGCAGTTGACCTCGGAGGAGACGGAGTGGGCTTCCTGTGCAGTTGACCTCGGAGGAGACGGAGTGGGCTTCCTGTGCAGTTGACCTCGGAGGAGACGGAGTGGGCTTCCTGTGCAGTTGACCTCGGAGGAGACGGAGTGGGCTTCCTGTGCAGTTGACCTCGGAGGAGACGGAGTGGGCTTCCTGTGCAGTTGACCTCGGAGGAGACGGAGTGGGCTTCCTGTGCAGTTGACCTCGGAGACGGAGTGGGCTTCCTGTGCAGTTGACTCGGAGGAGACGGAGTGGGCTTCCTGTGCAGTTGACCTCGGAGGAGACTGAGTGGGCTTCTGTGCAGTTGATCTCGGAGGAGACGGAGTGGGCTTCCTGTGCAGTTGACCTCGGAGGAGACGGAGTGGGCTTCTGTGCAGTTGATCTCGGAGGAGACGGAGTGGGCTTCCTGTGCAGTTGACCTCGGAGACGGAGTGGGCTTCCTGTGCAGTTGACCTCGGAGACGGAGTGGGCTTCCTGTGCAGTGACCTCGGAGGAGACGGAGTGGGCTTCCTGTGCAGTTGATCTCGGAGGAGACGGAGTGGGCTTCCTGTGCAGTTGACCTCGGAGGAGACGGAGTGGGCTTCCTGTGCAGTTGACCTCGGAGACGGAGTGGCTTCCTGTGCAGTTGATCTCAGAGGAGACGGAGTGGCTTCCTGTGCAGTTGACCTCGGAGACGGAGTGGGCTTCCTGTGCAGTTGATCTCGGAGGAGACGGAGTGGGCTTCCTGTGCAGTTGACCTCGGAGGAGACGGAGTGGGCTTCCTGTGCAGTTGACCTCGGAGGAGACGGAGTGGGCTTCCTGTGCAGTTGACCTCGGAGGAGACGGAGTGGGCTTCCTGTGCAGTTGACCTCGGAGACGGAGTGGGCTTCCTGTGCAGTTGATCTCGGAGGAGACGGAGTGGGCTTCCTGTGCAGTTGATCTCGGAGGAGACGGAGTGGCTTCCTGTGCAGTTGACCTCGGAGGAGACGGAGTGGGCTTCCTGTGCAGTTGACCTCGGAGGAGTCAGAGTGGGCTCCTGTGCAGTGACCTCGGAGACGGAGTGGGCTTCCTGTGCAGTTGACCTCGGAGTGGGCTCCTGTGCAGTTGACCTCGGAGGGGGAGTGGGCTTCCTGTGCAGTTGACCTCGGAGGAGACGGAGTGGGCTTCCTGTGCAGTTGACCTCGGAGGAGACGGAGTGGGCTTCCTGTGCAGTTGACCTCGGAGGAGACGGAGTGGGCTTCCTGTGCAGTTGACCTCGGAGTGGGCTTCCTGTGCAGTTGACCTCGGAGGAGACGGAGTGGGCTTCCTGTGCAGTTGACCTCGGAGGAGACGGAGTGGGCTTCCTGTGCAGTTGACCTCGGAGGAGACTGAGTGGGCTTCCTGTGCAGTTGATCTCGGAGGAGACGGAGTGGGCTTCCCGTGCAGTTGACCTCGGAGGAGACGGAACCGGCTGATGAGAAATACATTATCTGGTCATAATGGTCATTTACTACAAGTCATTACATAGGTAGCATCGGAGATCTGCACTCAGCTCAGCCAATCAGACAGCTTGTTACAGGTAGCATCGGAGATCTGCACTCAGCTCAGCCAATCAGACAGCTTGTTACAGGTAGCATCGGAGATTTGCACTCAGCTCAGCCAATCAGACAGCTTGAAACAGGGAATGGACGACAGTTTTACTCAAATGTGTGACACGGAAACGTATCAAATGAGGCTGCATGAATGGATGGCCACGACTGCCCGACTTCTACATACACCTCAAGATTGGATCAAAGTTGTGGCTAACAACCATGGTTCATATACAAGCAAATTGAGGAATTTTAAAAACATCATTTATTTTCAATTGTTCATTTTGACATGGCATTTACAAACATGCATACATTACCTTGCATATTATATAAATAATTCCTTTTCTGGTTTACAGTTTCCATGTTTAACAGACCGCGACACAACTCTGCCACTATGAGAATATTTAGTTGACAGTATAAAAATGACACAGCAAGAAACCGATTCTGGACAACTATGGTTACTAGTCAAGAGTTATTTCATACTGTGACACTTCTCTGCAGTCTAGACCTTTTTACTCACTTCTACTGTGAACTGGGGTTCAGATTTTTTTCGACAACACAAAAAGTGAAAACAAGTCAATAAATATAAATCTGAAAATGTCAGACAAACGTCATGTTTTTCCAGTCGTATACGGTCATGTTTTCCCAGTCGTATACGGTCATGTTATTCCAGTCATATACGGTCATGTTTTTCCAGTCATATACGGTCATGTTTTTCCAGTCGTATACGGTCATGTTTTTCCATTCGTATACGGTCATGTTTTCCCAGTCGTATACGGTCATGTTTTCCCAGTCATATACGGTCATGTTTTTCCAGTCGTATACGGTCATGTTTTTCCAGTCGTATACGGTCATGTTTTTCCAGTCGTATACGGTCATGTTTTTCCAGTCGTATATGGTCATGTTTTTCCAGTCGTATACGGTCATGTTATTCCAGTCGTATACGGTCATGTTTTTCCAGTCGTATACGGTCATGTTTTTCCAGTCGTATATGGTCATGTTTTTCCAGTCGTATACGGTCATGTTTTTCCAGTCATATACGGTCATGTTTTTCCAGTCGTATACGGTCATGTTTTTCCAGTCGTATACGGTCATGTTTTTCCAGTCGTATACGGTCATGTTTTTCCAGTCGTATACAGTCATGTTTTTCCAGTCGTATACGGTCCTGTTTTTCCAGTCGTATACGGTCATGTTTTTCCAGTCGTATACGGTCATGTTTTTCCAGTCGTATACGTGTTTTTCCAGTTGTATACGGTCATGTTTCATCAGTACCTGAAGTGATCTCCTCATCATTTTTGGAAAATAATACTGATGCATGACAATCTATAAATAATCGTAAACGATTCTAATTAAAACTTTGAGGAAACAAATAAATTAGTGTAAATATTACCTCCCTTGGTAGATAAAGTCTGATTTATCCCTAAATGTATAGCGGTCCTTTCCTGATTTATCCCTAAATGTATAGCGGTCCTTTCAGTTGGAATCCTTTGTTTTTACAAGTTGTTCCCTAACCAGATGTTGCTCTATGATACACATGATTTTATCCTAATCAGTTAGTTAATAGATAAAAAAAATTACAGAATTTTTACCCATTGTATATCTGTAGGATATCCGTCGAGATATAGTAACATAATAATTATAATACAATGAAAGTGGAAGAAAATTGAAAGCATGTTGTGCAAAGGATACAACGATAAAAACAGAGGAAACAACTTTAGAGGACCTACACACTTTTAGGGAGTATTCAGGGGCAGTAACTGACAGATGTCTCTCATTGGTAGCCACCGATTGCAAGGAAACAAATATTGGTGAATAGGTGTGCCATCAAAACACACAAGCATAACAGGTGTGAATAATACATCTACATTCTTATAACAGGTGTGAATAATACATCTACATTCTTATAACAACGGCATGACCATACAAACTAACGGCAATACAGCAATAACTTAAAAAGTCCCTAAATGCGTTTTTCTCACTAGCAAAAAAAAACAATATTTATATATATCCAAGTGTTAATTCCGTATTTCAATTGTTGTAAATAATTAGGGCTGCAACGATACAGGTGACTGTCGATTCGATTTTCGATTTGATTTTTGGGAAGTTTGTGACAAAGCAAAATGGTACTGAATATTACTTTTAATCAACTATAAGCTAGACATTATTTGTACTTTTTGGCTAAACAAAGGATTAAAAGTATGAACATTTTGACTAGAACACTCAATACTAGCCATTTGAACAACACAACTGAATAACCACTAACGTTTTTGACTAGAACACTGGACATAACCTTTTACTCCATAGAAATAGTCTATGCAAACAGGGTATATCCAAACCAGACAGGATTGGGCCTGTTTGCATACATGTTACAGAACTTCTCTGCCAAACTTTAGCATTTTAATGAAAATGGTTATGAACATCCATGGAGCAAAGGGTTAAAAAACTGAGTATTTTTACTTGACCTCCTGCTCTGTTCATTTACAGAACTAAGTTTTTCTTCAAAAAGACCAGATAATCAACATGTTCTGGGTTTAAACAAGATCTCTGTCACAACATCCCCAGCATATCCTTCGCAATGAAAACACCAATGTATTTAGTAATAATCTCATGCCTTTCCGATGTTCTGGAATATTTATTTTTCATTTGGAAGACATCGGTAAGCCGTAACTGTCTGGAGCTAGTCACAACTTGCTTGCCTGTTTTTCTTTTTTTGTAGACCGATCCGATTCTACTGTGATATTGTGTTTGCGCTTTAGGTGTGCATTCATGTTGTTTTGTAGACGGATCCTACTGTGATATTGTGTTTGCGCTTTAGGTGTGCGTTCATGTTGTTTTGTAGACCGATCCTACTGTGATATTGTGTTTGCGCTTTAGGTGTGCGTTCATGTTGTTTTGTAGACGGACCCTACTGTGATATTGTGTTTGCGCTTTAGGTGTGCGTTCATGTTGTTTTGTAGACCGATCCTACTGTGATATTGTGTTTGCGCTTTAGGTGTGCGTTCATGTTGTTTTGTAGACCGATCCTACTGTGATATTGTGTTTGCGCTTTAGGTGTGCGTTCATGTTGTTTTGTAGACCGATCCTACTGTGATATTGTGTTTGCACTTTAGGTGTGCGTTCATGTTGTTTTGTAGACGGATCCTACTGTGATATTGTGTTTGCGCTTTAGGTGTGCGTTCATGTTGTTTTGTAGACGGATCCGATCCTACTGTGATATTGTGTTTGCGCTTTAGGTGTGCGTTCATGTTGTTGTAGACCAATCCACTGTGATATTGTGTTTGCGCTTTAGGTGTGCGTTCATGTTGTTTTGTAGACCGATCCTACTGTGATATTGTGTTTGTGCTTTAGGTGTGCGTTCATGTTGTTTTGTAGACCGATCCTACTGTGATATTGTGTTTGCACTTTAGGTGTGCGTTCATGTTGTTTTGTAGACGGATCCTACTGTGATATTGTGTTTGCGCTTTAGGTGTGCGTTCATGTTGTTTTGTAGACCGATCCTACTGTGATATTGTGTTTGCGCTTTAGGTGTGCGTTCATGTTGTTTTGTAGACCGATCCTACTGTGATATTGTGTTTGCGCTTTAGGTGTGCGTTCATGTTTCCACCACACCATCTTTTTTCTTAAATGCATTTTTTGAAATGCTGCCAGATTTTAGTGGATCAGACAACTCTGTGGGATCATCCATTTTGTTAAACATCACCGGGCAAAATTGCTATCGGAAAGCTGATTGGTTAAAAAACCTAAAATAGGAGTAGGACTAAATCGCCGGCCCTAATTCACGAGCGAATGGCGGTACATTGCCGCATCGAATCAAAATTTCGGGGCACGGAATCGAATCGACCGAAATGTATGGAATCCAATCTAACTTCGATGAATCGTTGAACCTCTATAAATAATCATGTACATGATAGAGAATCGTTGAACCTCTATAAATAATCATGTACATGATAGAGAATCGTTGAACCTTTATAAATAATCATGTACATGATAGAGAATCGTTGAACCTCTATAAATAATCATGTACATGATAGAGAATCGTTGAACCTCTATAAATAATCATGTACATGATAGAGAATCATTGAACCTCTATAAATAATCATGTACATGATAGAGAATAAATATGTTAACTTTACCAATTCATTTCTAATAAAAATCTGAAAAGGGAGGTAATTTATAAATAATAGTTCAACGAAAACTAGTTCAGTTGTAGACAGACCGTTAAAATTTAAATTTCAAATCTGAATAATTGATTATTGAAAAATAGCAGAACAAGACAGTAATCCCACTTTCTAACAACTCTCACCATAGAGTATCACAGTGCAGCACATAAAAATAGATTTAGGGACTTTAATTTACTTAAACAAGTACACCACTTTGTTCTTTAAATAGCATACAGTGTACAACAGAGACATATTTTCAGCCTACCCGTATATTCCCGACCATAAATAGACCATTTTTTCATTAAGAAAGTAATATGTGACTTACGTCCGAGAAACAAGCAAAAAAAAAAGGAATTTGGGGGAAAAAAGGTGAAATGTTTTTATGATTTGTAATGGAATAAAGTCAACCAGATATCTCAAATTGAGCCCAGTGTCATTCAAGAATGAGAGAAAAAACGATTGTTGTAACCAATGTCCACAATGTACCCTCGATGTATATGTATGTTATGGAACCAGTCAAAAATCACCTTTTTAAAGCCAAAATTGATCCATCGACCTATGGCCGAGATCGACTTATGACTGAGACCGACTTATGGCCAAGACCGATCTATGACTGAGACCAACCTATGGCCGAGATTGACCTATGAATGAGACCAAGCTATGGCCAAGATTGACCTATGACTGAGATTGACCTATGGCCGAGATTGACCTATGAATGAGACCGAGCTATGGCCGAGATTGACTTATGGCTAAGCTTGACCTATGGCCAAGATTGACCTATGGCCGAGATTGACCTATGGCCGAGATTGACCTATGGCCAGGATGGACCTATGGCTAAGATTGACCTATGAATGAGACCGAGCTATGGCCAAGATTGACCTATGGCCAGGATTGACCTATGGCCAGGATTGACCTATGGCTAAGATCGACCTATGAATGAGACCGAGCTATGGCCAAGATTGACCTATGGCCAGGATTGACCTATGGCTAAGATTGACCTATGGCCGAGATTGACCTATGGCCAAGATTGACCTATGGCCAAGATTGACCTATGGCCAGGATTGACCTATGGCCAAGATTGACCTGTGGCCAGGATTGACCTATGGCTAAGATTGACCTATGGCTAAGATTGGCCAAGATTGACCTATGGCCAGGATTGACCTATGGCCAAGATTGACCTATGGCCAGGATTGACCTATGGCCGAGATTGACCTATGGCCGAGATTGACCTATGGCCGAGATTGACCTATGGCCGAGATTGACCTATGGCCGAGATTGACCTATGGCCGAGATTGACCTATGGCCGGGTATATACGGTATAGTAACAAGAAACTACTCTATAAATGAGCACAATGAGTAGGGGAGTGAATGCATTGATCAAATGAGCTCATAAACAAAAACATCTCTTTGTTCCCCCCCCCCCCCATCAGTGCAATCACCCTAATAAACACAACAAATCTTGGTTCACCGAGAACTATGGAATCACGAGACCATGAATGACCAGGTGAGTAGCAGTTGGTTCTGACTTTAGTATTAACCCGTAACCTGCCAAATAAATTGGACGGAATGTGCAAACAAAATAGATCCAAATCAGCCGCAGCGTAACACCGCATCTGATCAGGCTCTATGTTGTTTGCTATTCACACATATATGCTATCCAAATAGCAAACAGCTTGATCAGACAGCACGTTCTGTGTCCTCTGATCTGGTTCTATGCCATTTGCAAAAGCGACGTTAGTTGTGATTGGCAGGTTAAGAGAATATTTGTATGTTTCATTTAATTATCGAATTATATTAGCCACGAGTGATGTTAGCCACGAGTGACACTAGCCACAAGTGATGTTAGCCATGAGTGATGCTAGCCATGAGTGATGCTAGCCACGAGTGATGTTAGCCATGAGTGATGCTAGCCACGAGTGATGCTAGCCACGAGTGATGTTAGCCACGAGTGATGCTAGCCATGAGTGATGCTAGCCACGAGTGATGTTAGCCACGAGTGATGCTAGCCACGAGTGATGTTAGCCACGAGTGATGCTAGCCATGAGTGATGCTAGCCACGAGTGATGTTAGCCACGAGTGATGCTAGCCACGAGTGATGCTAGCCACGAGTGATGTTAGCCACGAGTGATGTTAGCCACGAGTGATGCTAGCCACGAGTGATGCTAGCCACGAGTGATGCTAGCCACAAGTGACACTAACCAATGATAAATAAAATGTGGTATATCACTGCGGTATCGCACGTGCAAACCAATGATAAATAAAATGTGGTATATCACTGCGGTATCGCACGTGCAAACCAATGATAAATAAAATGTGGTATATCACAGCTTTCAACCAGTGGAATAACACATTTTCTTTCACTGATAAATTTAAATATTTCATCGGAAAGCATAAAATAATTCATTATATTAACCACTAGCACATGGCAGGGAGGTGCACGTGGCAGGGGGGTGCATGTGGCAGGGAGGTTCACGTGGCAGGGGGGTGCACGTGGCAGGGAGGTGCACATAGCAGGGAGGTGCATGTGGCAGGGGGTGCACGTGGCAGGGGGTGCACATGGCAGGGGGTGCATGTGGCAGGGGTGCATGTGGCAGGGAGGTGCACGTGCAGGGGGGTGCACATGGCAGGGAGGTGCACGTGGCAGGGAGGTACACGTGGCAGGGAGGTGCACGTGGCAGGGAGGTGCACGTGGCAGGGAGGTGCACATGGCAGGGAGGTGCACGTGCAGGGAGGTGCATGTGGTAGGGAGGTGCACGTGCAGGGGGGTGCATATGGCAGGGAGGTGCACGTGCAGGGAGGTGCATGTGGCAGGGAGGTGCACGTGCAGAGAGTTGCATGTGGCAGGGAGTGCACGTGGCAGGGAGGTGCACATGCAGGGGGGTGCATGTGGCAGGGAGGTGCACGTGCAGGGAGGTGCATGTGGCAGGGAGGTGCATGTGCAGGGAGGTGCATGTGGCAGGGAGGTGCACGTGCAAGGGGGTGTACGTGGCAGGGAGGTGCATGTGGCAGGGGGTGCACATGGCAGGGGGTGCACATGTAGGGGATCACGTGCAGGGGTGCACATGACAGGGTGGTGCAACGTGACATGGGGTGCATGTGGCAGAGGGTGCACATGGCAGGGGTGTATGTGACAGGGGGTGCACGGGCAGGGGGTGCACATGACAGGGGGTGCACGTTGCAGGGGGTGCATGTGGCAGGGGGGTGCATATGCAGGGGGTACACATGGCAGGGGGATGCACGTGGCAGGGGTGCATGTGGCAGGGAGGTGCACGTGCAGGGGGGTGCACATGGCAGGGAGGTGCACGTGGCAGGGAGGTGCATGTGGCAGGGAGTGCACGTGGCAGGGAGGTGCACGTGCAGGGAGGTGCATGTGGTAGGGAGGTGCACGTGCAGGGGGGTGCATATGGCAGGGAGGTGCATGTGGCAGGGAGGTGCACGTGCAGAGAGGTGCATGTGGCAGGGAGGTGCACGTGGCAGGGAGGTGCACATGCAGGGGGGTGCATGTGGCAGGGAGGTGCATGTGGCAGGGAGGTGTACGTGGCAGGGAGGTGCATGTGGCAGGGGGTGCACATGGCAGGGGGTGCACATGTAGGGGATCACGTGCAGGGGTGCACATGACAGGGGGGTGCACATGACAGGGTGGTGCACGTGACACGGGTGCATGTGGCAAGGGTGCACGCGGCAGGGGTGTACGTGACAGGGGGTGCACATGCAGGGGTGCACGTTGCAGGGGGTGCATGTGGCAGGGGGGTGCATATGCAGGGGGTACACATGGCAGAGGGTGCACATGGCAGGGGGATGCACGTGGCAGGGGTGCATGTGGCAGGTGGGTGCACGTGGCAGGGGGGTACACATGCAGGGGGTGGGGTGCACGTGGCTGGGGTGTGTACATGCAGGGCGAGTGCACACAGCATGTCAAGCTTAGGTTCAATACGGACTACAATGCGCTCTCAGAGCGTATATTATGTTACAATTTGACAAACGATTTTCATCTGTACAGTACATGTATACAGGTATAATTAGAATCTATATCATTGTGCAATATTTTATGCTTTCGATCACGACATGATGATATTATATATATTGTATTTTGGCACAAACAAAACACAAGGAAATGTGACAGAATGCACCAAATGCAATGCTTCCCTAAATGTGCGGTATGTCGCTGACCCCGCTAGCCAACACATGCCCCTAATGCCAATTCCTGTATCCACCATGTCAACTGTTAACAGTAGACAAATCGGAGATAAAGTGAACGAACATCGGAGATAAAGTGAACAAACATCGGAGATAAAGTGAACGAACATCGGAGATAAAGTGAAACATTCCTGATGAAAGCAGGGTTTAACTCTTTGCACGCTAGTCGCTAGTGGTGAATCATTTATAGCTCGCAATATGTCCCGTAATTTCACATGTCCTGTAATTTCACATGTCCTGTAATTTCACATGTCATGTAATTTCACATGTCCTGTAATTTCACATGTCCTGTAATTTCACATGTCCTGTAATTTCACATGTCCTTTCACATGTCCTGCAATTAATTTCACATGTCATGTAATTTCACAGGTCATGTAATTTCACATGTCCTGTAATGTCACATGTCCTGTAATTAATTTCACATGTCCTGCAATTTCACATGTCCTGTAATTAATTTCACATGTCCTGTAATTAATTTCACATGTCCTGTAATTTCACATGTCCTGTAATTAATTTCACATGTCTTGTAATTTCACATGTCCTGTAATTAATTTCACATGTCCTGCAATTTCACATGTCCTGTAATTAATTTCACATGTCCTGTAATTAATTTCACATGTCCTGTAATTTCACATGTCCTGTAATTAATTTCACATGTCCTGTAATTAATTTCACATGTCATGTAATTTCACATGTCCTGTAATTTCACATGTCCTGTAATTAATTGCACATGTCCTGTAATTTCACATGTCCTGTAATTAATTTCACATGTCCTGCAATTTCACATGTCCTGTAATTAATTTCACATGTCCTGTAATTTCACATGTCCTGTAATTAATTTCACATGTCCTGTAATTAATTTCACATGTCATGTAATTTCACATGTCCTGCAATTTCACATGTCCTGCAATTTCACATGTCATGTAATTTCACATGTCCTGCAATTTCACATGTCCTGCAATTTCACATGTCATGTAATTTCACATGTCCTGTAATTTCACATGTCCTGTAATTTCACATGTCATGTAATTATGTAATTCTAATGAAATTACATGCCATACTTCACTGACTTACAAATAAGAAACACATTAATAAAATGCCGTTTGCTACAATTTGTAATGTCTAGCCCACTACTCGTATGATAATCTTAGTGGTGTTATACCTTTACTATTATCACAGTTGTGCATTCTTACAGCACCGGTGTAAATTAACACATGTATGTATGTATGTATGTTCCTTTAATGTCAAACCCCTCGCGGGGACGTAGACATGTTTTCCTGGGCAGGCTTAGCCGACCTAAGCGATTAACCAGTACTAAGCAATGTGTGTGAGGTGCCTTGCTCAATGGCACTACATACATGTACTACTTGCCGTAAAAATAAAACTAAATCAAATACATAAGCTGGGTCTGTGCTCATTACATCCTAGAATGTAACAATTATTTGAACTATTTATAGCCTTTATTATACCCAGCATGCACAGAGTTAAACTAGAGGTCGATTTTGAAGAAATAATATCCCCGAGCTGCACCACTACTACTTATATTTAGCTCAGGAAGAAGTTTTTCATGTAGAATCTATAGATAAAGTATAAGGTTTGCACCAACAGTCATATCTCTCATATTGCGACATTCCCGCTATTACTGGTGGAGGAAGACACAGGAAGCCACTCCGAACAGTATTTCAGGCAAGGACGGGCAACTGGTAGAACCACCAATCTTCCGTAAGTCAGCTGAATAGCTTCCTGACATGAAGGAATTTGACAGCCAGAATTTGTCCTCTACTAAGCAGACACATTATGTGCACTTCCCGTGACTGGCTGCTAAAGGCAGGTTCGACTTTATGAATCTGGAATCTAACATGCATGATTTATATTATAAATACACAAGTTAAATAATGCTGCAACTGGTGGTACAATGATAAATTTATTCAAACTCCACTGCATTGATCTCGTGAGACCACTACACCAGTATATAGTACACATTAAGTAATGTCATGTCATAGTTTATACAAATTTATATTTGCTCGATTGCGAAACAAGTTCATACAACTTATATTATTCCCTCTCGAAGAGGCAACGTGGAATTTAAATGCCTTGCCTAAGGGCACAATTGTAACGGCTCCAGCGGGGCTCGAACTCCGGACCGTTCACATGTGATGATTGCCATTATTCTAAAAATACCTTAAAATATCGGTGGAACAGTGTAACAGTGGAACAGTGTAACAGTGGAACAGTGTAAGCGCTTTTTCTTCAAATAGAAGCCACCAGCTGTTTTATTTCTTAACCAGGAAAAACTACCAGGAATAAAATGGAAAACTTGAACACAGCTTTATTAGTGTCAACGCTCTCTGTTTGGAAACACGAGAGATAACTCTATTTGGAGTATGGAAACACAAAAACCAAAAAACAGAGAGATAACTCTATTTGGAGTATGGAAACATGAGAGATAACTCTATTTGGAGTATGGAAACACGAGAGATAACTCTATTTGGAGTATGGAAACACGAGAGACAACTATATTGGAGTTTGAAATACAACATAAATATTATTTAAACTAATATTTTACATTAAATTAGGGATGGCAACGTATATTCCCATATTAACATATTACACAAATTCCAAAAAGTAGCAGTTTTATAAAAACAATTGCAACTAGAGATTGTTATCGTCGTATTTCTCTCCCCTTGATTCAGTGGAGTAATAACAACATGGAAGCATTGGAGATGTAGAGCGGACAAGCTTTGTGTTATAAAAATGTTCAAATGGCCGTATATCCGCCAAAAATCATCCAACCGTAACGTGATTACACTATGACATCATACCGATGCTTCCTGTCAAATTTAGTGAAAACCCAACAAGGGTTTTTTGGAGATGAAGCGCGGACAGGCATTGTGTTTTCAAAATGTTCAAATTGCTGTAAATCTGCAAAAACTCATCCACTCGAAACGAGGTCACAATATGCACAACTAGAAATCATACCGATGCTTCCTGTCAAGTTTGGTGAAAATTGAACAAGGTGTTATGGAGATGAAGCGCAGACAAGTTAAAGTGGACAGATGGACGGACAGAAGGAAAAACAATTGTACCCCCGCATTATAAAATTTAAATAACTGTGATTCCATGCATCCGCCTGACTGTGATTCCATGCGTCCGCCTGACTGTGATTCCATGTATCCGCCTGACTGTGATTCCATGCGTCCGCCTGACTGTGATTCCATGTATCCGCCTGACTGTGATTCCATGCATCCGCCTGACTGATTCCATGCATCCACCTGACTGTGATTCCATGCATCCACCTGACTGTGATTCCATGTATCTGCCTGACTGTGATTCCATGCATCCACCTGACTGTGATTCCATGCATCCACCTGACTGTGATTCCATGTATCCGCCTGACTGATTCCATGCATCCACCTGACTGTGATTCCATGCATCCACCTGACTGTGATTCCATGCATCCACCTTACTGTGATTCCATGCATCCACCTGACTGTGATTCCATGTATCCGCCTGACTGTGATTCCATGCATCCACCTGCCTGTGATTCCATGCATCCACCTGACTGTGATTCCATGCATCTGCCTGACTGTGATTCCATGCATCCACCTGACTGTGATTCCATGCATCCACCTGACTGTGATTCCATGCATCCACCTGCCTGTGATGCCTGACTGTGATTCCATGCATCCGCCTGACTGTGATTCCAAGCTTCCGCCTGACTGTGATTCAATGCATCTGTCTGAATGTGATTCTATGTGAAATAGGGCAATTTGATGACATACGATAAACAGTTACTGTTTCTATTATAATAATCTTATGTTCCCCGAGGAACGTCACCTAAATCCGAAACATTCATGCTGAACGTCACCTAAATCTGAAACATTCATGCTGAATGTCACCTAAATCCGAAACATTCATGCTGAACGTCACCTAAATCTGAAACATTCACGCTGAACGTCACCTAAATCTGAAACATTCACGCTGAACGTCACCTAAATCTGAAACATTCACGCTGAACGTCACCTAAATCTGAAACATTCACGCTGAACGTCACCTAAATCTGAAACATTCACGCTGAACGGAGGAAAAGTCAACACAATTTCAACAATAGCATATTCCCACAAATTGTACAGGAAGATATGTTACATTGAAACAATTCTTTGGTAACCATGGGATATGCACTAACACGCTATATCGTTTCTTTACTACTCAGCGTAGATTTGCTCACACTCACGCTGCTGCAGCCTAGAGATTTCGACCCCATCGTTCCATCACCGTTTGAAGCACCAGCCATTAACGACTGACTTTCCCAACTTTTTACATCATAATCCATCGAATGTACACTCTCAATGCTATCAGATCTGGCAAGACATGGTTCGTCCTCCGTGCACAAGTCATTGTTTGTATTGTGTTCAACAATCGCATGATCCGCACACTCCACATGACATTGTGCTATAGGACTAGACTGCAATTCCAAACTACCATCACTACTGTACTCTGACTGGTGAAACTGTCCCCCACTACCACCAACACCAGCCTCGCCATATCTCACAGGATGCTGATAGAGCACTATTTTTACCCCACCCACCGCTCCTCCCTGATCCTCTGAATTTGATAGATGTTCAGTGTCATCAACTGCACCGGTTGAATTCATCAGTCCGCTCTCTGCATCTTGTGGTACACTCTCCTGGCTGTCGTTTAACTGTAATAACAATAATGATAATAGCCCTGTAATAACACCATGCAGTATGATAATAACCCTGTAATAACACAATGCAGTATGATAATAACCCTGTAAGAACACCATACAGTATGATAATAACCCTGTAATAACACAATGCAGTATGATAATAACCCTGTAATAACACCATACAGTATGATAATAACCATGTAATAACACCATACAGGATGATAATAACACCATGCATTATGATAATAACCCAGTAATAACACCATACCGTATGATAATAACCCTGTAATAACACCATACAGTATGATAATAACCCTGTAATAACACCATACCGTATGATAATAACCCTGTAATAACACCATACAGCATGATAATAACCCTGTAATAACACCATACAGTATGATAATAACCCTGTAATAACACCATACAGTATGATAATAACACCATAATTATGATAATAACCCTGTAATAACACCATGCAGTATGATAATAACCCTGTAATAATACACAGTATGATAATAACCCTGTAATAACACCATAATTATGATAATAACCCTGTAATAACACCATAAGCATGATAATAACACCATACAGTACAATAATAACCCTGTAATAACACCATATTTCACACAGGTCAGATAAGATACTCTTTGCTTCAAACAGGCTGGATAAAGACTCTTTATTTCAGAAAAAGGGGAGATACTCTTTATTTTACTCCGACCGAGTAAGACCCTCTTCATTCACACAGGTTGGGGGTAAGACCCTCTTTATTTCACTGTCTGGGGTAAGAACACCCTTTAATTAACAGTTTATGTTAAGAATCTTTTTCATTTCACAATTTTGGGAAAGAACGTTCTATTTCACAATTTTGGAAATAAGCTTCTTTATGTCACCTTCAATGGTAGGAACCCTCTTTATGTCACCTTCAATGGTAGGAACCCTCTTTATGTCACCTTCAATGGTAGGAACCCTCTTTATGTCACCTTCAATGGTAGGAACCCTCTTTATGTCACCTTCAATGGTAGGAACCCTCTTTATGTCACCTTCAATGGTAGGAACCCTCTTTATGTCACCTTCAATGGTAGGAACCCTCTTTATTTCACTTTCAATGGTAGGAACCCTCTTTATGTCACCTTCAATGGTAGGAACCCTCTTTATTTCACTTTCAATGGTAGGAACCCTCTTTATTCACTTCAATGGTAGGAACCCTCTTTATGTCACCTTCAATGGTAGGAACCCTCTTTATGTCACCTTCAATGGTAGGAACCCTCTTTATTTCACCTTCAATGGTAGGAACCCTCTTTATGTCACCTTCAATGGTAGGAACCCTCTTTATTTCACCTTCAATGGTAGGAACCCTCTTTATGTCACCTTCAATGGTAGGAACCCTCTTTATGTCACCTTCAATGGTAGGAACCCTCTTTATTTCACCATCAATGGTAGGAACCCTCTTTATTTCACTTTCAATGGTAGGAACCCTCTTTATGTCACCTTCAATGGTAGGAACCCTCTTTATTTCACCTTCAATGGTAGGAACCCTCTTTATGTCACCTTCAATGGTAGGAACCCTCTTTATTTCACCATCAATGGTAGGAACCCTCTTTATTTCACCTTCAATGGTAGGAACCCTCTTTATGTCACCTTCAATGGTAGGAACCCTCTTTATGTCACCTTCAATGGTAGGAACCCTCTTTATTTCACCATCAATGGTAGGAACCCTCTTTATTTCACCATCAATGGTAGGAACCCTCTTTATGTCACCTTCAATGGTAGGAACCCTCTTTATTTCACCATCAATGGTAGGAACCCTCTTTATTTCACCTTCAATGGTAGGAACCCTCTTTATGTCACCTTCAATGGTAGGAACCCTCTTTATGTCACCTTCAATGGTAGGAACCCTCTTTATGTCACCTTCAATGGTAGGAACCCTCTTTATGTCACCTTCAATGGTAGGAACCCTCTTT
>CM026395.1:193543-269958 GCA_014843695.1 Archivesica marissinica | reverse complement strand
AATGGTAGGAACCCTCTTTATTTCACCATCAATGGTAGGAACCCTCTTTATTTCACTTTCAATGGTAGGAACCCTCTTTATGTCACCTTCAATGGTAGGAACCCTCTTTATTTCACCATCAATGGTAGGAACCCTCTTTATTTCACCATCAATGGTAGGAACCCTCTTTATGTCACCTTCAATGGTAGGAACCCTCTTTATTTCACCATCAATGGTAGGAACCCTCTTTATTTCACCTTCAATGGTAGGAACCCTCTTTATGTCACCTTCAATGGTAGGAACCCTCTTTATGTCACCTTCAATGGTAGGAACCCTCTTTATGTCACCTTCAATGGTAGGAACCCTCTTTATTTCACCTTCAATGGTAGGAACCCTCTTTATTTCACCATCAATGGTAGGAACCCTCTTTATTTCACCATCAATGGTAGGAACCCTCTTTATGTCACCTTCAATGGTAGGAACCCTCTTTATTTCACCATCAATGGTAGGAACCCTCTTTATTTCACTTTCAATGGTAGGAACCCTCTTTATGTCACCTTCAATGGTAGGAACCCTCTTTATTTCACCTTCAATGGTAGGAACCCTCTTTATGTCACCTTCAATGGTAGGAACCCTCTTTATTTCACCATCAATGGTAGGAACCCTCTTTATTTCACTTTCAATGGTAGGAACCCTCTTTATGTCACCTTCAATGGTAGGAACCCTCTTTATGTCACCTTCAATGGTAGGAACCCTCTTTATTTCACCATCAATGGTAGGAACCCTCTTTATTTCACCATCAATGGTAGGAACCCTCTTTATGTCACCTTCAATGGTAGGAACCCTCTTTATTTCACCATCAATGGTAGGAACCCTCTTTATTTCACCTTCAATGGTAGGAACCCTCTTTATGTCACCTTCAATGGTAGGAACCCTCTTTATGTCACCTTCAATGGTAGGAACCCTCTTTATTTCACCTTCAATGGTAGGAACCCTCTTTATTTCACCTTCAATGATAGGAACCCTCTTTATGTCACAGGCTATCACAGGCTAAGATAAGAACCATATTTTTTTCTTTCTAAGAACCCTTCAAAACCGGAACCCCTCTAAAGCAGATATTCCCTCTAAACTGGACGATTTTCCTTCTTTATTCAATGTAAAAAACCGACACCCCTTTTTCCGACCACCGGACAAGTTTTCGGAACCATGTGTGCACATTTCAATTTCAAATTACCCCTGAAAACCGGATGCCCAGTTAGTTGCGAAAATCTTGATCTAGCGAAAACGACTAGTCTCGCCTGAAATTTGACACCTTCCGCATTTTAATCAATCAATTACACATAATCGGTCGGCATATTGTTTACTCCAGTGTGTACCGGACATGCGGTGTTGTTGTAAGAAGCATACAGGCATGATAACCACTGGGCATTATTTTATATTTTTCTTTGTGAGGAATCAGAGGTTTGTTTTCATGCTTGAGGAATTAGTTGTCTAACAGGGCTCATTCTAGGTCAGAATGTTTGGGAGAAGTGAGAAAGCGCGCTAGTGTGTCTTTAAATGGTGTTATTTAATAGAACATATGAATAGAAGCAGTGCTTTATAATGGGCCAGTGTTCTTACTGGACACAATTTTGTATGAAATTGTAAAATAAAGAAAAGAAAAAAGGGGAAGAAGTGGGGCCCCCAGGTGGCAAAGGTCAGTGTCCCTAGGGCGACTATTTCGCCCAAGTTGCCCTCTAGAATGAGCCGTGGTTTTATCATATTTTATTTACTATTTGACATTTACGTTACATAAATAATCCTGACAGAGCAAAGGAAAGCAAAATGGGTTGGGCAACTAAGTTCTAATAACATTAGTAAACTGCCCTTCCCAGGCTGGGTAACCAAGTTCTAACAACATTAGTAAACTGCCCTTCCCAGGCTGGGCAACCAAGTTCTAACAACATTAGTAAACTGCCCTTCCCAGGCTGGGCAACCAAGTTCTAACAACATTAGTAAACTGCCCTTCCCAGGCTGGGCAACCAAGTTCTAACAACATTAGTAAACTGCCCTTCCAAGGCTGGGCAACCAAGTTCTAACAACATTAGTAAACTGCCCTTCCCAGGCTGGGCACCAAGTTCTAACAACATTAGTAAACTGCCCTTCCCAGGCTGGGCACCAAGTTCTAACAACATTAGTAAACTGCCCATCCCAGGCTGGGCAACCAAGTTCTAACAACATTAGTAAACTGCCCTTCCCAGGCTGGGCAACCAAGTTCTAACAACATTAGTAAACTGCCCTTCCAAGGCTGGGCAACCAAGTTCTAACAACATTAGTAAACTGCCCTTCCCAGGCTGGGCAACCAAGTTCTAACAACATTAGTAAACTGCCCTTCCAAGGCTGGGCAACCAAGTTCTAACAACATTAGTAAACTGCCCTTCCCAGGCTGGGCAACCAAGTTCTAACAACATTAGTAAACTGCCCTTCCCATGCTGGGCAACCAAGTTCTAACAACATTAGTAAACTGCCCTTCTCAGGAAGATTAGTTGAATACATGTGTTTCAGGAATTAGTTTTAATATGATCTAATTAAATGTGAATGGGACTTCCAGGGTTCATTCTAGGTCAGAATTTTTGGGAGAAGTGAGAAAGCGCGTTATCGCTTCCTTAAATGGTGTTCTTTAATATACTTCTGCAAAATAGGGTTAAAATGCACAGTACAACCATTAAATACAACATTTGAATAGAAGGAGTGCTTTATAATGGGCCAGTGTATCTTACTAGACAAATTTTGTTTGAAAAATCATAAAAACCAAAAATGTTTTTAAAAAATTTTATTAGGGAGAAGTGGGGCGGGCGGGCCCCCAGAGGGTGAAGTCAGGGTCCTTAGGGCGACAATTTCGCCCACATCGCCCTCTAAAATTATCCCTGATTTCACAAAAGGCACACTATGATTATTTAATGTATAACATTGACTATTTTCAGTAATTAATCTTGATAATTACGGATGAAATACGAGACTGATGAGTCATTGTATACCGTACTTGTAACAATTTTGAGCCAATGTATTTTGTAATTTCTTCCACATTTGTAAGTAATTTAATTCTTTGTTATAACTGCCAACTGCTAAGCATGTTTCAGCCAGATGCTGTTCGGCTTCGAGGGGTTTCACTAGTGTTTCCCCTAAGCAGGAATAGGACGGCCCGCCCTTCCCCTTTTTGGGCCACCCTTGTGCCTGAAATTCCGAAAATGCCCGCCCTCGTGTGCCTAAATCCTCAATAAAACTTGATAAGTATTGCAATATTGCCGGAAATCCCTCAACAAACACCAGTCCTGTGTTAGACTGATGCTATAATCTGGAATACACAGGTTTACAATCAATATGCTGTGAAATGTCCATCTATGCACTGTGTAGCCTAGAGCAACATTGAAAGACTTTGCTCAAGATATTGATTCCCGTGTTTTAGCTGACTACGTCATATGTTTCCCGCCAATGCAATGGAGCATGCGATGTGTCCTAGCAAGAATGTACGTTAGTTGTCGTAGTCTTGATATTGATTTTTAATAGAAATTCAAAACATAAATAAATCAAGAGATTAATGTGTCGTCTGCTGGTTATGTATATTGAAGAGGAAATCAATTTGACAAGTAATCATGATACGTGCCCAATCAGTCAATTTTCGCACATTTATGCCCCAATTTCCGTTTGAGTCATTGTTGTAAAAACAAATGTAGGTGATTATCGGCGCGCGTGGTCCAGTTACGAGTTCTTTATAGTGAAGTCACATACATATTGTCCCATGTGTGCAAATCTCATAATTGGCGCTAATTGATTCAAATAGTCCCCAATTTGTCCTATACTATAGTACCACGTTTTTAGTTTTACTGGGTACTGTGCATATTACAGCATATGGATTGTCCTATTGCACCGGTCCGAAATTCCGCCAACGGATGTCAATTTTATATGTACGTTTCGATTTAAATGCATTAATTATTGTTGTAAAGTTCTGACATACATTTTTGTTTAGATAATTATCTCGGATACCACTCCATTGTCACGCCGTATAATATATTTTGAATTGAAATACGATATAGGTTGCTATATTGATTCGTCCTCAAAATGTTTTGTACTCGAAAATTGATTCGTCCTCAAAATGTTTCATAACATAATAAGACCATGTCAATTCTGCCCTTTTGAGAACAGGCAACATGAAAAAATGCCCTTTTTTGTACCTGCGCCCTGCCCCTTTTTCAGTCTGTGGGAAACACTAGTTTCACTGTATATCAGATACACAGTTTAAGCGAAAATTAACACGCTGTACTTACATGCATGCCGAATGCTCTTAGTATATCCATCTTACACATAGGGCAGCTCCTCTGATCCAGTAACCACGGGTCCACACATGACTTGTGAAACACATGCCTGAAAACATCCAATACAATAAACATGTATAACAATATGTAAACATTACGTGTATAATAATATGTAAACATTACGTGTATAATAATATGTAAACATTACGTGTATAATAATATGTAAACATTACGTGTATAATAATATGTAAACATTACGTGTATAATAATATGTAAACATTACACGTCTAATAATATGCAAACATTACACGTATAATAATATGTAAACATTACACGTATAATAATATGTAAACATTACACGTATAATATGTAAACATTGCACGTATAATATGTAAACATTGCACATATAATAATATGTAAACATTGCACGTATAATAATATGTAAACATTACACGTATAATAATATGTAAACATTACACGTATAATAATATGTAAACATTACACGTATAATAATATGTAAACATTACACGTATAATAATATGTAAACATTGCACATATAATATGTAAACATTGCACGTATAATATGTAAACATTACATGTATAATAATATGTAAACATTGCATGTATAATAATATGTAAACATTACACGTATAATAATATGTAAACATTACACGTATAATAATATGTAAACATTACACGTATAATAATATGTAAACATTACACGTATAATATGTAAACATTACACGTATAATAATATGTAAACATCTAGCACTCATTAAGGAAACCTATTATGTTATATTTATATATATTATGTTATATATATTATGTTATATTTATATATATTATGTTATATTTATATATGTTATATTTATATATATTATGCTATATTTATATATATGTTATATTTATATATATTATGCTATATTTATATATATTATGCTATATTTATATATATTATGTTATATTTATATATATTATGCTATATTTATATATATTATGTTATATTTATATATATTATGTTATATTTATATATATTATGTTATATTTATATATATTATGCTATATTTATATATATTATGTTATATTTATATATATTATGCTATATTTATATATATTATGTTATATTTATATATATTATGTTATATTTATATCTATTATGTTATATTTATATACATTATGTTATATTTATATATATTATGTTATATTTATATATATTATGTTATATTTATTATGTTATATTTATATATTGATGGGATACTGGCATATCTGTTTCATGTTCGTACTTGTAGTTTTCTTTAACGTCGTCTCCACCGAGGCATTGGGCGATTGGTGTTTGATACTAAATATAGACAAGCTGTCCTATATCTCACCAGGTGATCACATTATCTAAAGAGTGCTGCAAACTATGCTCGGCGTATTCCCAAACAGCACGACCCGGAACGGACATTATCTATAGAGTGCTGCAAACTATGCTCGGCGTATTCCCAAACAGCACGACCCGGAACGGACATTTGCTTATTAATTGCGGCGCTCAGAACGACAAAACGTGTTTTACTCGACTATAAATAATGCAAATACAAATATGATTTTGATTCCAACACGACCAAAATATCTAAGAAGCACAGAAATAGTTGGGGGTTATTTTGTGTAAAATGACATCACAAGAGTACAAAAAATGCTAGTAAAATGACGTCGTGTTTGACATCAAGCAGTAAAACGACATCGTGTTTGACATCAAGCGTCATGGTTTACTGCTAGTAAAACGACGTCATGTTTGACATCAAGCAGTAAAACGACGTCGTGTTTGACATCAAGCATCATGGTTTACTGCTAGTAAAACGACGTCGTGTTTGATATCAAGTGTCATGGTTTACTGCTAGCAAAACGACGTCATGTTTGACATCAAGCATCATGGTTTACTGCTAGTAAAACGACGTCGTGTTTGATATCAAGCGTCATGGTTTACTGCTAGCAAAACAACGTCATGTTTGACATCAAGCATCATGGTTTACTGCTAGTAAAACGACGCCGTGTTTGACATCAAGCGTCATGGTTTACTGCTAGTAAAACGACGTCGTGTTTGACATCAAGCGTCCTGGTTTACTGCTAGTAAAACGACGTCGTGTTTGACATCAAGCATCATGGTTTACTGCTAGTAAAACGACGTCGTGTTTGACATCAAGCATCATGGTATACTGCTAGTAAAACGATGTCATGTTTGACATCAAGCGTCATGGTTTACTGCTAGTAAAACGACGTCGTGTTTGACATCAAGCAGCATGGTTTACTGCTAGTAAAACGACGTCGTGTTTGACATCAAGCATCATGGTTTACTGCTAGTAAAACGACGTCGTGTTTGACATCAAGCATCATGGTTTACTGCTAGTAAAACGACGTCGTGTTTGACATCAAGCAGCATGGTTTACTGCAGATTTAAACATGGTAAACTCCTGCAAATATGTCATGGACTTTCAATATGTCATGGACTTTCAATATGTCATGGACTTTCAATATGTCATGGACTTTCAATATGTCATGGATTTCAATTAGTATCGTGTCGTAACAATGCAACACATGTACACTTCAAATGAATTTCCATGACATATTTTTCAGTTACAAATAAGAAACACACATCAACGAATTGTCGGCTGTTACACTTATCTGAACTATTAATAGCCTTTATTTTACCCAGCATGCAAAGAGTTACATTCCACACACATTCATGACTATTGCCTCGAGTTGCCTTACTGCTAGAAACAAGTCGCCCATGGTCATTCACCCGACATATTTGACCTCTTATCACTTACACAAACCAGTGACCTGATGTTTTGGCTGATATAAATTTGAACAAACTTGCAACAGAGGCCATTGACATTATTCTTCAAATTTGAGTTTGAAGGCATTTTTACAGAACATTTCAAAGACATTTCAAAGATGGCATCCAATAAATTCTAAAATTTGACAGAGTGGCCTAACTTTATGGCAGATTAATCTAAGTTGCATTGTACAGGAAATTACTAGTCAGTCGCACCTACTGGGAACTTACAGCGAGTACATTGTGTAGGCTATTACAATATTGTGACTAGTTCTTTGAATAGCTACCATAACTAAACCTTGCAAAAACTACTCCCTTAATTGGCTCCCAACAATAGTACCTCTCACTCCCCCCCCCCCCCCGCTAGGACAAGATATTGATCAGGATACAGAAACAGTGAGGTTGAAAGTTCAGCCTAGATATGGAGTGAGGATGGAAGTTCAGGCTAGATATGGAGTGAGGATGGAAGTTCAGGCTAGATATGGAGTGAGGATGGAAGTTCAGGCTAGATATGGAGTGAGGATGGAAGTTCAGGCTAGATATGGAGGGAGGATGGAAGTTCAGGCTAGATATGGAGGGAGGATGGAAGTTCAGCCTAGATATGGAGGGAGGATGGAAGTTCAGGCTAGATATGGAGGGAGGATGGAAGTTCAGGCTAGATATGGAGGGAGGATGGAAGTTCAGGCTAGATATGGAGGGAGGATGGAAGTTCAGGCTAGATATGGAGGGAGGATGGAAGTTCAGGCTAGATATGGAGGGAGGATGGAAGTTCAGGCTAGATATGGAGGGAGGATGGAAGTTCAGGCTAGATATGGAGGGAGGATGGAAGTTCAGGCTAGATATGGAGGGAGGATGGAAGTTCAGGCTAGATATGGAGGGAGGATGGAAGTTCAGGCTAGATATGGAGGGAGGATGGAAGTTCATGCTAGATATGGAGGGAGGATGGAAGTTCAGGCTAGATATGGAGGGAGGATGGAAGTTCAGGCTAGATATGGAGGGAGGATGGAAGTTCAGGCTAGATATGGAGAGAGGATGGAAGTCCAGGCTAAATATGGAGGGAGGATGGAAGAGTCCAGGCTAGATATAGAGGGAGGATGGAAGTTCAGGCTAGATATGGAGGAAGGATGGAAGTTCAGGCTAGATATGGAGGGAGGATGGAAGTTCAGGCTAGATATGGAGAGAGGGTGGAAGTCCAGGCTAGATATGGAGGGAGGATGGAAGTTCAGGCTAGATATGGAGGGAGGATGGATGTTCAGGCTAGATATGGAGGGAGGATGGAAGTTCAGGCTAGATATGGAGGGAGGATGGAAGAGTCCAGGCTAGATATGGAGGGAGGATGGAAGTTCAGGTTAGATATGGAGGGAGGATGGAAGTTCAGGCTAGATATGGAGGGAGGATGGAAGTTCAGGCTAGATATGGAGGGAGGATGGAAGTTCAGGCTAGATATGGAGGGAGGATGGAAGTTCAGGCTAGATATGGAGGGAGGATGGAAGTTCAGGCTAGATATGGAGGGAGGATGGAAGTTCAGGCTAGATATGGAGGGAGGATGGAAGTTCAGGCTAGATATGGAGGGAGGATGGAAGTTCAGGCTAGATATGGAGGGAGGATGGAAGTTCAGGCTAGATATGGAGGGAGGATGGAAGTTCAGGCTAGATATGGAGGGAGGATGGAAGTTCAGGCTAGATATGGAGGGAGGAACAAAGTTCAGTGTATCACAAAATGTTGAGGAACAAAGTTCAGTGCAGCATAAGATTTGATCAGAAGCACTGAGAATGAAAGTTCAGTGCAGCATAAGATTTGATGAGAGACAATGAGAATGAAAGTTCAGTGCAGCATAAGATTTGATCAGAAACATTTTTAACATTCCTCGACATCCTGCGAAATAACATGACTTAGATATTATAATATATATTAACAGCCGATTGTCCAATCGGAAAGCATCATTTTACATGACAGTATAATAAATATATATATTTATATAGCACTGTGTACTTATTCTTTACCTGCAAATAACTGCACACCAACTATTTTGCTCTAAAGTCTTTGCCATTATACCATGCTACATTATACAGAAACCTGGATTAGTTTAAATGTCAAACTGCAGGTAACATTAATTAACAAGGTAGGTGCATGTGCACTGATGTTGCACATATGTTTATAGCATACAATTGCATGTAATGTAACAGGTGTTAATCAGATATAGCATTTGTGAATTTATTTCTACGCATTGGAAAGTGGGTGTTGAGCGATGTTGCACATGAATCATGTTGGATTTATTGCAATTTGAATATTTGCCACATAGTTTATGGTGGTAGTGTAGCACAGGAAGTCAGCTCTTCAACACTTCTCCCTGAATCTTCCCCATTCTCCCTGAATCTTTCCCCATTCTCCCTGAATCTTCCCCATTCTCCCTAAATCTTCCCCATACTCCCTAAATCTTCTCCCTAAATCTTCCCCATTCTCCCTAAATCTTCCCCCATACTCCCTAAATCTTCCCCATTCTCCCTAAATCTTCCCCATACTCCCTAAATCTTCCCCATACTCCCTAAATCTTCCCCATTCTCCCTAAATCTTCCCCATACTCCCTAAATCTTCCCCCATTCTCCCTGAATATTCCCCATTCTCCCTAAATCTTCCCCATTCTCCCTAAATCTTCCCCATACTAACTAAATCTTCCCCCATTCTCCCTAAATCTTCCCCATACTCCCTAAATCTTCCCCCATTCTCCCTAAATCTTCCCCATACTCCCTAAATCTTCCCCATACTCCCTAAATCTTCCCCATCCTCCCTAAATCTTCCCCATTCTCCCTAAATCTTCCCCATACTCCCTAAATCTCCCCATTCTCCATAAATCTCCCCCATTCTCCCTAAATCTTCCCCCATTCTCCCTAAATCCCCCATTCTCCCTAAATATTCCACATTCTCCCTAAATCTTCCCCATTCTCCCTGAATCGTCCCCCATTCTCCCTAAATCTTCCCCCATTATCCCTGAATCTTCCCCATTCTCCCTAAATCTCCCCCATTCTCCATAAATCTTCCCCATTCTCCCTAAATCTCCCCCCATTCTCCATAAATCTTCCCCATACTCTCTGAATCTTCCCCCATTCTCCCTGAATCTTCCCCCATTCTCCCTGCATATTCCCCCATTCTCCCTAAATCTCCCCCATTCTCCCTGAATCTCCCCCCATTCTCCCTAAAACTCCCCCCATTCTCCATCTGGAGGGGGGAAGTGACTTCTCCTAAAAATGTGGGCCTAGCTTGAGCCCTGAACCCACCCCTCACTCCACCCCACCCCCTCCCCACCCCCTCACTCCACATGCATCCATTCTTCACAACTGGACAGATTAATGGAAATCCAATAATGGCATAGACTGTAGAGTGGTGAAACTGCCATCGACCACACTTACTTGCACGGGAGGATACGTATAACATCATTCCACTTGTACGGTTATATACACACTTGCACGGGAGGATACGTATAACATCATTCCACTTGTAAGGTTATATACACACTTGCACGGGAGGATACGTATAACATCATTCCACTTGTACGGTTATATACACACTTGCACGGAAGGATACGTATAACATCATTCCACTTGTAAGGTTATATACACACTTGCACGGGAGGATACGTATAACATCATTCCACTTGTACGGTTATATACACACTTGTACGGGAGGATACGTATAACATCATTCCACTTGTACGGTTATATACACACTTGTACGGGAGGATACGTATAACATCATTCCACTTGTAAGGTTATATACACACTTGCACGGGAGGATACGTATAACATCATTCCACTTGTACGGTTATATACACACTTGCACGGGAGGATACGTATAACATCATTCCACTTGTACGGATCTATACACACTTACTTGCACGGGAGGATACGTATAACATCATTCCACTTGTACGGTTATATACACACTTACTTGCACGGGAGGATACGTATAACATCATTCCACTTGTATGGATCTATACACACTTACTTGCACGGGAGGATACGTATAACATCATTCCACTTGTACGGTTATATACACACTTACTTGCACGGGAGGATACGTATAACATCATTCCACTTGTACGGATCTATACACACTTACTTGCACGGGAGGATACGTATAACATCATTCCACTTGTATTTAATACAATTATTGCCGTGAACTATAACATATCACTTTCGGATATTCCTGACTCACGGGGAAGAAAACATATGGATTATATACCTTGCACGGGAGGATCGTAACCTCCAGGGTATCACTGACGAGCGAACCATCCACTGCGTATCACACTTCACGTATCATTCCACTTGTACGGTTATATACACACTTGTACGGGAGGATAAGTATAACATCATTCCACTTGTACGGTTATATACACACTTGCTTGCACGGGAGGATACGTATAACATCATTCCACTTGTACGGTTATATACACACTTGCTTGCACGGGAGGATACGTATAACATCATTCCACTTGTACGGTTATATACACACTTGTACAGGAGGATACGTATAACATCATTCCACTTGTAAGGTTATATACACACTTGTACGGGAGGATACGTATAACATCATTCCACTTGTACGGTTATATACACACTTGCTTGCACAGGAGGATACGTATAACATCATTCCACTTGTACGGTTATATACACACTTGTACGGGAGGATACGTATAACATCATTCCACTTGTACGGTTATATACACACTTGTACGGGAGGATACGTATAACATCATTCCACTTGTACGGTTATATACACACTTACTTGCACGGGAGGATACGTATAACATCATTCCACTTGTACGGTTATATACACACTTGTACGGGAGGATACGTATAACATCATTCCACTTGTACGGTTATATACACACTTGTACGGGAGGATACGTATAACATCATTCCACTTGTACGGTTATATACACACTTGCATGGGAGGATACGTATAACATCATTCCACTTGTACGGTTATATACACACTTACTTGTACGTGAGGATACGTATAACATCATTCCACTTGTACGGTTATATACACACTTACTTGTATGGGAGGATACGTATAACATCATTCCACTTGTAAGGTTATATACACACTTACTTGTACGGGAGGATACGTATAACATCATTCCACTTGTAAGGTTATATACACACTTACTTGCACGGGAGGATACGTATAACATCATTCCACTTGTACGGTTATATACACACTTGCACGGGAGGATACGTATAACATCATTCCACTTGTACGGTTATATACACACTTACCTGCACGGGAGGATACGTATAACATCATTCCACTTGTACGGTTATATACACACTTGCATGGGAGGATACGTATAACATCATTCCACTTGTACGGTTATATACACACTTGCATGGGAGGATACGTATAACATCATTCCACTTGTACGGTTATATACACACTTGTACGGGAGGATACGTGTAACATCATTCCACTTGTAAGGTTATATACACACTTGTACGGGAGGATACGTATAACATCATTCCACTTGTACGGTTATATACACACTTGCACGGGAGGATACGTATAACATCATTCCACTTGTACGGTTATATACACACTTGCATGGGAGGATACGTATAACATCATTCCACTTGTACGGTTATATACACACTTGTACGGGAGGATACGTATAACATCATTCCACTTGTAAGGTTATATACACACTTGTACGGGAGGATACGTATAACATCATTCCACTTGTAAGATTATATACACACTTGCACGGGAGGATACGTATAACATCATTCCACTTGTACGGTTATATACACACTTGCATGGGAGGATACGTATAACATCATTCCACTTGTAAGGTTATATACACACTTGCATGGGAGGATACGTATAACATCATTCCACTTGTACGGTTATATACACACTTACTTGTACGGGAGGATACGTATAACAGCATTCCACTTGTACGGTTATATACACACTTGTATGGGAGGATACGTATAACATCATTCCACTTGTACGGTTATATACACACTTGTACGGGAGGATACGTATAACATCATTCCACTTGTAAGGTTATATACACACTTGTACGGGAGGATACGTATAACATCATTCCACTTGTACGGTTATATACACACTTACTTGTACGGGAGGATACGTATAACAGCATTCCACTTGTACGGTTATATACACACTTGTATGGGAGGATACGTATAACATCATTCCACTTGTACGGTTATATACACACTTGTACGGGAGGATACGTATAACATCATTCCACTTGTAAGGTTATATACACACTTGTACGGGAGGATACGTATAACATCATTCCACTTGTACGGTTATATACACACTTACTTGCACGGGAGGATACGTATAACATCATTCCACTTGTACGGTTATATACACACTTGTACGGGAGGATACGTATAACATCATTCCACTTGTACGGTTATATACACACTTACTTGCACGGGAGGAAACGTATAACATCATTCCACTTGTACGGTTATATACACACTTGTATGGGAGGATACGTATAACATCATTCCACTTGTACGGTTATATACACACTTACTTGCACGGGAGGATACGTATAACATCATTCCACTTGTACGGTTATATACACACTTGTACGGGAGGATACGTATAACATCATTCCACTTGTAAGGTTATATACACACTTGTACGGGAGGATACGTATAACATCATTCCACTTGTACGGTTATATACACACTTACTTGTACGGGAGGATACGTATAACAGCATTCCACTTGTACGGTTATATACACACTTGTATGGGAGGATACGTATAACATAATTCCACTTGTACGGTTATATACACACTTACTTGTACGGGAGGATACGTATAACATCATTCCACTTGTACGGTTATATACACACTTGCATGGGAGGATACGTATAACATCATTCCACTTGTACGGTTATATACACACTTGTACGGGAGGATACGTATAACATCATTCCACTTGTAAGGTTATATACACACTTGTACGGGAGGATACGTATAACATCATTCCACTTGTACGGTTATATACACACTTACTTGCACGGGAGGATACGTATAACATCATTCCACTTTTTTATTTTTTTTTTATTTTTATTTTATTATACAAATTTATTTTAGCTCGATTGCGAAACAAGTTATTAGTACTTATATTAATCACTTTCGAGACCTCATTCCTGATGGAATCCATCGCCACGAGGGAAAGAGAAGAGGCAATATGGAATTTAAATGCCTTGCCTAAGGGCACAATCGTAACTGCTCCAGCGGGGCTCGAACTCCGGACCTTTTGCACCTGAAGCGAACGCGCATCCACTGCGCTATCACGACTTCCACGTATCATTCCACTTGTACTGTTATATACACACTTGTACGGGAGGATACGTATAACATCATTCCACTTGTAAGGTTATATACACACTTGTACGGGAGGATACGTATAACATCATTCCACTTGTACGGTTATATACACACTTGCACGGGAGGATACGTATAACATCATTCCACTTGTATGGTTATATACACACTTGTACGGGAGGATACGTATAACATCATTCCACTTGTACGGTTATATACACACTTACTTGCACGGGAGGATACGTATAACATCATTCCACTTGTACGGTTATATACACACTTGTACGGGAGGATACGTATAACATCATTCCACTTGTAAGGTTATATACACACTTGCACGGGAGGATACGTATAACATCATTCCACTTGTACGGTTATATACACACTTACTTGCACGGGAGGATACGTATAACATCATTCCACTTGTAAGGTTATATACACACTTGCATGGGAGGATACGTATAACATCATTCCACTTGTAAGGTTATATACACACTTGCACGGGAGGATACGTATAACATCATTCCACTTGTACGGTTATATACACACTTGTACGGGAGGATACGTATAACATCATTCCACTTGTAAGGTTATATACACACTTGTACGGGAGGATACGTATAACATCATTCCACTTGTACGGTTATATACACACTTACTTGCACGGGAGGATACGTATAACATCATTCCACTTGTACGGTTATATACACACTTGCATGGGAGGATACGTATAACATCATTCCACTTGTACGGTTATATACACACTTACTTGTACGGGAGGATACGTATAACAGCATTCCACTTGTACGGTTATATACACACTTGTACGGGAGGATACGTATAACATCATTCCACTTGTACGGTTATATACACACTTACTTGTACGGGAGGATACGTATAACATCATTCCACTTGTACGGTTATATACACACTTGTACGGGAGGATACGTATAACATCATTCCACTTGTACGGTTATATACACACTTGTACGGGAGGATACGTATAACATCATTCCACTTGTACGGTTATATACACACTTGTACGGGAGGATACGTATAACATCATTCCACTTGTACGGTTATATACACACTTGTACGGGAGGATACGTATAACATCATTCCACTTGTACGGTTATATACACACTTGTACGGGAGGATACGTATAACATCATTCCACTTGTACGGTTATATACACACTTGTACGGGAGGATACGTATAACATCATTCCACTTGTACGGTTATATACACACTTGTACGGGAGGATACGTATAACATCATTCCACTTGTAAGGTTATATACACACTTGTACGGGAGGATACGTATAACATCATTCCACTTGTAAGGTTATATACACACTTGTACGGGAGGATACGTATAACATCATTCCACTTGTAAGGTTATATACACACTTGCATGGGAGGATACGTATAACATCATTCCACTTGTACGGTTATATACACACTTGCATGGGAGGATACGTATAACATCATTCCACTTGTAAGGTTATATACACACTTGTACGGGAGGATACGTATAACATCATTCCACTTGTACGGTTATATACACACTTACTTGCACGGGAGGATACGTATAACATCATTCCACTTGTACGGTTATATACACACTTGCATGGGAGGATACGTATAACATCATTCCACTTGTACGGTTATATACACACTTGCATGGGAGGATACGTATAACATCATTCCACTTGTACGGTTATATACACACTTACTTGCACGGGAGGATACGTATAACATCATTCCACTTGTACGGTTCTATACACACGGCACATTGATCCGCATCCGCATCAAGTTCCTGTGCAAACAAGGAGCATATTACTTCCATCAGTATATATAAAAGTACCTGTATCATGACAACTAATTACTTCCTATAACCCGCATATTCATTTTCCCAACCAGCATATTGCCAGATCCATTGGCACGCAACGTGTACACAATGTGCCATCTGATCAGGCTCTATGCCGTTTGCTATTCAGATAGTGGAGCTAAAACACTTGGCTGAATAGCAAAGAACATAGATCGTGATGAGACGCAGGGTTTTGCTGTGACTAATCTGATGTGGTCCTCTCTACTGAACAATCTTAAAGAAAATTAATTAGCCGGATCATTTTTGTTTTCCTTGAAAAAGGCTTTTTAAGCAGAAAATTTGGATGTAGAGAGGAGCACATATGATTGGATAACTCGTACACAGACTTTCTGATTGAATAACTCATACACAGACTTTCTGATTGGATAACTCATACACAGACTTTCTGATTGGATAACTTGTACACAGACTTTCTGATTGGATAACTCATACACAGACTTTCTGATTGGATAACTCGTACACATACTTTCTGATTGGATAACTCATACACAGACCTTCTGATTGGATAACTCATACACAGACTTTCTGATTGGATAACTCATACACAGACTTTCTGATTGGATAACTTGTACATAGACTTTCTGATTGGATAACTCATACACAGACCTTCTGATTGGATAACTCGTACACAGACCTTCTGATTGGATAACTCATACACAGACTTTCTGATTGGATAACTTGTACACAGACCTTCTGATTGGATAATTCGTACACAGACTTTCTGATTGGATAACTCGTACACAGACATTCTGATTGGATAACTTGTACACAGACTTTCTGATTGGATAACTCATACACAGACCTTCTGATTGGATAACTCGTACACAGACCTTCTGATTGGATAACTCGTACACAGACCTTCTGATTGGATAACTTGTACACAGACTTTCTGATTGAATAACTCATACACAGACCTTCTGATTGGATAACTTGTACACAGACCTTCTGATTGGATAACTCGTACACAGACTTTCTGATTGGTTAACTCGTACACAGACTTTCTGATTGGATAACTCCTACACAGACTTTCTGATTGGATAACTCGTACACAGACTTTCTGATTGGTTGAGGGGAGTTAAATCTCAAATTCAACCAATCATATTGCTATAACTTGAGATTTGACCATCATTGTACAACCTCCATGTATTGCCTGGTGGTTATAAACTATTGTACAATCACAAACAGTCTTTTAGATTGGTTGAGCCGATTTGTAAGTCACACTCAACCAATCAAATTACTTGAAGACTGGGATCTGAGCAAAGATTTATAACTTAGAGGCAAAGATTAAAATAAGGCAGATGGATCATAGTCCAGTGGTAACACGCTGGACTGGTAATCTAGGGATCGTAGGTTCGATCCCCCGTCTGACCATAATAAAATGAACAGTCTTTCGGATGGGACTTTGAACCGAGGTATCGCGTCGGTGCTGTACACCATGCACGAAAAGAACCAGAGGAGACTCTGGAATCTGTCTGTATCATTGCACAATCCTCCAAAAATCTAAAATGACCAATCTCTTCAGGAGGCGTCGCTCATATGGGCAACTGGTAGCGATGATAAATAAACATAAAACATACACAAATAAGGCATTTTAATTGGAGACTACCACATGCTATAATTATGTTTTATTCTGTAAAAAAATCACAGCACACAAATAAAATAATTTTCTTCTATACCTTATCACCAAGTTTGATGGATCTTTGTGGAATTTTGGCAATGGCTTTCTTTGCTGCATTGGCTAATCTTCTCTGAAAATATAACAACAGAAACATACCAGGAATTGTTTGACATAAAAACAATTAGTACATGGCTTACAATGATATTGAGAAAGTTGGGTATATCACACATTTTCCAGCTCCTGTGAAATAGAATCTGTGTTTTAACTGTGATTTTGCAAGACTACTTTAATTAGTTTTATACAAATTTAGTTTAGCTCGATTGCGAAACAAGTTCTTACAACTTATATTAATCACTCTCGAGACCTCATTCCTGATAAACAGTCTTTCAGATGTGACTTTAAACCGAGGTCATGTGGTGGAGTTTTACTCTGTGCACGTAAAAGAACCAGAGTAGACTCTGGAATGGGTCTCTGTCTGTATTATTGCACTATCCTCCAAAAATCTAAAATGATTAATCTCTTCAGGAGGTGTCGGTAATATGGGCAACCGGTAGCGACGATAAATAAACGTAAAACACACACTCATTCCTGATGGAATCCATCACCACGAGGGAGAGAGAAGAGGTAACGTGGAATTTAAATTCCACATTGCCTCTTCTCTCTCCATCATGGAGGTGGATTCGATAAGGAATGAGGTCTTGAGAGTGATTAATATAAGTTGTAGAACTTGTTTCACAATTGAGCCAAAATAAATGTGTATAAACCAAACAACTTTGGTATTTTCAAATTGAAACCAAGTCTTGTTGCTTAAAACTTCATCCACCCCCTCCCCAACTTCTCTTGTCCAGAAATTTACCAGGCTCATTAGAGCTTCGTCTTTACATAACAAATTTTAATGAAGCCAGCAGCAACTTGATTTATCATTTATGGTGAAGCTAAACCATTAATATCACAAAAAGCTGAAAAGGACACTCGTAAAGTAACAGCACATGATAAAGTATGTCTACATAATTATGTGGTTATCAGTTGTCTAGCATTGGTTATAAGCATACTATACCTGACCCGGCTTCTACAGGTTGCCTAACTCTATACCTGACCCGGCTTCTACAGGTTGCCTAACTCTAAACCTGACCCGGCTTCTACAGGTTGCCAACTCTATACCTGACCCAGCTTCTACAGGTTGCCTAACTCTATACCTGACCCGGCTTCTACAGGTTGCCTAACTCTATACCTGACCCGGCTTCTACAGGTTGCCAACTCTATACCTGACCCGGCTTCTACAGGTTGCCTAACTCTATACCTGACCCGGCTTCTACAGGTTGCCAACTCTATACCTGACCCGGCTTCTACAGGTTGCCTAACTCTATACCTGACCCGGCTTCTGCAGGTTGCCTAACTCTATACCTGACCCGGCTTCTACAGGTTGCCTAACTCTATACCTGACCCGGCTTCTACAGGTTGCCTAACTCTATACCTGACCCGGCTTCTACAGGTTGCCTAACTCTATACCTGACCCGGCTTCTACAGGTTGCCTAACTCTATACCTGACCCGGCTTCTACAGGTTGCCTAACTCTATACCTGACCCGGCTTCTACAGGTTGCCTAACTCTATACCTGACCCGGCTTCTACAGGTTGCCTAACTCTATACCTGACCCGGCTTCTACAGGTTGCCTAACTCTATACCTGACCCGGCTTCTGCAGGTTGCCTAACTCTATACCTGACCCGGCTTCTACAGGTTGCCTAACTCTAAACCTGACCCGGCTTCTACAGGTTGCCTAACTCTAAACCTGACCCGGCTTCTGCAGGTTGCCTAACTCTATACCTGACCCGGCTTCTACAGGTTGCCTAACTCTATACCTGACCCGGCTTCTACAGGTTGCCCAACTCTATACCTGACCCGGCTTCTACAGGTTGCCTAACTCTATACCTGACCCGGCTTCTACAGGTTGCCTAACTCTATACCTGACCCGGCTTCTACAGGTTGCCTAACTCTATACCTGACCCGGCTTCTACAGGTTGCTTAACTCTAAACCTGACCCGGCTTCTACAGGTTGCCTAACTCTAAACCTGACCCGGCTTCTACAGGTTGCCTAACTCTATACCTGACCCGGCTTCTACAGGTTGCCTAACTCTATACCTGACCCGGCTTCTACAGGTTGCCCAACTCTATACCTGACCCGGCTTCTACAGGTTGCCTAACTCTATACCTGACCCGGCTTCTACAGGTTGCCTAACTCTATACCTGACCCGGCTTCTACAGGTTGCCTAACTCTATACCTGACCCGGCTTCTACAGGTTGCTTAACTCTAAACCTGACCCGGCTTCTACAGGTTGCCTAACTCTAAACCTGACCCGGCTTCTACAGGTTGCCTAACTCTAAACCTGACCCGGCTTCTGCAGGTTGCCTAACTCTAAACCTGACCCGGCTTCTACAGGTTGCCTAACTCTAAACCTGACCCGGCTTCTACAGGTTGCCTAACTCTATACCTGACCCGGCTTCTACAGGTTGCCTAACTCTATACCTGACCCGGCTTCTACAGGTTGCCCAACTCTATACCTGACCCGGCTTCTACAGGTTGCCTAACTCTATACCTGACCCGGCTTCTACAGGTTGCCTAACTCTATACCTGACCCGGCTTCTACAGGTTGCCCAACTCTATACCCGACCCGGCTTCTACAGGTTGCCCAACTCTATACCCGACCCGGCTTCTACAGGTTGCCCAACTGTATGTCTTTTGCCTTCTTTCCCAGACAAGTTATTATACCTAAATGTAGGTTATAATTATATATCAAACTGCTTTACTCTCTTTTAAAGATATAGTCCTGTTCAAATTGATTGTCACAATTTCAAAAGAAAGTTGTTATCATAGAATGAGGTTTCATCTGTCAGTTACTGCCCCTGAATACTCTCTAAAAGTATGTAGGTTTCATCTGTCAGTTACTGCCCCTGAATACTCTCTAAACGTATGTAGGTTTCATCTGTCAGTTACTGCCCCTGAATACTCTCTAAACGTATGTAGGTTTCATCTGTCAGTTACTGCCCCTGAATACTCTCTAAAAGTATGTAGGTTTTTAAAGTTGTTTCCTTTGCACAACATGCTATCAATTTTCTTCCACTTTCTCATCTTATAATTATTATGTTACTATATCTCGACAGATATCCTACAGTATATCAAGATTAGGATAAAATCACATTATCATAACGCAACATCTGGTTATGGAACAACTGTAAAAACAAAGGATTCCAACTGAAAGGACCGCTATACATTTAGGGATAAATCAGACTTTATTTGCCAAGGGAGGTAATAGAAATGCCCATTTATACAAAACTGTGTCCAGTAAGTTACACAGGCCCATTATAAATCACTCCTATTCAAATGACTGCATTTTATGTGTGTTTTACGTTTATTTATCGTCGCTACCGGTTGCCCATATGAGCGCTGCCTCCTGAAGAGATTATTCATTTTAGATTTTTGGACAATAGTGCAATGATACAGACAGAGACCCATTCCTGGTTCTTTTACGTGTACGGTGTGCAGCACATTCCAAGCATACGTGTACACATAAACGTGGCTTTAAGTTTTTGTAATCTCCCCCCCCACCCCCACCCCCACCCCCCCCCGGCTACTACCCTAATAGCTTGAAGGTTTATCACAAGCCACCATCTAAACATATGATAAGATCATATCAGACCACAAACACACCATACTGACTGGCCATCAGCTGACATGATTAAAGTGTCTTTATGCGCTTTTTCTCTCTTCAGTTGGAAAGATAATCCTAGAATTCATAAATTATGCAAATTATATTCTACTGTTAACTTTAGTAAACCACCATTGATTGGTGATTTTGTTAAAAAATATCCATAAAGGGAGGTAATTTAGAAATGGTAATTTCACAAAAAAGATTGGTGTATGTACATACTTTCCAAATTTTACTTTTTACCGAAATAAATGAAAATATAAGACAATATCACAATATTTAATCATCCGCTCCTTATAATATCTCAGTGTGCAGCACATTTTAACCCTTTCCCTCATAGAAGCACCTCTTCACACCATTACCAATACGACATACATTGACAATTTGTAGCCAAACCAAATTTCATAATAAAGGCCAGAATCTCATGTAGTCCCAATAATATCTATTGAGGTGGGATAGATATGGCGGCTACTTATCCACTGCATGATAGCAAAATGTCTGTCGTTTGTATGGAAATATGATAGTATATTAACCTAAATCTCTATGAAGGAAAGGGTTAAGTAAACGCATTATGGGGCTCTAAGTGAACATTTCACAACTGTATTTTATGATGGTGAGCTTTAAGTGAACATTTCACAACTGTATTACATGATGGTGAGCTTTAAGTGAACATTTCAGCACTGTATTACATGATTGTGGGCTTTAAGTGAACATTTCACCACTGTATTTCACGAAAGTGGGCTTTAAGTGAACATTTCACAACCGTATTTCACGAATGTGGGCTTTAAGTGAACATTTCACCACCGTATTTCACGTAGTGGGCTTTAAGTCAACATTTCACAATTTTATTTCACCAAAGTGGGCTTTAAATGAACATTTCACCACTGTATTTCATGAATGTGGGCTTTAAATGAACATTTCACCACTGTATTTCATGAATGTGGGCTTTAAATGAACATTTCACCACTGTATTTCACACGTGTGGGCTTTAAATGAACATTTCACCACTGTATTTCACAAGATGGGCTTTAAGTGAACATTTCACCACTGTATTTCACAATGGTGGGCTTTAAATGAACATTTCACCACTGTATTTCACAAAGGTGGGCTTTAAATGAACATTTCACCACTGTATTTCACGACTGTGGGCTTTAAGTGAACATTTCACCACTGTATTTCACGACAGTGATCATGGCTTTATAACATGTGTACATATGTACCACTATTTGATTACCTACCATGGTCGGTCCTGATGTCCCCCCATCCCCATAGAGATGTAGGCTTATTTACATACAGCTATATTTCCATACTTATTACACTCAACAAACTGTATCAATGCATAAGCAGTATGTCCTCTACCCCACCCCCATTGAGATAATGGGCTGTTTCCACTATGATACACCTATACAGACATTTGTAGGACTGGCCTGCACTTCAAATGGTATTTTCAAAAGTGTGGTAAGTTTTTAAACTCTAAAATGTTCGATGTTGAGTAACAAATTCACTTTGTTTTATATGAAAAATGATGTAGATCTAATACTTAATAATTAAATTCAAAACTAAATTTAAGCCCACAACGCACCTAAGACGACGTAACTATTAAAAAATTGTCTGGAGGAATTAACATGCTCACATACCAACATTTTCTGGAGGAATTAACATGCCCGCATACCAACATTTTCTGGAGGAATTAACATGCCCACATACCGGTACCCATTTTCTGGAGGAATTAACATGCCCACATACCGGTACCCATTTTCTGGAGGAATTAACATGCCCACATACCAACATTGTCTGCAGGAATCAACATGCCCGCATACCAACATTGTCTGGAGGAATTAACATGCCCGCATACCAACATTGTCTGGAGGAATTAACATGCCCGCATACCAACATTGTCTGCAGGAATCAACATGCCCACATACCAACATTTTCTGGAGGAATTATCAAGCTCACATACCAACATTTTCTGGAGGAATTAACATGCCCACATACCAACATTTTCTGGAGGAATTAACATGCCCGCATACCAACATTTTCTGGAGGAATTAACATGCCCACATACCAACATTTTCTGGAGGAATTAACATGCCCACATACCAACATTGTCTGCAGGAATCAACATGCCCACATACCAACATTTTCTGGAGGAATTATCAAGCTCACATACCAACATTGTCTGGAGGAATTAACAAGCCCACATACTTTCCTCTTTATTAGCACAGACAAAACGATGGTTCACCCCAGGCTTGCACATGCAATTAAGGCTCAGCTACGCCCTTGATTGCGAGTATTTCTGTTTGTTTGACTACTAATTTGTCGATGTATGTATGTACATAATATTAGTAATGACGTCGAGATGGAGGCGGCTAAGGGACAGGGCACCACAAGTCAGCGCAAAACCCATCATACAATAAGAAAGTGAAATTGGATCCAATCTCTTGACTACATGTATGTGAAAAGGTCAGTAGAACAACACAATGGTGGTGACTTTGTGACATCTCTGCTCAACTACCACCTCATTAGGCTTAATACGTTCACTATGAAGTATTGTCACTTAACCACAAGCTATCAAGTACTGTCACTGTGTCACATCTACATATGAGAGAAAGGAAACAATCGTCTGGCCTGCTTGCTGCTTTATATCAAGTACTGTCACTGTGTCACATCTACATATGAGAGAAAGGAAACAATCGTCTGGCCTGCTTGCTGCTTTATAATTATTTGGAAGACAAGCAGTGTTTTATTTCATTCAACAAAAGAATGTTTCTTGTTCTTTTCTCATTAGACAACATACTCAGGGGCATAGCTTGATACAGGTACATTGTATATGTGCAGGCACCATTAGGATAGCTTGATACAGGTACATTGTATATGTGCAGGCACCATTAGGATAGCTTGATACAGGTACATTGTATATGTGCAGGCACCATTAGGATAGCTTGATACAGGTACATTGTATATGTGCAGGCACCATTAGGATAGCTTGATACATGTACATTGTATATGTGCAGGCACCATTAGGATAGCTTGATACAGGTACATTGTATATGTGCAGGCACCATTAGGATAGCTTGATACAGGTACATTGTATATGTGCAGGCACCATTAGGATAGCTTGATACAGGTACATTGTATATGTGCAGGCACCATTAGGATAGCTTGATACAGGTACATTGTATATGTGCAGGCACCATTAGGATAGCTTGATACATGTACATTGTATATGTTCAGGCACCATTAGGATAGCTTGATACATGTACATTGTATATGTGCAGGCACCATTAGGATAGCTTGATACATGTACATTGTATATGTTCAGGCACCATTAGGATAGCTTGATACATGTACATTGTATATGTTCAGGCACCATTAGGATAGCTTGATACATGTACATTGTATATGTGCAGGCACCATTAGGATAGCTTGATACATGTACATTGTATATGTGCAGGCACCATTAGGATAGCTTGATACATGTACATTGTATATGTGCAGGCACCATTAGCATAGCTTGATACATGTACATTGTATATGTGCAGGCACCATTAGGATAGCTTGATACATGTACATTGTATATGTGCAGGCACCATTAGGATAGCTTGATACATGTACATTGTATATGTGCAGGCACCATTAGCATAGCTTGATACATGTACATTGTATATGTGCAGGCACCATTAGCATAGCTTGATACAGGTACATTGTATATGTGCAGGCACCAGACAGAATAGATTAATGGTAGAAGTCTCCATCCTGACAAGAATAAATTGCTCTTGATAACAATTGCTGTTATACATTATCTGTGAGTTCACCTACATTGTATAGCACTGTAGTGCACATGCACTGTAAACATACTCGTCTATCCAACACTCTTCCTGCATGCTTTATTGCATGCACTGTAAATGTACTCGTCTATCCGACACTCTTCCTGCTTGCTTTATTGCATGCACTGTAAACGTACTCGTCTATCTGACACTCTTCCTGCTTGCTTTATTGCATGCACTGTAAACGTACTTGTCTATCCGACACTCTTCCTGCTTGCTTTATTGCATGCACTGTAAACGTACTTGTCTATCCGACACTCTTCCTGCTTGCTTTATTGCATGCACTGTAAACGTACTCGTCTATCCAACATTCTTCCTGCTTGCTTTATTGCATGCACTGTAAACGTACTCGTCTATCCGACACTCTTCCTGCTTGCTTTATTGCATGCACTGTAAACGTACTCGTCTATCCGACACTCTTCCTGCTTGCTTTATTGCATGCACTGTAAACGTACTTGTCTATCCGACTCTCTTCCTGCTTGCTTTATTGCATGCACTGTAAACGTACTCATCTATCCGACACTCTTCCTGCTTGCTTTATTGCATGCACTGTAAACGTACTCATCTATCCGACACTCTTCCTGCTTGCTTTATTGCATGCACTGTAAACGTACTCGTCTATCCGACACTCTTCCTGCTTGCTTTATTGCATGCACTGTAAACGTACTCGTCTATCCGACACTCTTCCTGCTTGCTTTATTGCATGCACTGTAAACGTGCTTGTCTATCCGACTCTCTTCCTGCTTGCTTTATTGCATGCACTGTAAACGTACTCATCTATCCGACACTCTTCCTGCTTGCTTTATTGCATGCACTGTAAACGTACTCATCTATCCGACACTCTTCCTGCTTGCTTTATTGCATGCACTGTAAACGTACTCATCTATCCGACACTCTTCCTGCTTGCTTTATTGCATGCACTGTAAACGTACTCATCTATCAGACACTCTTCCTGCTTGCTTTATTGCATGCACTGTAAACGTACTCGTCTATCCGACACTCTTCCTGCTTGCTTTATTGCATGCACTGTAAACGTACTCGTCTATCCGACACTCTTCCTGCTTGCTTTATTGCATGCACTGTAAACGTACTTGTCTATCCGACTCTCTTCCTGCTTGCTTTATTGCATGCACTGTAAACGTACTCATCTATCCGACACTCTTCCTGCTTGCTTTATTGCATGCACTGTAAACGTACTCATCTATCCGACACTCTTCCTGCTTGCTTTATTGCATGCACTGTAAACGTACTCATCTATCAGACACTCTTCCTGCTTGCTTTATTGCATGCACTGTAAACGTACTCGTCTATCCGACACTCTTCCTGCTTGCTTTATTGCATGCACTGTAAACGTACTCGTCTATCCGACACTCTTCCTGCTTGCTTTATTGCATGCACTGTAAACGTACTCGTCTATCCAACATTCTTCCTGCTTGCTTTATTGCATGCACTGTAAACGTACTCGTCTATCCGACTCTCTTCCTGCTTGCTTTATTGTTCATGTTTTCCAAGAATTATTGAAATTGGCAGCAAATAAAACCGATATCCCATCAGTAGGAAAGAAAATGGCAGCAAACTTCAACATGTTCAAATTTACTTAACCCTTTCAACACCACATACCTCTAAATAGGCTTACAAAAAGTGTAGATCAAGATGAGCCGACACATCAGGATCTGCACTTTTTGCCAGTAATATTACTATTTTTAGACAAAATTACCCATTTTGAGAAATGAACTGGTCCTAATTTATTGGTCTAAAAATATCATGCATCGGTCCGTGTCAGTTACTGGGTGTTGAATTAGGTTAACCGAGAAAGAAACGCAACCCTATACATGTACACTACATGTATGTGTGAATTTTGCATAATCAACATTGAATTTCATCAAATGGGTTAATTAATTTCATTAAACGAGTATATACACTAGATAACCATGTAAAACTAATCCATTAACCGAGTATATACACTAGATAACCATGTAAAACTAATCCATTAACCGAGTATATACACTAGATAACCATGTAAAACTAATCCATTAACCGAGTATATACACTAGATAACCATGTAACACTAATCCATTAACCGAGTATATACACTAGATAACCATGTAAAACTAATCCATTAACCGAGTATATACACTAGATAACCATGTAAAACTAATCCATTAAACGAGTATATACACTAGATAACCATGTAAAACTAATCCATTAAACGAGTATATACACTAGATAACCATGTAAAACTAATCCATTAACCGAGTATATACACTAGATAACCATGTAAAACTAATCCATTAACCGAGTATATACACTAGATAACCATGTAAAACTAATCCAATAAACGAGTATATACACTAGATAACCATGTAAAACTAATCCATTAACCGAGTATATACACTAGATAACCATGTAAAACTAATCCAATAAACGAGTATATACACTAGATAACCATGTAAAACTAATCCAATAAACGAGTATATACACTAGATAACCATGTAAAACTAATCCATTAACCGAGTATATACACTAGATAACCATGTAAAACTAATCCAATAAACGAGTATATACACTAGATAACCATGTAAAACTAATCCATTAAACGAGTATATACACTAGATAACCATGTAAAACTAATCCATTAACTGAGTATATACACTAGATAACCATGTAAAACTAATCCATTAAACGAGTATATACACTAGATAACCATGTAACACTAATCCATTAAACGAGTATATACACTAGATAACCATGTAAAACTAATCCATTAACCGAGTATATACACTAGATAACCATGTAAAACTAATCCATTAACCGAGTATATACACTAGATAACCATGTAAAACTAATCCAATAAACGAGTATATACACTAGATAACCATGTAAAACTAATCCATTAACCGAGTATATACACTAGATAACCATGTAAAACTAATCCATTAACCGAGTATATACACTAGATAACCATGTAAAACTAATCCAATAAACGAGTCTATACACTAGATAACCATGTAAAACTAATCCATTAACCGAGTATATACACTAGATAACCATGTAAAACTAATCCATTAAACGAGTATATACACTAGATAACCATGTAAAACTAATCCATTAAACGAGTATATACACTAGATAACCATGTAAAACTAATCCATTAACCGAGTATATACACTAGATAACCATGTAAAACTAATCCAATAAACGAGTATATACACTAGATAACCATGTAAAACTAATCCATTTCTCACAGTTCTATACACTTGATAACCATGTAACACTAATCCATTAACCGAGTATATACACTAGATAACCATGTAAAACTAATCCATTAACCGAGTATATATACTAGATAACCATGTAACACTAATCCATTAAACGAGTATATACACTAGATAACCATGTAAAACTAATCCAATAAACGAGTATATACACTAGATAACCATGTAAAACTAATCCAATAAACGAGTATATACACTAGATAACCATGTAAAACTAATCCATTAACCGAGTATATACACTAGATAACCATGTAAAACTAATCCATTAACCGAGTATATACACTAGATAACCATGTAAAACTAATCCATTAACCGAGTATATACACTAGATAACCATGTAAAACTAATCCATTAACCGAGTATATACACTAGATAACCATGTAAAACTAATCCAATAAACGAGTATATACACTAGATAACCATGTAAAACTAATCCATTAACCGAGTATATACACTAGATAACCATGTAAAACTAATCCATTAACCGAGTATATACACTAGATAACCATGTAAAACTAATCCATTAACCGAGTATATACACTAGATAACCATGTAAAACTAATCCATTAAACGAGTATATACACTAGATAACCATGTAAAACTAATCCATTAAACGAGTATATACACTAGATAACCATGTAAAACTAATCCATTAACCGAGTATATACACTAGATAACCATGTAAAACTAATCCATTAACCGAGTATATACACTAGATAACCATGTAAAACTAATCCATTAAACGAGTCTATACACTAGATAACCATGTAAAACTAATCCAATAAACGAGTATATACACTAGATAACCATGTAAAACTAATCCATTACCCGAGTATATACACTAGATAACCATGTAAAACTAATCCATTTTTCACAGTTCCATGTAATAATCCGCAGCTAAAGTTTATAACTAGAAAAATGTTTGCAAAATAGAGTATGTACACATAAAATAAAATTGTTGTTTCTTTATGGTCAATTTGTGTTTAAATTACAAATTTATATTTTCATAACAAAAACATTAAGAGATTGATCAACAGTTTAGCAACAATACTTACGCTGAGTCTTTCTTTGGCGTTTGTGTATCGACATCTCTGAATATAGTAAAAGACGAGCCAGGCCAACGAAATGATGATTAGCACAATGAATGAAATGGACACAAACAGCACGGACGTGTTATTAAGCTGTCCCGGATTGTCTGGCGGTTTGTTTTTCTCTGGAGCTACGGTGATCGTGACGCTGACGTTCTGGTAGTTTTGCAGCAGCTCAACGAGACGCTTCCCCTTGTCGTACGTCATCAGGATAGCAACAACATCTTGCACTGAAATAGTAGTAACTCACATCATACAAAGTGGTAACTCACATCATACAAAGTAGTAACTCACATCATACAAAGTAGTAACTCACATCATACAAAGTAGTAACTCACATCATACAAAGTAGTAACTCACATCATACAAAGTAGTAACTCACATCATACAAAGTAGTAACTCACATCATACAAAGTAGTAACTCACATCATACAAAGTAGTAACTCACATCATGCAAAGTGGTAACTCCAGGGTTCATTCTAGCAGCCTTCATGATTGAATCACCATTTACAATGTACTTTCCATGTCTACACCCCTGCAAGAATCACCATTTACAATGTACTTTCCAAGTCAACACCCCTGCATGATTGAATCACCATTTACAATGTACTTTCCCAGTCTACACCCCCTGCATGATTGAATCACCATTTGCAATGTACTTTCCCAGTCTACACCCCCTGCATGATTGAATCACCATTTACAATGTACTTTCCCTGTCTACACCCCTGCAAGAATCACCATTTACAATGTACTTTCCCTGTCTACACCCCTGCATGATTGAATCACCATTTACAATGTACTTTCCCTGTCTACACCCTCTGCATGATTGAATCACCATTTACAATGTACTTTCCCTGTCTACACCCCTGCATGATTGAATCACCATTTACAATGTACTTTCCCAGTCTACACCCTCTGCATGATTGAATCACCATTTACAATGTACTTTCCCTGTCTACACCCCTGCATGATTGAATCACCATTTACAATGTACTTTCCCAGTATACACCCCTGCATGATTGAATCACCATTTACAATGTACTTTCCCTGTCTACACCCTCTGCAAGAATCACCATTTACAATGTACTTTCCCAGTCTACACCCCTGCAAAAATCACCATTTACAATGTACTTTCCCTGTCTACACCCCTGCATGATTGAATCACCATTTACAATGTACTTTCCCAGTATACACCCCTGCATGATTGAATCACCATTTACAATGTACTTTCCCTGTCTACACCCTCTGCAAGAATCACCATTTACAATGTACTTTCCCAGTCTACACCCCTGCAAGAATCACCATTTACAATGTACTTTCCCTGTCTACACCCCTGCATGATTGAATCACCATTTACAATGTACTTTCCCTGTCTACACCCCTGCATGATTGAATCACCATTTACAATGTACTTTCCCAGTATACACCCCTGCATGATTGAATCACCATTTACAATGTACTTTCCCTGTCTACACCCTCTGCAAGAATCACCATTTACAATGTACTTTCCCAGTCTACACCCCTGCAAGAATCACCATTTACAATGTACTTTCCCTGTCTACACCCCTGCATGATTGAATCACCATTTACAATGTACTTTCCCTGTCTACACCCTTGCAAGAATCACCATTTACAATGTACTTTACCAGTCTACACCCTCTGCATGATTGAATCACCATTTACAATGTACTTTCCCTGTCTACACCCCTGCATGATTGAATCACCATTTACAATGTACTTTCCGTGTCTACACCCCTGCATGATTGAATCACCATTTACAATGTACTTTCCCTGTCTACACCCTTGCAAGAATCACCATTTACAATGTACTTTACCAGTCTACACCCTCTGCATGATTGAATCACCATTTACAATGTACTTTCCCTGTCTACACCCCTGCATGATTGAATCACCATTTACAATGTACTTTCCCAGTATACACACCTGCATGATTGAATCGCCATTTACAATGTACTTTCCCTGTCTACACCATATGCATGATTGAATCACCATTTACAATGTACTTTCCCAGTCTACACCCCTGCATGATTGAATCACCATTTACAATGTACTTTCCCAGTCTACACCCCTGCATGATTGAATCACCATTTACAATGTATTTTCCCTGTCTACACCCTGGCAAGAATCACCATTTACAATGTACTTTCCCTGTCTACACCCTCTGCAAGAATCACCATTTACAATGTACTTTACCTGTCTACACCCTCTGCATGATTGAATCACCATTTACAATGTACTTTCCCTGTCTACACCCTCTGCATGATTGAATCACCATTTACAATTTACTTTCCCAGTCTACACCCTCTGCATGATTGAATCACCATTTACAATGTACTTTCCCTGTCTACACCCCTGCATGATTGAATCACCATTTACAATGTACTTTCCCAGTATACACCCCTGCATGATTGAATCACCATTTACAATGTACTTTCCCTGTCTACACCCTCTGCAAGAATCACCATTTACAATGTACTTTCCCAGTCTACACCCCTGCAAGAATCACCGTTTACAATGTACTTTCCCTGTCTACACCCCTGCATGATTGAATCACCATTTACAATGTACTTTCCCTGTCTACACCCCTGCATGATTGAATCACCATTTACAATGTACTTTCCCAGTATACACCCCTGCATGATTGAATCACCATTTACAATGTACTTTCCCTGTCTACACCCTCTGCAAGAATCACCATTTACAATGTACTTTCCCAGTCTACACCCCTGCAAGAATCACCGTTTACAATGTACTTTCCCTGTCTACACCCCTGCATGATTGAATCACCATTTACAATGTACTTTCCCTGTCTACACCCCTGCATGATTGAATCACCATTTACAATGTACTTTCCCAGTATACACCCCTGCATGATTGAATCACCATTTACAATGTACTTTCCCTGTCTACACCCCGGCAAGAATCACCATTTACAATGTACTTTCCCTGTCTACACCCTCTGCAAGAATCACCATTTACAATGTACTTTCCCTGTCTACACCCCTGCAAGAATCACCATTTACAATGTACTTTCCCTGTCTACACCCCTGCAAGAATCACCATTTACAATGTACTTTCCTGTCTACACCCTCTGCATGATTGAATCACCATTTACAATGTACTTTCCCTGTCTACACCCCTGCATGATTGAATCACCATTTACAATGTACTTTCCCTGTCTACACCCCTGCAAGAATCACCATTTACAATGTACTTTCCCTGTCGACACCCCTGCAAGAATCACCATTTACAATGTACTTTCCCTGTGTACATCCTCTGCATGATTGAATCACCATTTACAATGTACTTTCCCTGTCTACACCCCTGCATGATTGAATCACCATTTACAATGTACTTTCCCAGTCTACACCCCTGCATGATTGAATCACCATTTACAATGTACTTTCCCTGTCTACACCCCTGCATGATTGAATCACCATTTACAATGTACTTTCCTGTCTACACCCTCTGCATGATTGAATCACCATTTACAATGTACTTTCCCTGTCTACACCCTCTGCATGATTGAATCACCATTTACAATGTACTTCCCTGTCTACACCCTATGCATGAATCACCATTTACAATGTACTTTCCCTGTCTACACCCCTGCATGATTGAATCACCATTTACAATGTACTTTCCTGTCTACACCCCTGCATGATTGAATCACCATTTACAATGTACTTTCCCCGTCTACACCCTCAGCATGATTGAATCACCATTTACAATGTACTTTCCCTGTCTACACCCCTGCATGATTGAATCACCATTTACAATGTACTTTCCTGTCTACACCCCTGCATGATTGAATCACCATTTACAATGTACTTTCCCTGTCTACACCCCTGCAAGAATCACCATTTACAATGTACTTTCCCTGTCTACACCCCTGCAAGAATCACCATTTACAATGTACTTTCCCTGTCTACACCCCTGCAAGAATCACCATTTACAATGTACATTCCCTGTCTACACCCTCTGCATGATTGAATCACCACTTACAATGTACTTTCCCTGTCTACACCCCTGCAAGAATCACCATTTACAATGTACTTTCCCTGTCTACACCCCTGCAAGAATCACCATTTACAATGTACTTGCCCAGTCTACACCTCTGCATGATTGAATCACCATTTACAATGTACTTTCCCAGTCTACACCCCTGCATGATTGAATCACCATTTACAATGTACTTTCCCTGTCTACACCCCTGCAAGATTGAATCACCATTTACAATGTACTTTCCCTGTCTACACCCCTGCATGATTGAATCACCATTTACAATGTACTTTCCCTGTCTACACCCTCTGCATGATTGAATCACCATTTACAATGTACTTCCCTGTCTACACCCTATGCATGAATCACCATTTACAATGTACTTTCCCTGTCTACACCCCTGCATGATTGAATCACCATTTACAATGTACTTCCCTATCTACACCCTCTGCATGAATCACCATTTACAATGTACTTTCCCTGTCTACAACTCTGCATGATTGAATCACCATTTACAATGTACTTTCCCTGTCTACACCCTATGCATGATTGAATCACCATTTACAATGTACTTTCCCTGTCTACACCCTCTGCATGATTGAATCACCATTTACAATGTACTTTCCCTGTCTACACCCCTGCATGATTGAATCACCATTTACAATGTACTTTCCCTGTCTACACCCCTGCAAGAATCACCATTTACAATGTACTTTCCCAGTCTACACCTCTGCATGATTGAATCACCATTTACAATGTACTTTCCCTGTCTACACCCTATGCATGATTGAATCACCATTTACAATGTACTTTCCCAATCTACACCCTGCATGAATCACCATATTAAACATAATTATACATTAGTGAAACCAGACAATGAGGAACATTAGTCAGTTACTGCCCCTGAATACTCCTAATAGTATATTGGTCCTCTTAATTGGATTCCTCTGTTTTTATTGTTGTTTCCTTTGCACCACATGTTTTCCATTCTCATCCGTATTCTCGTCTTATAATTATGAATTTATTAAATCTCAACTGATATCCTTTAGCATGTCCAATGGATACCTTACTGTAAAAATTGGTTCAATTACACAATTTTTATAAAATTACATTTATCCTAACGCAACATCTGTTTAGATGACAACAGTAAAAACAAAGGATTCCAACTAAAAGGACCAATATACATTTAGGGATAAATCTGACTTTATCCATCAAGGGAGAATGTAATTCCCATTATGTTGAACCTATAATGTATTTGTTTTTGTTTTGTTTGTTTGTTTTGGGAGTTTAAAGCGCACCAACAGCTTTAACCATGCATTTTGTCTCTGGCGTCTCTCCAGGTACATTGTATTATTGGTGGAGGAAGATCCCGGGTGCCCCTTCGAGCAATATTTACGACACGGACGGGGAAACTGGGTAGAACCATCGACCTTCCGCAAGCCAGTTGGATAGCTTCCTCACAGGAAAGAATTTGAGACCTCCCAATGTGATTTGAACATACATGTACAGCGGTGAGTAGCAAGTGCTTTAAAGTCAACGACTGTAAATAATCGGTCCTATTTTTCTTAAACTCTGGAAATACGTCATGGAATTTCTAATTACAATGAAATTGCACAACATATTTCACCGCTAGCATGCAAAGCGTTAAATTATCACTTTTTTGCCATTCAGTCCATAGTTTATATAGTCAAACCTGTGTTAGTCGTCACCTCTATTAAGCAGCCAACCTGTATTAAGCAGCCAGTTTCCAGATTCCCAATATGTTGTTTTATTATACTTTTGACCTATATTAAGCAGCCACCTATGCTAATCAGCCACTTTCTGTGATTACCTTGGCAGGCTGCTTAAGACAGGGTTGACTGTAAGCCAACAGGACATGCAATCAATAACCTTGACAATAAATCCCCCAACATTCATGTCTGGGACAGCTGATGTTATTTACCTCTCTACCAGGATAGAATACTACTCATTTACTAATCTACAATGACAAATACTTGGCACATTATTCTCACAACCATTCCTGCAATGCAGGGAGATGATAGAATGTTCCCATCAACACAACTTCATTTAAACACATAAGTACTAGTCCATGGCTCAATCTAGAGGGCCACTTGGGGATCTTTACTTCCATGGAGCACAACCACATTTAAACATGTAGGTACTAATCCATGGCTCAATCTAGAGGGCCACTTGGGCACCTTTACTTCCATGGAGCATAACTTCATTTAAACACGTAGGTACTAGTCCATGGCTCAATCTAGAGGCCCACTTGGGCACCTTTACTTCCCCCATGGAGCATAACTTCATTTAAACACGTAGGTACTAGTCCATGGCTCAATCTAGAGGCCCACTTGGGCACCTTTACTTCCCCCATGGAGCATAACTTCATTTAAACACGTAGGTACTAGTCCATGGCTCAATCTAGAGGCCCACTTGGGCACCTTTACTTCCCCCATGGAGCATAACTTCATTTAAACACGTAGGTACTAGTCCATGGCTCAATCTAGAGGACCACTTGGGCACCTTTACTTCCATGGAGCATAACTTCATTTAAACACGTAGGTACTAGTCCATGGCTCAATCTAGAGGCCCACTTGGGCACCTTTACTTCCATGGAGCATAACTTCATTTAAACACGTAGGTACTAGTCCATGGCTCAATCTAGAGGCCCACTTGGGCACCTTTACTTCCCCCATGGAGCATAACTTCATTTAAACACGTAGGTACTAGTCCATGGCTCAATCTAGAGGCCCACTTGGGCACCTTTACTTCCCCCATGGAGCACAACTTCATTTAAACACGTAGGTACTAGTCCATGGCTCAATCTAGAGGACCACTTGGGCACCTTTACTTCCCCCATGGAGCACAACTTCATTTAAACACGTAGGTACTAGTCCATGACGCAATCTAGAGGACCACTTGGGGACCTTTACTTCGCCCATGAAGCACAACTTCTCCGTAACAAAAAATTTAATTTTTGTTTACAATATCCATACACAATTTTGTCCCAATAAATACACTGGCCATTATAAAGCACTCCTTATATCCACATGTATTCAGTGGTCATATAAAGTGTAATTTAACCTTTAGCATGCTGTAGGCGAAATGAGCAGATGAAATGTGACAAGCCCTACTTTCTAGGAAAAATACCGTAAGCAAAATATTACATATTTGTTATCTGCTCATTTCGCCTACAGCATGCTAAAGGTTAACCATGTTTTGTTGAAATTTATTAAATAATGCCATTTCATGTCGAATAAATTGGACGGAATGTGCAAACAACATAGATCCAAACCAGGATCCAAACCAGGATCTATGTTGTTTGCTATTCAGACAAGAGTTTTAGCTCCACTATAAGTGTTTTTTTTAAAATATACACTTGTCCATGTCAAAGTCACCAATTGATTGAGAATTGGTTTGATATCCAAGTAACTGTGTACATGTATTTACATGTGTGTGCTTTACGTTTATTTATCGTCGCTACCGGTTGCCCATATAAGCGACACCTCCTGAAGAGAGTAGTCATTTTAGATTGCTTTAGTGCAATGATACAGAAAGAGACCCATTCCAGAGTCTCCTCTGGTTCTTTTACGTGCATGGCGTAAAGCACTAACACGAGAACTCGGTTTAACGTCCCATCTGAAAGACGTTCATTTTATTAGGGTCAGACAATGGATCGAATCTGCAATCCCTGGATTCCGTCAGAATTTTTGGGAGAAGTGAGAAAGCGCGTGATCACTTCCTTAAATGGTGTTCTTTAATATACTTCTGCAAAATAGGGTTAAAATGCACAGTACAACCATTAAATACATTTGAATAGAATGAGTGCTTTATAATGAGCCAGTGTATCTTACTAGATAAAATTTTGTTTGAAAATCGTAAAAACCAAAAATGTTTTTTTTTAGGGAGAAGTGGGACAATTTCGCCCACATCGCCCTTTAGAATGATCCCTGTGTAACATGGTACGTACATACACAAGATTAAAGAGAATTTTATTGGCTTTCAAAATGTGTTAATTGCTTTCTGATTGGACAGTAAATGTAATGGTGTTGCAGTGACAAGTGGTGTTGGGATTTATTTCTAGTATTTATCTGATAATCCCTCAAGGCTTTTCATGGGGTTGCTAGTTTTTATGATAGCAAATGATGCAACCGTGCTGCACTAAATGGCGTGCTAGAACAGTTATTTATGTTATATTTCGGGTTTTACGCCTGCATCAGCACCATATCTATATCGCCGGCTGGGAAGTTTACCTAACAACACCTTTCCTGAGCAGGCTCTAGCGATTAACCAGTACTTGGGTGCACCAACCTCCGTAAGAAACTGCCAACTTTTTCATATAAATGAGACACAGCCTGAACAGGGCTCGAACCGGTGACCATGATCAGTGATGATAGGTTACAGTGGTATACAAGTCAGCGACCGTAACCACTCAACCACGGAGGCGGACACATGCTAGAACAGTGTGTTTAGATATGATTTAGCACAGCACTGGAAGATTGAGTCTGAAAACGCTTCTGTTAACAACATTTCAACATGCAGCGGCTAAGTACCACACGGGCAAAGCAGTGAGAAATAAAATGCGTTATTCCACTGCTCCCAACCAGTGCAATAACACATTTTATTTCACCAATAAATGTCTATATTTCATTGGAAAGCACAAAGGTACATATTCATTAACTCAGTCACACTGTGCAACATTCAAATACAGGCCATTTGCACAACTTTCAGCAAGTTTTACATCAGAATTGCTACTAGCTAGCTGTCTACTAGCTCAGGACAGGGCTGCTGAAGAATTCAGTGATTGGGCAATATTTGTAGCGTTTATAGCTGGATGATGATGTCCAGTGCTACTGGATTTTAGACACCATGTTGTTTGGTTAATTTTATGACAGAGCGTATGAATATTACTCATTTACATAGTTATTGCACTAGTGAAATACCAAAATTATGTAATGAGTCCGCCTCCATGGTCGAGTGGTTAGGATCGCTGACTTGTATACCACTGTAACCTATCACCACTGATATTCACGGGTTTGAGCCCTGATCAGACTGTGTCTCTTTATATGAATTTTTTTTTTACGGAGGTTGGTGCACCAAGTACTGGTTAACCGCTGGAGTCTGCCCAGGAAAGGTGTTGTCAGCAGGGTTCATTCTAGGTCAGAATTTTTGGGAGAAGTGAGAAAGCGCGTGATCGCTTCCTTAAATGGTGTTCTTTAATATACTTCTGCAAAATAGGGTTAAAATGTACAGTACAACCATTAAATACAACATTTGAATAGAAGGAGTTCCTTATAATGGGCCAATGTATCTTACTAGACAACATATTGTTTGAAAATCGTAAAAACAAAAAATATGTTGTTTTTTTTAGGGAGAAGTGGGGCCCACAGAGGGCGAAGTCAGGGTCCCTAGGGCGACAATTTCGCCCACATCGCCCTCTAAACTGATCCGTGTCAGGTAAACTGTCCGGTGCTCAAATGGGCAAAATATATTATGTAATGGCGATATTTAGCCATCTGCAGCGCAAATTACATACATGTATATGCTATAAACATAATTACATTGTATGTACATGTAGTTCCAATTTTCAGTAACAACTCAATCACAATAGTAATGAAATGACAGCATGTTTGGGGGTACTAGTATATATACTTAATGAATGAAATGACGGCGCGTTCATCACTTTTGGCATGCTTGATTAAAAGTGCTGGCATAAAAAACGGACATTCGCATAAAATGTTACGTACATGTTCACTCAGGGGTGTACATGTTTGTTGGTTTTCTTGAACAGGAATATCAGGGGCGTAGCTGAGCCTCAATTGATGTGCAGGCACAGGGGAAACCATCGAGCAACGAAGTTGGGTGTGTGTTATATAGGCCAGTAGGGAGCAGGTGTTATATAGGCCATGAGGGAGCAGGTGTTATATAGGCCACGAGGGAGCAGGTGTTATATAGGCCAGTAGGGAGCAGGTGTTATATAGGCCACATGGGAGTAGGTGTTATATAGGCCAGTAGGGAGCAGGTGTTATATAGGCCAAGAGGGAGCAGGTGTTATATAGGCCAGAAGGTGTTATATAGGCCACATGGGAGCAGGTGTTATATAGGCCACGAGGGAGCAGGTGTTATATAGGCCAGCAGGTGTTATATAGGCCATGTGGGAGCAGGTGTTATATAGGCCAGCAGGTGTTATATAGGCCACGTGGGAGCAGGTGTTATATAGGTCATGTGGGAGCAGATGTTATATAGGTCACGTGGGAGCAGGTGTTATATAGGCCACGTGGGAGCAGGTGTTATATAGGTCATGTGGGAGCGGGTGTTATATAGGCCACGTGGGAGCAGGTGTTATATAGGTCATGTGGGAGCAGGTGTTATATAGGTCACGTGGGAGCAGGTGTTATATAGGTCACGTGGGAGCAGGTGTTATATAGGTCATGTGGGAGCGGGTGTTACATAGGTCATGTGGGAGCGGGTGTTACATAGGCCATGTGGGAGCGGGTGTTACATAGGCCATGTGGGAGCGGGTGTTACATAGGCCAGCACTGGGAGCGGGTGTTACATAGGCCATGTGGGAGCGGGTGTTACATAGGCCATGTGGGAGCGGTGTTACATAGGCCATGTGGGAGCGGGTGTTACATAGGCCATGTGGGAGCGGGTGTTACATAGGCCACGTGGGAGCGGGCGTTACATAGGTCATGTGGGAGCGGGTGTTATATAGGTCATGTGGGAGCGGGTGTTACATAGGCCAGCACTGGGAGCAGGTGTTACATAGGCCATGTGGGAGCGGGTGTTACATAGGCCAGCACTGGGAGCGGGTGTTACATAGGCCACGTGGGAGCGGGCGTTACATAGGCCAGCACTGGGAGCAGGCTACCTCAGACTATTTGTAATCGTTACATTGTCTTAGGTGCTTTGTGCATGGGTTTAAATTTGGTCTTAAATGTATTTAACTACTAGATCTACATATTTCTTCACACAAAACAAAGTGAATTTGTTATTCAACATCGAACAATTTATAGTTAAAAAAGTATGTGTATGCCCGGGTCTATAGTGCCTTCATGGAGCTATGCCCGGGTCTATAGTGCCTTCGTGGAGCTATGCCCGGGTCTACAGTGCCTTCGTGGAGCTATGCCCGGGTCTACAGTGCCTTCGTGGAGCTATGCCCGGGTCTACAGTGCCTTCGTGGAGCTATGCCCGGGTCTATAGTGCCTTCGTGGAGCTATGCCCGGGTCTACAGTGCCTTCGTGGAGCTATGCCCGGGTCTACAGTGCCTTCGTGGAGCTATGCCCGGGTCTATAGTGCCTTCGTGGAGCTATGCCCGGGTCTACAGTGCCTTCGTGGAGCTATGCCCGGGTCTACAGTGCCTTCGTGGAGCTATGCCCGGGTCTACAGTGCCTTCGTGGAGCTATGCCCGGGTCTACAGTGCCTTCGTGGAGCTATGCCCAGGTCTACAGTGCCTTCGTGGAGCTATGCCCGGGTCTACAGTGCCTTCGTGGAGCTATGCCCGGGTCTACAGTGCCTTCGTGGAGCTAGGCCAATGTACATGTTGTGTACAAACTGCCATTTAAATTGATAATTATAAAACTCCACAGCACCAACCCAAAATAAAGTGTTGCGCCTGAAAGAATAGTGGGGACCACCCGAGAGAACGTTCTGGGCAATTGGTGTTTACAAGTGTTTTACTTTCAATAAAGAGTCAACATACCAATGTAGGGTGTGAAATAGTCACCCGCCAGGCGCCCGAGGCGGGTAAGAATTGCATCAAGCTAGTAATAGTGAAAGGAAACTAGCCCGGCTGGCGTGTAGCATATTTAGACGGTGTATGATACATGTACATGAGTGTGGCAATGATTCATGAGTCTACGGTCTCTACCAGGTATATTGTTGTGTTTGCTGACTGCAGTTTGTTTATCCAGGAAGTTGTTGACTTGGGGCTTATTGTACGCATGTGCGAATGACCCAAACTCATTTGCATACGAAATACATCGATCGGATTCACGGATATAACCGATCGTTACTTGGGCACGGCAAGCAAGTCGCGAAAATAAACGAGATCAACCTTTGAATAATTATGTCGTCATCGCTCTATAAGCCAATGGGGGTGAGCATATCGGTCGTGGTTTTATCAGCTGTGTGGTGGATATTTACATTATTTTTGGCGGCTATATTCAATTCAAAATGTGGCGTTTTGGCATGGGCAATCCACCTCCAGCCAAAAAGGTTAAATCTAGCGATGATAAATTGCAAGATGGGAAAGCTTATGAAAAGCAAATTCGATACAGAACCTTCCAAGCCAGCTGGAAGTCGGGAAGGCCATCGATACAGAACCTTCCAAGCCAGCTGGAAGTCGGGAAGGCCATCGATACAGAACCTTCCAAGCCAGCTGGAAGTCGGGAAGGCCATCAATACAGAACCTTCCAAGCCAGCTGGAAGTCGGGAAGGCCATCGATACAGAACCTTCCAAGCCAGCTGGAAGTCGGGAAGGCCATCGATACAGAACCTTCCAAGCCAGCTGGAAGTCGGGAAGGTCATGGCTGGTATATCATGAGGGTAAATCAAATGTCAACTCTGCATCGACAACTTTGGCTTGGAAAAGACCATGCAAGGTACACGTGCTTAGTATTTTGTCAACAATGCCACGCCCCTCATATGCAATTAATTAAATACCACAATCGGAGACAGACATTTGCTTAATATCAATATTAAGGCCTGATTTAGACACACTACGTAACGTGTAATAGATTTTAGTGCGACTTCTACATGTAAATTAATTAGCAATGTCCCAATAAAATATTCATGTTACTAAATAGACATAGAGGGGTGTAGATAATGCAATGATGCATGCTATACAGATGAAACTGGTGAAAACCAAGCTGCGGACTCGTCTCTCTACAATGCTATCAAACCTACTGGCTCTCCGACTCCTGTCTCCAGATGTTGGAGAGTTTGACCCTACCAGAGCCATAGAGCTCTGGAACTCCCAGGCCAAAAGGAGACTCACTCAGACACACTCAGTCAACTTCAAGCCAGGATGATGAGGACAGAGTGGGTGACATAGAGGATGCCAGTGCTGATGAGGAGTATGATGAATTAGATGAGGACATCCAGATAGGGGAAGCTAGGGTCATGGCCTTTATTATGGATATTGGACTGAAAAAGGATATATTTTAATATTGAAATTTGTATTATGTGTTTCCATCCATACCCGTGTGTGTAATACATGCTTCCATCCATACCCGTGTGTGTAATACATGCTTCCGCCCATACCCGTGTGTGTAATACATGCTTCCATCCATACCCGTGTGTGTAATACATGCTTCCGCCCATACCCGTGTGTGTAATACATGCTTCCATCCATACCCGTGTGTGTAATACAGGCTTCCGTCCATACCCGTGTGTAATACATGCTTCCGTCCATACCCGTGTGTGTAATACATGCTTCCGTCCATACCCGTGTGTGTAATACATGCTTCCGTCCATACCCGTGTGTGTAATACATGCTTCCGTCCATACCCGTGTGTGTAATACATGCTTCCGTCCATACCCGTATGTGTAATACATGCTTCCATCCATACACGTGTGTGTAATACATGCTTCCGTCCATACCCGTGTGTGTAATACATGCTTCCGTCCATTAATAAAATAGTGCTTACGTGTGGCGTTATTCACATAATGTGGGGTTATAAAATAATTACACTAATAAGTATGAACATATTGGTCTGATAATTAAAATTCAATTGTAACCAGTAAATAGACTGGTTTGACTTTGAATAGTTATAGATGCATGTAAATGGATTAGAGTGCACAGCTGCTGGGCACGACCTGTTCTTCGAGTCTTAACCTCACAGGGTCGCCTTTCACCCACATTTTCTTGGGCTAGTCAAAATAATGCAGCTACAAAGAATTTTAGCCCTAGGTAACACCCTGGTACATGTAGAGCACAAGTGACTGGGAGCATTGAGTGTAAATACATGTACAAATGTAGCACCTAAATCTGGCAAGAGATGAAGCCGGCAACAGTCAACATTTATATGTCAAAGTATTCATAGGAACTTGAACCGAACATCCGCTGAAAATGTCCGAATACATAGATGTAGTATAGAATACATAGATGTAGTATAGAATACATAGATGTAGCATAGAATACATAGATGTAGCATAGAATACATAGATGTAGCATAGAATACATAGATGTAGCATAGAATACATAGATGTAGTATAGAATACATAGATGTAGTATAGAATACATAGATGTAGCATAGAATACATAGATGTAGCATAGAATACATAGATGTAGCATAGAATACATAGATGTAGAATAGAATACATAGATGTAGCATAGAATACATAGATGTAGTATAGAATACATAGATGTAGCATAGAATACATAGATGTAGCATAGAATACATAGATGTAGTATAGAATACATAGATGTAGCATAGAATACATAGATGTAGCATAGAATACATAGATGTAGTATAGAATACATAGCTGTAGTATAGAATACATAGATGTAGTATAGTAGTATAGAATACATATATGTAGTATAGAATACATAGATGTAGTATAGAATACATAGATGTAGTATAGAATACATATATGTAGTATAGAATACATAGATGTAGCATAGAATACATAGATGTAGCATAGAATACATAGATGTAGTATAGAATACATAGATGTAGTATAGAATACATAGATGTAGTATAGAATACATAGATGTAGTATAGAATACATAGATGTAGTATAGAATACATAGATGTAGCATAGAATACATAGATGTAGTATAGAATACATAGATGTAGCATAGAATACATAGATGTAGTATAGAATACATAGATGTAGTATAGAATACATAGATGTAGTATAGAATACATAGATGTAGTATAGAATACATAGATGTAGTATAGAATACATAGATGTAGCATAGAATACATAGATGTAGTATAGAATACATAGATGTAGCATAGAATACATAGATGTAGTATAGAATACATAGATGTAGTATAGAATACATAGATGTAGTATAGAATACATAGATGTAGTATAGAATACATAGATGTAGTATAGAATACATAGATGTAGCATAGAATACATAGATGTAGTATAGAATACATAGATGTAGCATAGAATACATAGATGTAGTATAGAATACATAGATGTAGTATAGAATACATAGATGTAGTATAGAATACATAGATGTAGTATAGAATACATAGATGTAGTATAGAATACATAGATGTAGTATAGTAGTATAGAATACATAGATGTAGCATAGAATACATAGATGTAGCATAGAATACATAGATGTAGCATAGAATACATAGATGTAGTATAGAATACATAGATGTAGTATAGAATACATAGATGTAGCATAGAATACATAGATGTAGTATAGAATACATAGATGTAGCATAGAATACATAGATGTAGCATAGAATACATAGATGTAGCATAGAATACATAGATGTAGTATAGAATACATAGATGTAGCATAGAATATATAGATGTAGTATAGAATACATAGATGTAGTATAGAATACATAGATGTAGCATAGAATACATAGATGTAGCATAGAATACATAGATGTAGCATAGAATACATAGCTGTAGTATAGAATACATAGATGTAGCATAGAATACATAGATGTAGTATAGAATACATAGATGTAGTATAGAATACATAGATGTAGTATAGAATACATAGATGTAGTATAGAATACATAGATGTAGTATAGAATACATAGATGTAGCATAGAATACATAGCTGTAGTATAGAATACATATATGTAGTATAGAATACATAGATGTAGTATAGAATACATAGATGTAGTATAGAATACATAGATGTAGTATAGAATACATAGATGTAGTATAGTAGTATAGAATACATAGATGTAGTATAGTAGTATAGAATACATAGATGTAGTATATAATACATAGATGTAGTATAGAATACATATATGTAGTATATAATACATAGATGTAGCATAGAATACATAGATGTAGTATAGAATACATAGATGTAGTATAGAATACATAGATGTAGTATAGATGTAGTATAGAATACATAGATGTAGTATAGATGTAGTATAGAATACATAGATGTAGCATAGATGTAGTATAGAATACATAGATGTAGCATAGAATACATAGATGTAGTATAGAATACATAGATGTAGTATAGAATACATAGATGTAGCATAGATGTAGTATAGAATACATAGATGTAGTAGAATACATAGATGTAGATAGAATACATAGATGTAGCATAGAATACATAGATGTAGTATAGAATACATAGATGTAGCATAGATGTAGTATAGAATACATAGATGTAGCATAGATGTAGCATAGAATACATAGATGTAGCATAGAATACATAGATGTAGTATAGAATACATAGATGTAGTATAGAATACATAGATGTAGCATAGATGTAGTATAGAATACATAGATGTAGCATAGAATACATAGATGTAGTATAGAATACATAGATGTAGCATAGATGTAGTATAGAATACATAGATGTAGCATAGATGTAGCATAGAATACATAGATGTAGCATAGAATACATAGATGTAGTATAGAATACATAGATGTAGTATAGAATACATAGATGTAGCATAGATGTAGTATAGAATACATAGATGTAGCATAGAATACATAGATGTAGTATAGAATACATAGCTGTAGCATAGAATACATAGATGTAGTATAGAAGTAGATGAAGAAGCTAATATGGGCAAGTATGTTTTACAATATTTTGACGTTGAATAGAGTGAAGTAAAAAAAAAAAATTATAGCAGAGGACAATTCATTGATCTGTTTTTCTTACATGTAACTTGGTGGAAATATGTCGTATATTTGACCGCTAGCATGCAAAGAGTTAATGTATTATTTGCGCAATATCAACCTAACATATGCAGAGATCATGGTCGGAATTGTTATCAAGGGTTAGAGGGTAACAAACAGAAGTAGTCATATATACATGTAGGATATAAAGACTTGCATGCGAGTCAACCAACCCCTTGTACAACAGATGCCATGCGAGTCAACCAACCCCTTGTACAACAGATGCCATGCAAGTCAACCAACCCCTTGTACAACAGATGCCATGCGAGTCAACCAACCCCTTGTACAACAGATGCCATGCGAGTCAACCAACCCCTTGTACAACAGATGCCATGCAAGTCAACCAACCCCTTGTACAACAGATGCCATGCGAGTCAACCAACCCCTTGTACAACAGATGCCATGCGAGTCAACCAACCCCTGTACAACAGATGCCATGCGAGTCAACCAACCCTTTGTACAACAGATGCCATGCGAGTCAACCAACCCCTTGTACAACAGATGCCATGCGAGTCAACCAACCCCTTGTACAACAGATGCCATGCGAGTCAACCAACCCCTTGTACAACAGATGCCATGCGAGTCAACCAACCCCTTGTACAACAGATGCCATGCGAGTCAACCAACCCCTTGTACAACAGATGCCATGCGAGGCAACCAACCCCTTGTACAACAGATGCCATGCGAGTCAACCAACCCCTTGTACAACAGATGCCATGCGAGTCAACCAACCCCTTGTACAACAGATGCCATGCGAGGCAACCAACCCCTTGTACAACAGATGCCTGGATCTGGACAAATATATGGTTTCAGCTTAAAAACAAAAACATTTGCTTTTTTTAAAGCAGCATTACATCGTAATAAAGGATGTTTATTTAAAGCAGCATTACATCGTAATAAAGGATGTTTATTTAAAGCAGCATTACATCGTAATAAAGGATGTTTATTTAAAGCAGCATTACATCGTAATAAAGGATGTTTATTTAAAGCAGCATTACATCGTAATAAAGGATGTTTATTTAAAGCAGCATTACATCGTAATAAAGGATGTTTATTTAAAGCAGCATACATCGTAATAAAGGATGTTATTTAAAGCAGCATTACATCGTAATAAAGGATGTTTATTTAAAGCAGCATTACATCGTAATAAAGGATGTTTATTTAAAGCAGCATTACATCGTAATAAAGGATGTTTATTTAAAGCAGCATTACATCGTAATAAAGGATGTTTTGGGTAAAATATAAATACTAATGTGTGTGTGTTTACTCATCTGTTCGAGGATTTCCGAACAGATTACGTTTCTATTTTTAGCGATCGTATCTTGCAGAGGCAGTATATAATAGGGCCAAACATATCGACAGACAGGTTCCAGCTTGGTCACAGAGGCAGTATATAATAGGGCCAAACATATCGACAGACAGGTTCCAGCTTGGTCACAGAGGCAGTATATAATAGGGCCAAACATATCGACAGACAGGTTCCAGCTTGGTCACAGAGGCAGTATATAATAGGGCCAAACATATCGACAGACAGGTTCCAGCTTGGTCACAGAGGCAGTATATAATAGGGCCAAACATATCGACACAGAGGCAGTATATAATAGGGCCAAACATATCGACACAGAGGCAGTATATAATAGGGCCAAACATATCGACACAGAGGCAGTATATAATAGGGCCAAACATATCGACACAGAGGCAGTATATAATAGGGCCAAACATATTGACACAGAGGCAGTATATAATAGGGCCGAACATATCGACACAGAGGCAGTATATAATAGGGCCAAACATATCGACACAGAGGCAGTATATAATAGGGCCAAACATATCGACACAGAGGCAGTATATAATAGGGCCGAACATATCGACACAGAGGCAGTATATAATAGGGCCAAACATATCGACACAGAGGCAGTATATAATAGGGCCGAACATATCGACACAGAGGCAGTATATAATAGGGCCAAACATATCGACACAGAGGCAGTATATAATAGGGCCAAACATATCGACACAAAGGCAGTATATAATAGGGCCAAACATATCGACACAGAGGCAGTATATAATAGGGCCAAACATATCGACACAGAGGCAGTATATAATAGGGCCAAACATATCGACAGACAGGTTCCACCTTATAACGGTCCGTCAGCCAGAAGGATTTCACCAGTTAAAAAAAAAAAGTATGGCAAGTTAGGCAGACACAAAGAGCAAACGTGTGGCGCCAAAAAAGGGACAGGGCCCTGTCATTCAGCTATAGAAAAAACCATAGATATTAAAGTAAATCTTACACATGTAGACACAACACAATGTTTGGCAACTGACTATGGTTGCATCATACTTATGGATTTATACCTACATATCTCAAGTCCTGGCAAGAGACCAAACTATTCTATACAAACAAGACAGCCGAGTCAAAACAGTACCAATAGTGTATACAAACATCAGTATCAAGTTGCCCAGGTACGTGTACGTACTGCCTACATCATACAAACATCAGTATCAAGTTGCCCAGGTACGTGTACGTACTGCCTACATCATACAAACATCAGTATCAAGTTGCCCAGGTACGTGTACGTACTGCCTACATCATACAAACATCAGTATCAAGTTGCCCAGGTATGTGTACGTACTGCCTACATCATACAAACATCAGTATCAAGTTGCCCAGGTACGTGTACGTACTGCCTACATCATACAAACATCAGTATCAAGTTGCCCAGGTACGTGTACGTACTGCCTACATCATACAAACATCAGCATCAAGTTGCCCAGGTACGTGTACGTACTGCCTACATCATACAAACATCAGTATCATGTTGCCCAGGTACGTGTACGTACTGCCTACATCATACAAGCATCAGTATCAAGTTGCCCAGGTATGTGTACTGCCTACATCATACAAACATCAGTATCAAGTTGCCCAGGTACGTGTACTGCCTACATCATACAAACATCAGTATCAAGTTGCCCAGGTATGTAGTACTGCCTACATCATACAAACATCAGTATCAAGTTGCCCAGGTATGTGTACGTACTGCCTACATCATACAAACATCAGTATCAAGTTGCCCAGGTATGTGTACGTACTGCCTACATCATACAAACATCAGTATCAAGTTGCCCAGGTACGTGTACGTACTGCCTACATCATACAAACATCAGTATCAAGTTGCCCAGGTACGTGTACGTACTGCCTACATCATACAAACATCAGTATCAAGTTGCCCAGGTACGTGTATGTACTGCCTACATCATACAAACATCAGTATCAAGTTGCCCAGGTACGTGTACGTACTGCCTACATCATACAAACATCAGTATCAAGTTGCCCAGGTACGTGTACTGCCTACATCAAACAAACATCAGTATCAAGTTGCCCAGGTACGTGTACGTACTGCCTACATCATACAAACATCAGTATCAAGTTGCCCAGGTACGTGTACGTACTGCCTACATCATACAAACATCAGTATCAAGTTGCCCAGGTACGTGTACGTACTGCCTACATCATACAAACATCAGTATCAAGTTGCCCAGGTATGTGTACGTACTGCCTACATCATACAAACATCAGTATCAAGTTGCCCAGGTACGTGTACGTACTGCCTACATCATACAAACATCAGTATCAAGTTGCCCAGGTATGTAGTACGTACTGCCTACATCATACAAACCAGTGTTCTCCGTAGAATATGAAGTAGCCGGTTTTAATTTATAAGTAACCGGCGTAGGGGAGAGTGCGGGAGGGGTTACCAGAAAATTTTCCAAAATTGGTCTCATTTCGTGCAACCTGGTGCATTTTTAAGGCAATATTTACACCAATTTTTTGATCATTTTTACACATTTTATTTTCACAGAAAAAAATAAATTGTTAAACACAGATTGAGACTATATAACAAATGTTAGATCTTGGTGTCATGGAGTTTCAAGCATGTACATGTACTTTGTTTTACTATTGTTGACCCGTTCTTTCCACTTGTACAACTATATACCAGTTATGTATGCAACACACTCGACACTATCTTCTTCTAAAGGCAGTCTCTGACATTAATGTTTCCACCGAAACTGTTACAGTGTATGAGCAATTCGGGTAGCTATCCGAATTAAAAAAATCTACACCTAACACGAAAAATAGTTTCTATACCATTTCTGATTAAGACCAATAAATGTTTTTACTCAATGATGTACTATATCAAAATAAGATATTCAATAAATTATGGTGGATAAATAAAAAAAACAACAAGTACACAGTGCATAGCCATAGGTGCCCTGAAGTATTCAGGCATATAAACCGGTGCCGACCGACACCGTTGCGATATTGAGCAGCAAGGTCACGTGATGAAGCTAAAAAATTCAACAAGAGTGTTTTGAAAGTTGTTTTCACGACTTAAGAAAATAATAATATACACGGCAAGTGCAATTAACATTTTATACTGGTCATTATTATATGTGGATATACACCTAGCATAGGTTCCACAACTCTAATAAACACACAGACCCATACACACATGGTACATGTGCACTGCCCTACTACCTGTACATCACTGATCATTACCTGTGTGACAAAAATCTGACATAACTCTTTGATTATTGGAAAGTTTACTTTTCTTTTTTGCATTCATTTTTTAAAAAAAAGTCGTCTAAATTTAGAAACTCACGGAAAATCCAGATTTTCCCAGCGATATGATTGGTAGATAGCCCTGATCATTTGCATTTGTACTAGATGCGCGTCTCTTATGCGCATTGTAACAAAAACATCCGATAAAATGGATGCGCCCACAGAATCACTTCCGGATCGATTTATTTGACGATTTCGTCCTAAATATTCGCTGTTTTGTTTCGAAATAATATATTTATTATACCGGAAAGTAACCGGCGCTCAGTCAGCGTGTAGTCGGCGAAATCACCGGCCGCCAGGGCTTCCGGAGAACACTGTCAAACATCAGTATCAAGTTGCCCAGGTATGTGTACGTACTGCCTACATCATACAAACATCAGTATCAAGTTGCCCAGGTACGTGTACGTACTGCCTACATCATACAAACATCAGTATCAAGTTGCCCAGGTACGTGTACGTACTGCCTACATCATACAAGCATCAGTATCAAGTTGCCCAGGTATGTGTACTGCCTACATCATACAAACATCAGTATCAAGTTGCCCAGGTACGTGTACTGCCTACATCATACAAACATCAGTATCAAGTTGCCCAGGTATGTAGTACTGCCTACATCATACAAACATCAGTATCAAGTTGCCCAGGTATGTGTACTGCCTACATCATACAAACATCAGTATCAAGTTGCCCAGGTATGTGTACGTACTGCCTACATCATACAAACATCAGTATCAAGTTGCCCAGGTATGTGTACGTACTGCCTACATCATACAAACATCAGTATCAAGTTGCCCAGGTATGTGTACGTACTGCCTACATCATACAAACATCAGTATCAAGTTGCCCAGGTATGTGTATGTACTGCCTACATCATACAAACATCAGTATCAAGTTGCCCAGGTATGTGTACGTACTGCCTACATCATACAAACATCAGTATCAAGTTGCCCAGGTATGTGTACGTACTGCCTACATCATACAAACATCAGTATCAAGTTGCCCAGGTACGTGTACGTACTGCCTACATCATACAAACATCAGTATCAAGTTGCCCAGGTATGTAGTATGTACTGCCTACATCATACAAACATCAGTATCAAGTTGCCCAGGTATGTGTACGTACTGCCTACATCATACAAACATCAGTATCAAGTTGCCCAGGTATGTGTACGTACTGCCTACATCATACAAACATCAGTATCAAGTTGCCCAGGTACGTGTACATACTGCCTACACCATACAAACATCAGTATCAAGTTGCCCAGGTATGTATACTGCCTACATCGTAACCCAAACAAGAAACAAGTCCTCTGAACACAAGAACTGTTGGAAGGATAGTTCTGCTCACCACCACTCAATGTTCACACGATATTTGTTTGTTTCAGTGACCGATCAAATTATGTATTTCAATGAATGAACATTGAAAGCATATTAACATGATTGGCACTAGCCACGAGTGACAGCTTTACATGATTGGCACTAGCCACGAGTGACAGCTTTACATGAGTGGCACTAGCCACGAGTGACAGCTTTACATGAGTGGCACTAGCCACGAGTGACAGCTTTACATGCATAATCATGAGTTCAACAGAGTTCGATCATTCACTAAGCAAACAAATGTTCTTTTTATTTTATGCTGAAACCTTGAAAAGTATTTTTATGATAGAAATAACTTCAAATAAGAAAATGATGCAACTGTGCTCTAATTGGCACTAGAACGCCATGGTTAAACAACCAGAAATGACGTCACTGGCAGCTAGAGTCCGAAAACATTTCAATATGCAGCGTCTACATTGTTTGTACATGCATGTATGTGCATACATGCATGTATGTGCATGTAGACCTGTACAATGTATGTGCATGTAGACCTGTACAATGTATGTGCATGTAGACCTGTACAATGTATGTGCATGTAGACCTGTACATGTAGTGCATGTAGACCTGTACACTGTACGTGCATGTAGACCTGTACAATGTATGTGCATGTAGACCTGTACAATGTATGTGCATGTAGACCTGTACACTGTACGTGCATGTAGACCTGTACAATGTATGTGCATGTAGACCTGTACACTGTACGTGCATGTAGACCTGTACAATGTATGTGCATGTAGACCTGTACAATGTACAGTGTATGTGCATGTAGACCTGTACAATGTATGTGCATGTAGACCGGTACAATGTATGTGCATGTAGACCTGTACAGCATGTAGACCTGTACAATGTATGTGCATGTAGACCTAATGTACAATGTATGTGCATGTAGACCTGTACAGTGTATGTGCATGTAGACCTGTACAATGTATGTGCATGTAGACCTGTACAATGTATGTGCATGTAGACCTGTACAATGTATGTGCATGTAGACCTGTACAATGTATGTGCATGTAGACCTGTACAATGTATGTGCATGTAGACCTGTACAATGTACATGCATGTAGACCTGTACAATGTATGTGCATGTAGACCTGTACAATGTATGTGCATGTAGACCTGTACAATGTATGTGCATGTAGACCTGTACAATGTATGTGCATGTAGACCTGTACAATGTATGTGCATGTAGACCTGTACAATGTACATGCATGTAGACCTGTACAATGTATGTGCATGTAGACCTGTACAATGTATGTGCATGTAGACCTGTACAATGTATGTGCATGTAGACCTGTACAATGTATGTGCATGTAGACCTGTACAATGTATGTGCATGTAGACCTGTACAATGTATGTGCATGTAGACCGGTACAGCATGTAGACCTGTACAGCATGTAGACCTGTACACAGGGTTGGAAAAAAGACTGTCTTTTTTTAATTTTGGACAGGACACATGTCCAAAAGTGTCTTTTATTAAAAAAGGCGTACTTTATTGTCCTTTATTGTCTTTATTTGTCTAATATCATAAGACTATGTGTTTGTGGTAATGCATTTTACAATTTATTATATAATATTAAGGTATTAGGTGTGTGTGTTGTTAATAAACACCAAATGCCATTCTCTTTTACTCATAATATCTTTCATATAAATAATAAGGAAAACAAACAATTGTCATTTATGTGTCACAATCATATATTTATTCAGCACAGGAATATATATTCAACACAGTTTAACACAACTAGATTAATGTAGAAAAAATACTAGCACAGTATAGTCTTTTATCAAGCAGCTGTTACCAAGGTAATCTGTTAGTCACTCATTCAGTAATCCAAATCATCCTTGCCACGAAGCATGCGAAAGCAAAACACTAACTTAGCAGCTTGTTTTACACCAAGTCTATTTCTGAGCTTTGAGTGGATCAGACTGAAGGTACTGAAGACACGCTCTATTGAGGCAGTGGCTGTATGTAGAGCAATCATAAGGTCAATGAAGGCTGGTGAAAGGCTGGTTCTTTTCAAGGATGTCCACCAGATGACTGGGTGTAGGTTGGTTGCTTTGAACATATAACCAACAAGGACTTCTTGAAAGTGCCCCCAAATAGGATCTCTAGGCCTGCCAGGCATTGTGGAGATATTATGTGATATGACAGAATAACATTCAGTAAATGATATCCTTTTCACACAGCCCTAAACTTTTATAGGCTGGGTATGTTTAGACAGTCAATCACAGCCATTTGAAGTTTTCACACATACGCTGTGGTTATAATAGGTCTTGTGACAACAAAGAAATTGACCTTAAATATGAGTCAATCACAGTCATTTGAAGTTTTCACACATACACTGTGGGTATAATAGGTCCTGTGACAACAAAGACAATGGTGAATTATATGTGTGAATGTAATCCCATATAACCCCTCCATATACAAAGAATCAATTTTGCTACAGAAACATATAAACTACTATGTTTATACTAGGATATGATTTAGTAAATACATTTTGCCAAAAATTCATTTAGGACACTTTTGGACAATTTGGTGTCTTTTATTAATTCTAGACAGGACACTTTTGGACTGTCCAAAACCCCTGTCCAAAATGCAATTGTCCAAAATGTGCCAACCCTGCCTGTACATTGTGTACAATGTACATGCATGTAGACCTGTACAATGTATGTGCATGTAGACCTGTACAGTGTATGTGCATGTAGACGTGTACAATGTATGTGCATGTAGACCTGTACAATGTACATGCATGTAGACCTAATGTACAATGTACATGCATGTAGACCTAATGTACAATGTACATGCATGTAGACCTGTACACTGTATGTGCAAAGCAGTGACTGGGCTCATCCAAGATCAGAATTTTTGAGAGAAGTGAGAAAGTGGATTAGAAATAAAATGCGTTATTCCATTGTTTTCAGCATGTAACTTCACTGATAATTTCTACACGTATATTTTATTGGAGAGCATAATATAACAGTCAATATTAAGCCATTTAAAGTAACACTAAAGAATAACACTCGGAGATACATTGTCAAACACGTGACGTAGCTACTATAAGGCCAGAGCCTGCAGATTGTACCAGAAAATGCAATAAAAGCTGTAGGGGGTACCATGAGGGTACATCTCTGAAAATATCGGAATTTTAACGTCTCTGAAAATATCGAAATTTGAATGTTTAAGACGTAAATCGTGTACATTACAATGCGTCAAAGTGCACCATTGATGTTCTACATGTAGGATTCAAAATCTACCCAGGGGAGTATGCCTCCAGACCCATCCAACAACATTGCATCTTCAATGCTCAATTAGTCGGACCTGCAAACTCAAAACCACTAGCTACACCCCTGACTGTACATCATGTACAATGTATATAAACCCTGGGTTGGTACTTGGCACATGCAAGAACAAATGCTTGAATTTACAGTGGTATATATATTTGATATGATCTTGAAAGATCAACTTGAAGGTCATCAGGGATCATTCTAGAGGGCGATGTGGGCGAAAATTGTCGCCCTAGGGACCCTGACTTCGCCCTCTGGGGCCCCACTTCTCCCTAATAAAAATTTTTTTTTTTTTTTTTTTTTGGTTTTTACGATTTTCAAACAAAATTTTGTCTAGTAAGATACACTGGCCTATTATAAAGCACTCCTTCTATTCAAATGTTGTATTTAATGGTTGTACTGTGCATTTTAACCCTATTTTGCAGAAGTATATTAAAGAACACCGTTTAAGGAAGTGATCACGCGCTTTCTCACTTCTCCCAAAAATTCTGACCTAGAATGAACCGTGGTCATAGGTACATTTAAATTTGAAATGCATTTATATATAAGAACTACACTGGACTAAAGAACTACACATATGTACCACTTTATAGGTCGTTTCCAGGTATTCGACTATGTCGGTTTCCCAGAATGTAGAGGAGACCTTGTTGGAAAGGAAGACCTCTTTATCCTAATGGACAACTTTGCTGCTTATTTTGACACCTGTTGAACTGGCATCACTTCCAGAACTGGCATCACTTCCAGAACTGAAGGCCAGCTAACGCCAGCACAGTCAGACATGAGTAAGCTTGGTGTGTACAGAAATGTGCTTAAGAAATGCAACATAGACATGTCTAACACAGTGAAGCAGTTAGAAATCAGGGTGGTGATCAATTAGCCTGTGAACGGCACAATGTGAACGGGGCCTTGTAAACGGCATAATGTGAACGGGGCCTTGTGAACGGCACAATGTGAACGGGGATTCAGCCTTGTGAACGACACAATGTGAACGGGGCCTTGTGAACAATCTGAAAACAACTGTTAGGAATGCACTGTGCCAGGATACTGTTAATGGCAATGAAAGCACATGGAATGCACTGTGCCAGGATACTGTTAATGGCAATGAAAGCACATGGAATGCACTGTGCCAGGATACTGTTAATGGCAATGAAAGCACATAGAATGCACTGTGCCAGGATACTGTTAATGGCAATGAAAGCACATGGAATGCACTGTGCCAGGATACTGTTAATGGCAATGAAAGCACATGGAATGCACTGTGCCAGGATACTGTTAATGGCAATGAAAGCACATAGAATGCACTGTGCCAGGATACTGTTAATGGCAATGAAAGCACATGGAATGCACTGTGCCAGGATACTGTTAATGGCAATGAAAGCACATAGAATGCACTGTGCCAGGATACTGTTAATGGCAATGAAAGCACATGGAAGTGTCAGTGAAATTATGATTGATCATCATGCTGTTGGCCATTGGTTGGTTTCAGGACAGAGCAGTCGACACATCTTAAATCACTGACAAAGTCAGTGACAGTGAGTCTGTGTCCTCGGTTGTATTCTAAAGACTTGTGTAAATGTTGTGCTGTAGTGTATTTCGGCGTAGGTAGAACAGCGGCCCGGCTAGCTCAGTTGGTAGAGCTGTCCGACTAGTGTTCGGGAGGTCATGGGTTCGAGTCCCACGTCGGGTCATTAACTTTTCCGCTCTTCCTTTCCTTGGTCACTTTAAGGCGACGAGGATATATGGTACGGGCAAAGGAGTAGGGGTGTGGCTCCTAAAGAATAAAAGAGGGAAGATTGTAGTGTATTTCGGCGTGGGTAGAACAGCGGCCCGGCTAGCTCAGTTGGTAGAGCTGTCCGACTAGTGTTCGGGAGGTCGTGGGTTTGAGTCCCACGTCGGGTCACTAACTTTTCCGCTCTTTCTTTGCTTGGTCACTTTAGTGCCAATATGGTGATACAAAATGTACATCATCAAAGTGTATTCATGTGTGTCAGCTTGTAAATACTCAGTATAAAGTTTAATTAGTTCATTTAGTTGATATACATTTTATGTGTCTTATTCAATGCATTCATTGTTTCAACTTCGAGGCTCAATCACACTAGTTGTGGTATGACCGTGAATAGTGTGCTTGCCCAGGCACATAGTTGCCTTTCCTTCTACCGGGTTAGGGACCTACGGTGCTTAATAGTTCAAACAGGTTTGCACATCATTTTCAGCTGGCTACGCTGCTGTTGCCCAAACATCATAATTAATATTGACAAAACGTTATGGTGTACATTGTACAGTTTGTACTTGCACGATTGAAAGATGATAGAACTTTAAGTCATACACCTTGCGAGGACCTAGCTATTTTTTCCTGGACAGACTTAGCTGACCTAAGCAGTTAACCACTACTAAACAATGTGTGTGAGATGCCTTGCTCAAGGATATTAGTGACCGTATATGCGCCATGATAGAGTATCGAACATGGGACTCTTTTATTCCATATCCGACGCCTTACCCCTGGAGTCTGGACGCAACATAATGTATGTTCATTCACAGATCAAAACGGTTGATTGCTTGGTATAAAGGTGTAGTGGTTTACCAGGACACCGACAGTGGTCACTATGTGCATCATTACCAGGACACCGACAGTGGTCACTATGTGCATCATTACCAGGACACTGACAGTGGTCACTATGTGCATCATTACCAGGACACTGACAGTGGTCACTATGTGCATCATTACCAGGACACTGACAGTGGTCACTATGTGCATCATTACCAGGACACTGACAGTGGTCACTATGTGCATCATTACCAGGACACTGACAGTGGTCACTATGTGCATCATTACCAGGACACTGACAGTGGTCACTATGTGCATCATTACCAGGACACTGACAGTGGTCACTATGTGCATCATTACCAGGACACTGACAGTGGTCACTATGTGCATCATTACCAGGACACTGACAGTGGTCACTATGTGCATCATTACCAGGGCACTGACAGTGGTCACTATGTGCATCATTACCAGGACACTGACAGTGGTCACTATGTGCATCATTACCAGGGCACTGACAGTGGTCACTATGTGCATCATTACCAGGACACTGACAGTGGTCACTATGTGCATCATTACCAGGGCACTGACAGTGGTCACTATGTGCATCATTACCAGGACACTGACCAGGGTTCCCGCTGTCGGTCGCATTTGTTGGCGAAAATCCTTGGCGCATGCCATAAATATCGGCAAAATAACATTGCTCAAGAAACATAATCGGTCGAAATTCCATGAAAGTGAAGGTCGCGTGTGCGGTCACGTGTGCGATGATGACAAGCGTTTGTTTATTGGAAATCAGCTGTTTGGCACTTGATTGCATGGGGTCTTGAGAAGTTGGTGACATTATAATTACGGATAATTGGATTAAATGGCGGTCTTTAATCCTACAACTGATTAGCACAGATATTTCTGTATACCAGAATTTGATAATGCAGTGTTTTCTCACTGTGCGTTTCTTGCGGTTTTGATGCAATGAAATGGCCAGAGACGCAATGAGAATCATTGAATGCGTTTTCTGCGACGCAACAATATTTTGACAGCCGATTATATGGACCTTTCTGCAGGGATAAAATGTACAAGATCACCGAGTACTTGTTCATTGACGAGATGCTTTTACTTGTTACAATTATGTACAACGAAAAGCGTTCAGATGATACAGATAAGTAAGTACGTCATATGCCGGGAAATGCCCACTACTGAAATAGATTTAGTTTCCAAGCAGAATAATTCTGCTAATCCTGAAACCCCAGAATATGATTCGGCCCAGACAATTTCCAACCATGAAAGTACTGAAACACCTTCAGTTTAGTGATATGACTAATAGTCCCTACAAACGTAAAACTGTATCAAAACGCAAATTTAGAACGTAGTGGGTGCAATAAAATGTATAGTTAATCTTAGTGCACTTACCAATTTCCCAAACTTGATTTTTTATGATTGGTAGGTAATAAGTTACACAGTATTTATTTATTCATAAGTACATGTAGACAACTACAGCAGAAGTACAAGTAATTAACAGTAGTACATGCACACAAGATGACAACTTGTTTAACATCAGCACATACCAGATGTCTGATTGAATATGGCACTATAGACTGCTGGCTCCAACATTGGAGCCATTGGCGCAAACTTTTTCTGATCGACAAATTTGCTGGCGCAAACTAAAATTGACCCAGAGGAAACCCTGACTGACAGTGGTCACTATGTGTGCATCATTACCAGGACACTGACAGTGGTCACTTTGTGCGTCATTGGAATTGACAAAAAAGTTTGCTGTGTAACCTTAGATCATTGGGTATGCTTTGTGCATCATAGGAGAGGCTTTGTGCGACATTGGGTATACTTTGTGCATTATTAGACTTGCTTCATTGGATACGTGTCATTGGGTATGTTTCGTCCATTGCTGGGGTTGCCTAGTACATCATGTGGTATTCTTCATTCGTTATTGACATACAATGCACATTTGATCATAGTTTCCTACCTACCGTTGTATTTCCCGCCCGTATCCATGGTAAGTTCATTATTTGGAGATCCCTCGTAATTGTACACAATCACGGCTGCTGCAGTGTTATTTTTGGAAGCAAAATAAATTTTCTCATTGAAATTACACGACCCACGTTTAATTAGAGCAATCCATGGTCCCGTTTTCGGGACTATTTTATCCAATGGCCCACATCCAAGTTCACTGTTGTTAACCAATGTTCTTACATACACAAGCCGACCGTCAACTGGATTGGAATTTACCCTAGATTTCGTTCCATAATTAGGGCCCCCGTCAGTATATATGGGCTCGGATTGTAAACTTCCAAATTCATCTATGTATTCTGTAGATATCTTTGCTTTTATTACGTGAGGAATTTCGTGACTGCAAGAAACGAAGTGGGAATACATCAAAATATAAACGCTAGAATAAAATATGCACTTTTCCACTGGAATCCTCCATCTTGTAGAAATTGTAACATAGTGCGTAAAAAATTCCATATCGTTTCGTGTAAAATACTGGATGATAGCGAAGCTCAGATGGATTCTGTTTAATCAGTGAATTACACGTTGCAATAGTATGTAAAATTAAATCAAATGCAAAACAAAAAAGTCAATATATCCTTGAATATGCAAACACAATTCCTTCTCAATATTTCATTCATGATAAACAGCAAACGGGTTATGTTGTGGATGACGTCATAACAGGTGACCGAGAAAAACAGCGCCCTCTGTAAACAATGCGTAACGGCTTAACACCACTATCTGTACCTTGGGTTAAAGACACCTCTGTATTTGCTATTCTTTAGTTGAACACATGTTTGGCTCAGTTATTACTTAATATGACAGGACGAGATTTAAAATTTCTTTTTGGAAATGTTTAACTTCGCGTAGCTTACTTACCGTATATGATAGGGGTAATTTTCGTGTATAATTGATTGTTCCGTCAATGTTATCGATCGAATCGCATACAATATGTAGATTAACTACGCATTAGTAGCACGAATTGCACGGGGATTTGTTCAACAACTTGAAATCGGCTGTTTGTTAATTTAGATGTACAGTCTAACACGTGAATGTCATTAACAGTCCTCATGTGGACGTAACGTACGGGGAGGTAACTAGAGCCACCGAGTGGAACTAGTTTAGATTGTAACTGGCTTCTGGTCAATTATACAAAGCCTCGTATTTGACTATTAACACAGTTCTCTGTGTGCCTGTTACTCAATGCCTCGTATTTTACTATTACACACAGTTCTCTATGTGTATGTACCTAGATCTGTTTTCCTGGAAAGGTGTAGCCAAACTAAGCGGTTAACAAGTACTAAGCAAGGTGTGTGAGGTGCCTTGCCCAATGACGCTACATGCGTGTCCTGACCGAGTATCGAACTCGGGACCGTTCGATTCCAAATCCGACGCTATACCACTGGACCACGGACGCTGTGTACCTGTTACGCAATGCCTCGTATTTGACTATTAACACAGTTGTCTGTGTGCCTGTTACTCAATGCCTCGTATCTGACTATTAACACAGTTGTCTGTGTGCCTGTTACTCAATGCCTCGTATTTGACTATTAACACAATTAGCTGCATGCCTGTAACACAATGCCATGCATTTGAATATTAACACAGTTTTCTGCATGTTTATTATCAATGCCTCGTATTTGACTATTAAAACAAGTATCTGCTGTGTGACTGTTACTCAATGCCTCGTATTTGACTATTAACACAGTTTGCTGCATGTCTGTTATCAATGCCTCGTATTTGACTATTAAAACAAGTATCTGCTGTGTGACTGTTACTCAATGCCTCGTATTTGACTATTAAAACAAGTATCTGCTGTGTGACTGTCGCACAATGCTTCGTATTTGACTATTAAAACAATATAATAAAGTAGAATTGTTTTCTGATGAAGCTTCAAACTACAATGGTTTGAACAGTCGGTCCCATTACCTGTGTGTTGTTGTTGTTGTTGTTGATGATAATGATGATGATGATGATGATGATGAGTGTAGTGTTTGATGATGGTGTGATAAAACGTGACATCTTGATGAGGCTGGTAGAGAGATGTTCGTATAGTGTTTGATGATGGTGTGATAAAACGTGACATCTTGAGGAAGCTTGTAGAGAGATGTTCGGGTAGTGTTTGATGATGGTGTGATAAAACGTGACATCTTGAGGAGGCTTGTAGAGCGGTGTTCCTGTAGAGTTTGATGATGGTGCGATAAAACGTGACATCTTGAGGAGGCTTGTAGAGAGATGTTCGTGTAGTGTTTGATGATGGTGCGATAAAACGTGACGTCTTGAGGAGGCTTGTAGAGATATGTTCCTGTAGTGTTTGATGATGGTGCGATAAAACGTGACATCCTGAGGAGGCTTGTAGAGAGATGTTCGTGTAGTGTTTGATGGTGGTGTGATAAAACGTGACATTTTGAGGAAGCTTGTAGAGAGCTGTTCATGTAGTGTATGATGATGGTGTGACAAAACGTGACATCTTGAGGAGGCTTGTAGAGAGCTGTTGGTGTAGTGTTTGATGAGTGTGCGATAACACGTGCCATCTTGAGGAGGCTGGTAGAGAGATGTTGGTGTAGTGTTTGATGATGGTGCGATAACACGTGACATCTTGAGGAAGCTTGTAGAGAGATGTTCGTGCAGTGTTTGATGATGGTGCGATAACAGGTGACATCTTGAGGAAGCTTGTAGAGAGATGTTCGTGTAGTGTTTGATGTTGGTGCGATAACAGGTGACATCTTGAGGAAGCTTGTAGAGAGATGTTCGTGTAGTGTTTGATGATGGTGCGATAACACGTGACATCTTGAGGAGGCTTGTAGTGAGATGTTGGTGTAGTGTTTGATGATGGGGCGATAACACGTGACATCTTGAGGAGGCTGGTAGAGAGATGTTCGTGTAGTGTTTGATGATGGTGTGATAAAACGTGACATCTTGAGGAAGCTTGTAGAGAGATGTTCGGGTAGTGTTTGATGATGGTGTGATAAAACGTGACATCTTGAGGAGGCTTGTAGAGAGATGTTCGTGTAGTGTTTGATGATGGTGCGATAAAACGTGACATCTTGAGGAGGCTTGTAGAGAGATGTTCGTGTAGTGTTTGATGGTGGTGTGATAAAACGTGACATCTTGAGGAGGCTTGTAGAGAGATGTTCGTGTAGTGTTTGATGGTGGTGCGATAAAACGTGACATCTTGAGGAAGCTTGTAGATAGATGTTCGTGTAGTGTTTGATGGTGGTGCGATAAAACGTGACATCTTGAGGAGGCTGGTAGAGAGATGTTCGTGAAGTGTTTGATGATCGTGCGATAAAACGTGACATCTTGAGGAAGCTTGTAGAGAGATGTTCCTGTAGTGTTTGATGATGGTGTGACAAAACGTGACATCTTGAGGAAGCTTGTAGAGAGCTGTTGGTGTAGTGTTTGATGATTGTGCGATAACACGTGACATCTTGAGGAGGCTGGTAGAGAGATGTTGGTGTAGTGTTTGATGATGGTGCGATAACACGTGACATCTTGAGGAAGCTTGTAGAGAGATGTCCGTGCAGTGTTTGATGATGGGGCGATAAAACGTGACATCTTGAGGAGGCTTGTAGAGAGATGTTCGTGTAGTATCTGATGATGGTGCGATAAAACGTGACATCTTGAGGAAGCTTGTAGATAGATGTTCGTGTAGTGTTTGATGGTGGTGCGATAAAACGTGACATCTTGAGGAGGCTGGTAGAGAGATGTTCGTGTAGTGTTTGATGATCGTGCGATAAAACGTGACATCTTGAGGAAGCTTGTAGAGAGATGTTCATGTAGTGTTTGATGATGGTGTGACAAAACGTGACATCTTGAGGAGGCTTGTAGAGAGCTGTTTGTGTAGTGTTTGATGATTGTGCGATAACACGTGACATCTTGAGGAGGCTGGTAGAGAGATGTTCGTGCAGTGTTTGATGATGGTGCGATAAAACGTGACATCTTGAGGAGGCTTGTAGAGAGATGTTCGTGTAGTGTTTGATGATGGTGCGATAAAACGTGACATCTTGAGGAAGCTTGTAGAGAGATGTTCGTGTAGTGTTTGATGGTGGTGCGATAAAACGTGACATCTTGAGGAGGCTTGTAGAGAGATGTTCGTGTAGTGTTTGATGATCGTGCGATAAAACGTGACATCTTGAGGAAGCTTGTAGAGAGATGTTCGTGTAGTGTTTGATGATGGTGTGACAAAACGTGACATCTTGAGGAGGCTTGTAGAGAGCTGTTTGTGTAGTGTTTGATGATTGTGCGATAACACGTGACATCTTGAGGAGGCTGGTAGAGAGATGTTCGTGTAGTGTTTGATGATGGTGCGATAAAACGTGACATCTTGAGGAGGCTTGTAGAGATATGTTCCTGTAGTGTTTGATGATGGTGCGATAAAACGTGACATCTTGAGGAGGCTTGTAGAGAGATGTTCGTGTAGTGTTTGATGGTGGTGTGATAAAACGTGACATTTTGAGGAAGCTTGTAGAGAGCTGTTCATGTAGTGTATGATGATGGTGTGACAAAACGTGACATCTTGAGGAGGCTTGTAGAGAGCTGTTGGTGTAGTGTTTGATGAGTGTGCGATAACACGTGACATCTTGAGGAGGCTGGTAGAGAGATGTTGGTGTAGTGTTTGATGATGGTGCGATAACACGTGACATCTTGAGGAAGCTTGTAGAGAGATGTTCGTGCAGTGTTTGATGATGGGGCGATAAAACGTGACATCTTGAGGAGGCTTGTAGAGAGATGTTCGTGTAGTGTTTGATGATGGTGCGATAACAGGTGACATCTTGAGGAAGCTTGTAGAGAGATGTTCGTGTAGTGTTTGATGTTGGTGCGATAACAGGTGACATCTTGAGGAAGCTTGTAGAGAGATGTTCGTGTAGTGTTTGATGATGGTGCGATAACACGTGACATCTTGAGGAGGCTTGTAGTGAGATGTTGGTGTAGTGTTTGATGATGGGGCGATAACACGTGACATCTTGAGGAGGCTTGTAGAGAGATGTTCGTGTAGTGTTTGATGATGGTGCGATAACAGGTGACATCTTGAGGAAGCTTGTAGAGAGATGTTCGTGTAGTGTTTGATGTTGGTGCGATAACAGGTGACATCTTGAGGAAGCTTGTAGAGAGATGTTCGTGTAGTGTTTGATGATGGTGCGATAACACGTGACATCTTGAGGAGGCTTGTAGTGAGATGTTGGTGTAGTGTTTGATGATGGGGCGATAACACGTGACATCTTGAGGAGGCTGGTAGAGAGATGTTCGTGTAGTGTTTGATGATGGTGTGATAAAACGTGACATCTTGAGGAAGCTTGTAGAGAGATGTTCGTGTAGTGTTTGATGATGGTGTGATAAAACGTGACATCTTGAGGAGGCTTGTAGAGAGATGTTCGTGTAGTGTTTGATGATGGTGCGATAAAACGTGACATCTTGAGGAAGCTTGTAGAGAGATGTTCGTGTAGTGTTTGATGGTGGTGCGATAAAACGTGACATCTTGAGGAGGCTTGTAGAGAGATGTTCGTGTAGTGTTTGATGATGGTGCGATAAAACGTGACATCTTGAGGAAGCTTGTAGAGAGATGTTCGTGTAGTGTTTGATGATGGTGTGACAAAACGTGACATCTTGAGGAAGCTTGTAGAGAGCTGTTGGTGTAGTGTTTGATGATTGTGCGATAACACGTGACATCTTGAGGAGGCTGGTAGAGAGATGTTGGTGTAGTGTTTGATGATGGTGCGATAACACGTGACATCTTGAGGAAGCTTGTAGAGAGATGTCCGTGCAGTGTTTGATGATGGGGCGATAAAACGTGACATCTTGAGGAGGCTTGTAGAGAGATGTTCGTGTAGTATCTGATGATGGTGCGATAAAACGTGACATCTTGAGGAAGCTTGTAGATAGATGTTCGTGTAGTGTTTGATGGTGGTGCGATAAAACGTGACATCTTGAGGAGGCTGGTAGAGAGATGTTCGTGTAGTGTTTGATGATCGTGCGATAAAACGTGACATCTTGAGGAAGCTTGTAGAGAGATGTTCATGTAGTGTTTGATGATGGTGTGACAAAACGTGACATCTTGAGGAGGCTTGTAGAGAGCTGTTTGTGTAGTGTTTGATGATTGTGCGATAACACGTGACATCTTGAGGAGGCTGGTAGAGAGATGTTGGTGTAGTGTTTGATGATGGTGCGATAACACGTGACATCTTGAGGAAGCTTGTAGAGAGATGTTCGTGTAGTGTTTGTTGATGGTGCGATAACACGTGATATCTTGAGGAAGCTTGTAGAGAGATGTTCGTGTAGTGTTTGATTATGGTGCGATAACACGTGACATCTTGAGGAGGCTTGAAGAGAGATGTTCGTGTAGTGTTTGATGGTGGTGTGATAAAACGTGACATCTTGAGGATACTTGTAGAGAGATGTTCGTGTAGTGTTTGATGATGGTGCGATACAACATGACATCTTGAGGAGGCTTGTAGAGAGATGTTCGTGCAGTGTTTGATGATGGTGCGATACAACGTGACATCTTGAGGAAGCTTGTAGAGAGGTGTTCGTGCAGTGTTTGATGATGGTGCGATAACACGTGACATCTTGAGGAAGCTTGTAGAGAGATGTTCGTGTAGTGTTTGATGTTGGTGCGATAACACGTGACATCTTGAGGAGACTTGTAGAGAGATGTTCGTGTAGTGTTTGATGTTGGTGCGATAACACGTGACATCTTGAGGAGACTTGTAGAGAGATGTTCGTGTAGTGTTTGATGTTGGTGCGATAACACGTGACATCTTGAGGAGACTTGTAGAGAGATGTTCGTGTAGTGTTTGATGATGGTGCGATAAAACGTGACATCTTGAGGAAGCTTGTAGAGAGATGTTCGTGTAGTGTTTGATGATGGTGCGATAAAACGTGACATCTTGAGGAAGCTTGTAGAGAGATGTTCGTGTAGTGTTTGATGATGGTGCGATACAACGTGACATATTGAGGAAGCTTGTAGAGAGATGTTCGTGTAGTGTTTGATGATGGTGCGATAAAACGTGACATCTTGAGGAAGCTTGTAGAGAGATGTTCGTGTAGTGTTTGATGATGGTGCGATAACACGTGACATCTTGAGGAAGCTTGTAGAGAGATGTTCGTGTAGTGTTTGATGATGGTGCGATAAAACGTGACATCTTGAGGAAGCTTGTAGAGAGATGTTCGTGTAGTGTTTGATGATGGTGCGATAAAACGTGACATCTTGAGGAAGCTTGTAGAGAGATGTTCGTGTAGTGTTTGATGATGGTGCGATAACACGTGACATCTTGAGGAAGCTTGTAGAGAGATGTTCGTGTAGTGTTTGATGATGGTGCGATAAAACGTGACATCTTGAGGAGGCTTGTAGAGAGATGTTCGTGTAGTGTTTGATGATGGTGCGATAAAACGTGACATCTTGAGGAAGCTTGTAGAGAGATGTTCGTGTAGTGTTGATGATGGTGCGATAAACGTGACATCTTGAGGAGGCTTGTAGAGAGATGTTCGTGTAGTGTTTGATGATGGTGCGATAACACGTGACATCTTGAGGAGGCTGTAGAGAGATGTTGGTGTAGTGTTTGATGATGGTGCGATAACACGTGACATCTTGAGGAGGCTTGTAGAGAGATGTTCGTGTAGTGTTTGATGATGGTGCGATAAAACGTGACATCTTGAGGAAGCTTGTAGAGAGATGTTCGTGTAGTGTTTGATGATGGTGCGATAACACGTGACATCTTGAGGAAGCTTGTAGAGAGATGTTCGTGTAGTGTTTGATGATGGTGCGATAAAACGTGACATCTTGAGGAAGCTTGTAGAGAGATGTTCGTGTAGTGTTTGATGATGGTGCGATAAAACGTGACATCTTGAGGAGGCTTGTAGAGAGATGTTCGTGTAGTGTTTGATGATGGTGCGATAACACGTGACATCTTGAGGAAGCTTGTAGAGAGATGTTCGTGTAGTGTTTGATGATGGTGCGATAAAACGTGACATCTTGAGGAGGCTTCCTCTTCCTATTCAGCGTGACTGAGGTGTTGCAGCTTCTTTCCAAACATGGCCCCCTTTTAGACTCATTCCCCTAACTGTTGGTCACCCAGCAGCAGTATATAAACGGATCTGATACGTCAAAAAGAGATTTCGTAGAATTTTTCAATTTGTTTTGAACATTTTTCAAGCGTTGAAACGAGCGTTCTGATTGGATTATGATTATTCTTCATAAAAAAACAAACATCTAGTTACATTCTAATAATCCAATCAGAACGATACGAAATCTCTTTTTGATGTACATTTTTGCCGAATAAACCTACACGTTAGTGGAAACACATTTTATTGATAATGTTATTCACTGTTAAAACTCTCCTGTCGAAGATTTTTTTTGCTGACAGAACTCGTGTCCTAGTATGGAAATGTGACCTGCTATGGCCAATGTCTGTGGCAATTGTTTGCAAAGTATACATGCATGCAGCTTAAAGTTGTGTTTTATTTGAAGAACAATATAAAGACTCGGGATAGGCGTTATATTTGGACAGATTTGTTCAAAATTGTTTCAGATAGGGCCATTTTACTGATCGATGCGAAATCTGACACCACAGAGTAGAATCCATGTACTTAAATATATATACTAGTACCCCCCAAATGTGCCGAATCCCTGTGGCCGTGAGGAGGTCAGCCGGGTGTGATGAGATGTTTTACGACCGGGTAGTACACCGACCGTCGTAAATACAAGTAATTACCCTCACTTATAGCAGGTTCTGCCACAACCAATCCTTTGTAGGAAATTAATATTTTAGATAATTCCAGGTAAAGTAATTCATAATGCTATTTTTATTATACTTCAAGCGAATCTGTAAACCCTGCTAGAATAAAGGTATATGCTTTGCGTAGTTCAATGTTGTGCTATAATGTATACAATATGTATCCGATTAATGGAAATAGTCGTTATAAAGCAAAGCACAATGCTTTATAAAGCAAAGCACAATGCATTATAAAGCAAAGCACAATGCAAATTGTGACCTCATCCACTGTCTAATGTATGTAGCACGCATATACGTTGTGTGTGTTTTACGTTTATTTATCATCGCTACCGGTTGCCCATATGAATATATTAGTCATTTTAGATTGTTGGAGGATAGTGCAATGAGACCCATTCCAGAATATCCTCTGGTTCTTTTACGTGCACGATGTAAAGCACCGACACGAGACCTCGGTTTAAAGTCCCATCTGGAAGACTGTTAATTTTATTATGGTCAGACTGGGGATCGTGTTACAATTGGACTACATATACGTTGTGTTGTATTTCGAGTGTTTATAGGTATGCCCGCCTGAATGCACTGTAAGTGAAGACTTGAAGATCGACAGCCCCCTGAGGCTTGAACCCCGACATGTACCATTCACGAATGGGGTAAATATGAACGCAATCAGCTTAAATTAATGTCTAAATTTTGTAATTTTTTATTTCAAATTATAATTTTATTAGGGTCTGACGGGGATCGAACCTGCGATCCCTGGATTACCAGTCCAACGTCCACTGGACTTCATATACGTATGTAATGCATGGTGGGTCTCATTACAATATATATAGGACTACGGACAGGGGAATACATGTTTCATACAATTATCTTTGCATCGATTATTGTCAGTTTCAAGGCAGTGCCATTCAGCGAATGTTCCATCGATTTTGTTCTCAGCAGCTTGCGAGTGTCTGTGAAACTGGAGACTCCCCATAAATCGCAAACAACGTCAACTATCCATTTCCCACAATTACTGTACGGAAGAAATTAACTGTTACTGTGGTAACGCGAGCAAGGTATTACTGACATGTATACAACACTTATGGTATTTACGGCCGATATCTCTGTGTATGCTGTAATTGTATTACAAATGAATGAAGGCATTATTGACATATTCCAGTATGACCGTCCTCTGTTTATACGGTCATTGTAATGGATGTAGTTAAATGGACATATACCATTATGACCATCCTCTGTTTATACGGTCATTGTAATGGATGTAGTTAAAATGGACATATACAATTATGGCCGTCCTCTGTTTACACGGTCGTTGTAATGGATGTAGTTAAATGGAAATATTCCAGTATGACCGTCCTCTGTTTATACGGTCATTGTAATGGATGTAGTTAAAATGGACATATACAATTATGGCCGTCCTCTGTTTACACGGTCGTTGTAATGGATGTAGTTAAAATTGACATATACAATTATGGCCGTCCTCTGTTTACACGGTCATTGTAATGGATGTAGTTAAAATGGACATATACCATTATGGCCGTCCTCTGTTTATACGGTCGTTGTAATGGATGTAGTTAAATGGAAATATTCCAGTATGACCGTCCTCTGTTTATACGGTCATTGTAATGGATGTAGTTAAAATTGACATATACAATTATGGCCGTCCTCTGTTTACACGGTCATTGTAATGGATGTAGTTAAAATGGACATATACCATTATGGCCGTCCTCTGTTTATACGGTCATTGTAATGGATGTAGTTAAATGGACATATACCATTATGGCCGTCCTCTGTGTATACGGTCATTGTAATGGATGTAGTTAAATGGACATATACCATTATGACCGTCCTCTGTTTATACGGTCATTGTAATGTAGTTAAAATGGACATATACAATTATGGCCGTCCTCTGTTTACACGGTCGTTGTAATGGATGTAGTTAAATGGAAATATTCCAGTATGACCGTCCTCTGTTTATACGGTCATTGTAATGGATGTAGTTAAAATGGACATATACAATTATGGCCGTCCTCTGTTTACACAGTCGTTGTAATGGATGTAGTTAAATGGAAATATTCCAGTATGACCGTCCTCTGTTTATACGGTCATTGTAATGGATGTAGTTAAAATGGACATATACAATTATGGCCGTCCTCTGTTTACACGGTCGTTGTAATGGATGTAGTTAAATGGAAATGTTCCAGTATGGCAATCCTCTGTTTATACGGTCATTGTAATGGATGTAGTTAAATGGACATATTCCAGTATGGCCATCCTCTGTTTATACGGTCATTGTAATGGATGTAGTTACAATGGACATATTCCAGTATGACCGTCCTCTGTTTATACGGTCATTGTAATGGATGTAGTTACAATGGACATATTCCAGTATGACCGTCCTCTGTTTATACGGTCAGTGTAACGGAGTGAATATATTATAGCTGTGTTATACCTAACTATCCTTCACATCACATAGTTGTGCTATACCTAACTATCCTTCACATCACATAGTTGTGCTATACCTAACTATCCTTCACATCACATAGTTGTGTTATACCTAACTATCCTTCACATCACATAGTTGTGTTATACCTAACTATCCTTCACATCACATAGTTGTGCTATACCTAACTATCCTTCACATCACATAGTTGTGTTATACCTAACTATCCTTCACATCACATAGTTGTGTTATACCTAACTATCCTTCACATCACATAGTTGTGCTATACCTAACTATCCTTCACATCACATAGTTGTGTTATACCTAACTATCCTTCACATCACATAGTTGTGTTATACCTAACTATCCTTCACATCACATAGTTGTGCTATACCTAACTATCCTTCACATCACATAGTTGTGTTATACCTAACTATCCTTCACATCACATAGTTGTGTTATACCTAACTATCCTTCACATCACATAGTTGTGCTATACCTAACTATCCTTCACATCACATAGTTGTGTTATACCTAACTATCCTTCACATCACATAGTTGTGTTATACCTAACTATCCTTCACATCACATAGTTGTGCTATACCTAACTATCCTTCACATCACATAGTTGTGTTATACCCGAATATGTTCAAATCACATAGTTGTGTTATACCTAACTATCCTTCAAATCACATAGTTGTGTTATACCCGAATATGTTCAAATCACATAGTTGTGTTATACCTGAATATGTTCAAATCACATAGTTGTGTTATACCCGAATATGTTCAAATCACATAGTTGTGTTATACCCGAATATGCTTCAAATCACATAGTTGTGTTATACCCGAATATGTTCAAATTACATAGATATGTAACACCCATATATACTTCAAATCACATAGATGTGTAACACACATAATATGCTTCAAATCACATAGATGTGTAACACCCGTAATCTGCTTCAAATCACATAGCTGTGTAACACCCGCAATATCCTTCAAATTACATAGATGTGTAATACCCGCAATATCCTTCAAATTACATAGATGTGTAACACCTGTTACACGAATATCCTCATTGCTTTTTTTTCTATTACCCCCCCAATTTTTTCATACAATACATTACATATATACATACAATACCAAGAACAAATCAGAGATTAATATGTAATTATATGATTGCAGTATACGATACATTTGTTTTGTCGCGGGTAAAAAAGCAAATGGGTTGGGCTACAAGTTATAACAACATTATTTACAGCCCTCCCCGTTGTAGATACTGTAAGGCATATGTCAGGGTTTAGTAAGTTAATAATTATATAATGAGAACACGGATAAAACATGATAAGCATGTTGTGCAAATGAAACAACGATAAAAACAGAGGAAACCAATTAAGAGGACCTATCACCTTTAATAGAATATTCAGGGGGAAGGTAACTGACGAATATCTCCCATACCTGTATGTTATACTATGGAATAGGGAAAATGAATATGATTGTGTGTGGACCATAACATACAGTCCTGCTGCGTTACGTCAATACGAGTGTGTGTGGACCGTAACATACAGTCCTGCTGCGTTACGTCAATACGAGTGTGTGTGGACCGTAACATACAGCCCTGCTGCGTTAGGTCAATACGAGTGTGTGTGGACCGTAACATACAGTCCTGCTGCGTTACGTCAATACGAGTGTGTGTGGACCGTAACATACAGCCCCGCTGCGTTACGTCAATACCATTGTGTGTGGACCGTAACATACAGCCCTGCTGCGTTACGTCAATACCATTGTGTGTGGACCGTAACATACAGCCCCGCTGCGTTACGTCAATACGAGTGTGTGTGTGGACCGTAACATACAGCCCCGCTGCGTTACGTCAATACGAGTGTGTGTGTGGACCGTAACATACAGCCCAGCTGCGTTACGTCAATACGAGTGTGTGTGTGGACCGTAACATACAGCCCAGCTGCGTTACGTCAATACGAGTGTGTGTGTGGACCGTAACATACAGCCCCACTGCGTTACGTCAATACCATTGTGTGTGGACCGTAACATACAGCCCTGCTGCGTTACGTCAATACCATTGTGTGTGGACCGTAACATACAGCCCCGCTGCGTTACGTCAATACGAGTGTGTGTGTGGACCGTAACATACAGCCCCGCTGCGTTACGTCAATACGAGTGTGTGTGTGGACCGTAACATACAGCCCAGCTGCGTTACGTCAATACGAGTGTGTGTGGACCGTAACATACAGCCCTGCTGCGTTACGTCAATACCATTGTGTGTGGACCGTAACATACAGTCCTGCTGCGTTACGTCAATACGATTGTGTGTGGACCGTAACATACAGTCCTGCTGCGTTACGTCAATACGATTGTGTGTGGACCGTAACATACAGTCCTGCTGCGTTACGTCAATACGATTGTGTGTGGACCGTAACATACAGTCCTGCTGCGTTACGTCAATACGATTGTGTGTGGACCGTAACATACAGCCCTGCTGCGTTACGTCAATACCATTGTGTGTGGACCGTAACATACAGTCCTGCTGCGTTACGTCAATACGATTGTGTGTGGACCGTAACATACAGTCCTGCTGCGTTACGTCAATACGATTGTGTGTGGACCGTAACATACAGTCCTGCTGCGTTACGTCAATACGATTGTGTGTGGACCGTAACATACAGTCCTGCTGCGTTACGTCAATACCATTGTGTGTGGACCGTAACATACAGCCCTGCTGCGTTACGTCAATACCATTGTGTGTGGACCGTAACATACAGTCCTGCTGCGTTACGTCAATACGATTGTGTGTGGACCGTAACATACAGCCCTGCTGCGTTACGTCAATACGATTGTGTGTGGACCGTAACATACAGCCCCGCTGCGTTACGTCAATACGATTGTGTGTGGACCGTAACATACAGCCCTGCTGCGTTACGTCAATACGATTGTGTGTGGACCGTAACATACAGCCCCGCTGCGTTACGTCAATACGATTGTGGGTGGACCGTAACATACAGTCCTGCTGCGTTACGTCAATACGATTGTGTGTGGACCGTAACATACAGCCCTGCTGCGTTACGTCAATACGATTGTGTGTGGACCGTAACATACAGCCCTGCTGCGTTACGTCAATACGATTGTGTGTGGACCGTAACATACAGCCCTGCTGCGTTACGTCAATACGATTGTGTGTGGACCGTAACATACAGTCCTGCTGCGTTACGTCAATACGATTGTGTGTACCGTAACATACAGTCCTGCTGCGTTACGTCAATACGATTGTGTGTGGACCGTAACATACAGCCCTGCTGCGTTACGTCAATACGATTGTGTGTGGACCGTAACATACAGCCCTGCTGCGTTACGTCAATACGATTGTGTGTGGACCGTAACATACAGCCCTGCTGCGTTACGTCAATACGATTGTGTGTGGACCGTAACATACAGCCCTGCTGCGTTACGTCAATACGATTGTGTGTGGACCGTAACATACAGCCCTGCTGCGTTACGTCAATACGATTGTGTGTGGACCGTAACATACAGCCCTGCTGCGTTACGTCAATACGATTGTGTGTGGACCGTAACATACAGCCCTGCTGCGTTACGTCAATACGATTGTGTGTGGACCGTAACATACAGCCCTGCTGCGTTACGTCAATACGATTGTGTGTGGACCGTAACATACAGCCCTGCTGCGTTACGTCAATACGATTGTGTGTGGACCGTAACATACAGCCCTGCTGCGTTACGTCAATACGATTGTGTGTGGACCGTAACATACAGCCCTGCTGCGTTACGTCAATACGATTGTGTGTGGACCGTAACATACAGCCCTGCTGCGTTACGTCAATACGATTGTGTGTGGACCGTAACATACAGCCCTGCTGCGTTACGTCAATATGTAGATGGTGCGTGGACGGTGTAGATGGTGCAACATGTTCATCATCTTTTAAACCTATGAAAACATTCAAATGTAATTAATAAAATATTTTGCTAAACATGTGTGCGTCTTGTTATTTGATGTCTAAGTAAAGTAATTAAAAACCGTTGGAATATTACACCATTGTACAGCACTGTACAGCACTGTATAGCACTGTATAGTACTGTATAGCACTGTATAGCACTGTGTAGCACTGTATAGCACTGTATAGCACTGTATAGGTAAGGCAGTATACGATACCTTAAATGTAATGTTACGTATTGTTTAATTCTAACACCCTGACTTACCTGTAATGTTACGTATTGTTTAATGCTAACACCCTGACTTACCTGTAATGTTACGTATTGTTTAATGCTAACACCCTGACTTACCTGTAATGTTACGTATTGTTTAATGCTAACACCCTGACTTACCTGTAATGTTACGTATTGTTTAATGCTAACACCCTGACTTACCTGTAATGTTACGTATTGTTTAATGCTAACACCCTGACTTACCTGTAATGTTACGTATTGTTTAATGCTAACACCCTGACTTACCTGTAATGTTACGTATTGTTTAATGCTAACACCCTGACTTACCTGTAATGTTACGTATTGTTTAATGCTAACACCCTGACTTACCTGTAATGTTACGTATTGTTTAATGCTAACACCCTGACTTACCTGTAATGTTACGTATTGTTTAATGCTAACACCCTGACTTACCTGTAATGTTACGCATTGTTTAATGCTAA